>CM039605.1:1294311-1785411 GCA_022457205.1 Saccharum spontaneum | reverse complement strand
GAAAGTGAGTTGAAGAGCGTGCTATAAATTGTAAAGTAGAAACATAACATGATGATCTATACAATCAATTTTCATCAGCCACCCTATAAATTTGAGATAGACTTATACATGAAATTTGAAAAGTTGTGGAATCTCAAATTCAAGCCAAATAACCTAATCCATTAAGTGGATTCCAATTCCTCTAAAATAAAGGGATCGAAACGGCCATGAGAATATTATTTGAAAAAAGGTTATTGCGGGCTTGTCGGTATCTCTGTACTGTTCTTTATACGGTAATGCTACCATTAAGATGTCCAAAAAGCCAGATGCCTCACTCCACTCACTGCCACATGCACTGCTCGTCTAAAAAGAAAAAAAATCAAAATCTCTACGGAAGCTCGTCTCCCCACTCCGCGCTCGTGCGTCGCAGCTTCATGGCGCCGTGTAGCTGTCCGACCGTCCCAATCCCCCGCGCTGCCACCCCCATCCCCCGCGGCACCCCCATCCCCGTGGCACCTCCATCTCCCGCGAAGAAGAATCCTCTGCGCGAGGTACGCTGCCAGTCGCCCCACCGGCTGCAGCTGCCACTAGACCTGATCGCTGACGCCTTGCCCTATGCCTCCAAGCTCCATGCGCATGCTTGGCGAGTGCAGCGACACCTCCACCCCGCGCGCGCCGCCGTTGTCCGTCCTTCGTCGCACCTAGGCCAGGCGGCTAGAAGATGGGGCGTCGCTGGCTAGGCCCAGGCCAGGCACAGGCGCAAATGGCTGCTGCCAGGCTGCGCCACCATCCTCAGTTGCCGGCTAGGCGGAACTGGCTGTCTCCTGCTCTACGCTGCGTCGTACGGAAGAAGGGTGAAAACGCATTTTGCAAGTGTCTGTTTCAAGTGTTTCAAGTCATACGGATGTTGCAAAAGTAGATCGGGACGTTGCACATGTTGCAATGGTTGTACACATATGTTACAAGCAAAGTTTCATGTTTTTTCCTAACGTATATGTTGCAAGTGTGTTTATCTAGATGTTGCATATATTTTCACACATATGATGCAAGTGTTTTATCTTGATGTTGCGTATGTTTACAAAGATTTATGTTTACAATGGTTTCAAGTGTTTTTCAGATGTTTTTGCAAGTGTTTTAGACGCATGTTTCAAATATTTCATTTGTCTTCAGACGTATGTTGCAATTGTTGCATTTGGATGTCTCAAAACTATCTGCATCTCGCTCCTCGCCTTTCTACTGTCTCGCCTCAGTGTCAGGCGCGAGAAGATGGAGGAGGTCCCCACGGGCGCTGCCGGGCCCCCACATGCTTATGGGCGGGCGCAATAGGCAAAACGTTAGTCGGTAGGCACAGGACTCAAGATGGGGAGGGGAGGGTAGCGGTGCGGGCATGCGAACGGGGACCTAGCGTATGAACGCCCGAGTGCTAGCCACGCCCTTCTTTATACTATCTATTTACACCTAAAAAATAACCAGTGTCATCGTCGGATGCCCCACGTGATCGCTCCGCTCGCCTGCCTTGCACCCCTCGCGGCATTGCTCCTACCGAAAGCGTGTCCGAACTCCGAAGCCCAAAGGGAATCGCCCGCAAAACGAAGCAAGCGTGGAGACCACAGACTTCTCATTAGCTTGGGACCGTGCACCCTGTTCGTTTCGCTGGTTTATTATGACTGAAAGTACTGTTCGCTGGTTTGTTGTGAGAGAAAAATACTGTTAGATGGCTGCTGATTCTGCTGATCCAACGAAACGAACAGGGTGCTGGAAAGTGAGTGCACCGGCTCGCTCAGTCTGCAGTCTGCACACCGGCGTGACGGCGCCGCACGCCGCAGCCATGGAGGCAGTGGGTGACAGTGACGCAACCATCCAGGGCCACGGTGGCGGCAAGCTCAGTCCTGGTTGGCCATACAAGGCGTTCATGGCACGTGAATTCGTGATCTAATTCGGCAAGGAGCAGATGGCAAGAATAGTAAAAAGTGGAGGGTTCCAGGTGAAAAAATGCAAAGAAATATAAACAACAAATGAATAGTAAAAGTTCATCTTAAGATTTACATAGACTCCCGGGTTCCTAATACAAAGTGTTTTGTTAGCTTCTTGCCTTTTCCCAAACAATGCATAAATTGACTTAAACTTATCAAATCTATATAAAATCAAAATCAGATCCAAAAATTACAATTCAAATTTTGTTAAGTTCACCGAGAATGTAACCGTGTCATTGATATGAAAAGACCAAGGACATGTGCAACTCATAGACAGTCTGCTCCAAAGTCAATATCAAAAGCCTCAAAATTTTCCTCCAAAGTCAGGAATATAAATGTGCGTGTGCGGATCGGAAGAGGCTCGATGTTAAGGCCGTACTCAATCTGGAACAAAAAATTAGCATACACGTGAATTATTTTGAATACAATCAAAAAGCCTAAATGCATTTGGAAATAGTTTAGGTTCCCAATGCGAAATCATTTAAATTTTTCTGAAAAATAATCAAATCCTTTGTGGGATGAGAATTCGTGAACACCGTGCAACTGAAGGAAAAAAATCGTCGGAGCTAAAGCCGAATTTTTTTGAAATAATATTATTTTAATAATTAATTGTAGATTTATAAGCTGTAATAATAAAATTGCAGATTTAGGTGTCA
Organism: Saccharum spontaneum; assembly: GCA_022457205.1. Lineage (NCBI taxonomy): Eukaryota > Viridiplantae > Streptophyta > Magnoliopsida > Poales > Poaceae > Saccharum > Saccharum spontaneum. The sequence goes on along the minus strand of CM039605.1, from coordinate 1,782,803 downwards.
ATTGGCGAACTAGAAGCTGATAATAATCTAATCGGCGATAGAGTAAACAACATTTCAGGGGCCCATATCTCCCCACTCACGTGGTTTTAGTGGACGGATGTGTTTTTCTTTCTTTTTCTATAGTTAATTATTTATTGATAGTTAGATAAAGAAATAGTATATATTTTAGGCACATATTTAATACATATAAGTATTTACGTATTCAGAAGATGTAGAATCATAGTTGCTTAGTTAGGAAAAATTACTTTATTTGTTCGATAATTTGCTATAGGACACTCTTTAATGGCGGTATTTGCTGATGAACATCGCTCAATGTTGTCTTTGCTAAAAATTTTAAACCATAAATTTAAAATGATTTTAATTTTTAGGTTATTTTAGGTCTAAACAGCTTACTCGTAAACTTAAATATAGAATTATAGAAGAAAGTACTCCATCAGTCCTAAAATAAGTGATTCTCATTTCTCAGGAAGTCAAACTTTTTTAATTATACATCTGAGTATTGTAATAGATATACAAATTATAATTTTACAAAAGGGTATGTCACATAAAAAAATTACGTCTATTTCTAATAAAGGTTTATGTGTAATATTAAAATCTTTTAGACGTGCACGCATGCTCATTCTTATAAATGCATGCATGCACACCTTAGCCTTACGGGCACTTGCGAGAGTGATGAGTTGATGAGTAAGGGCCTAAGGGGGCGTTTGTTTGCCTAGTCCAGATGGGCCATTAAGCCTAGGGGTGCAACCCAGGCTGTTTGTTTGCTTGGACCAACCCACGAGTTAGACCGACACGCCCCTCAAAGCACCCCTGGCCCTGGCCCTGGCCCTGGAGAAACAAAAAATTCTTTTGTTCTTGCCGGGCTCGGATGTAGCGGGCACATCGTGTGCGAGCAGCGACGTTCTCGTCACCTCCCTTTTCTTTACCGTAAAAGCCTCCCCGCCGCCGCCAACCCCATCGTTGAGTGCACGCAGGCTCCAGCTCGGCGCAACGACTTCCCCTTCCTCTCTGACAACTCTTCAGCGACCTCTGACCACAGGCTGGCTCATTCTCATCTAGGGAAACAAACATGGCTGGTTGCACCACCACAGGCTGGATCACAAGATGCAGCCTTACTAAACACAATAGAACCGATAACTTTGATTAATATCAAATCTAGCAAGAGATCAAATGATCGATGTAGCCTACCGAAGAACTCGCCGAGAATTACGTTACTCCTACTCCCAGTGTGATGGCGTGAAGCTGGAAAAGTAGATTGTGTATTGATCGAGAGATGAAAAATGTTACAATAGCCAAGGTCTATATTTGTACCCTGGGCCGATACAGAGTCCTAGACAATATGACTAGACAATTCCTGAGTAAAAAGAAAATAATCTAATTTGAACTCCATGATTTCCTTTCTGGCAGAGTCCAATTCTGTTACGCTTGAGCCGATACCGCTGGCGTCATGATTTTCACGACCCATTCCAAAAATTTGGTGTAAACAAAAACAAAAACAAAACATCCTGAGTACGCCGAAACTTGTGTCACACAACCGTTACGAATTTACCATGCTTTAAGTTTCAACGTATCATCCTTGATTTAAAAATAATATATAGAATCATATTAGAATAGCGTACCCATGGAATAAGCCTCTTAGGATTTAGATTAGTGGTAACTAGAAAGACAGCGCAGCGTTGTCGCGTGACTTTGTTAGTAGGCCATCCTCTTGTGGTCACCGTTGTTACTCTTGTATTTTGATTCTGAGTCTCGCCAGTATGAAATGCTTTGAATTTAAATTTTTGTTGTGTAGGAAAACTTTAGGTTTTGAAATTCTAAGCAATTTTTTGTATTTAAAATTTTTTTGGCGTAAAGACGTTTTGGTGTTCGAACCACAAGTACAATGGATGCTATGTAAATATTTATGTGGATGAATTGTAAAAGCGATCTGAATTTGGAATTTTACTCTTTAATAAAGCTGTAGGTTTTGAAATTATGAACAACTTTTGTATTGAACACTTTTTTATTTGAAAACGTTTCGGTGTCCAAATTGTGGGTACAATGGATCACATGTAAACATTTATGCAAACGAATTGTGAAAACGTTTTGAATTTTAAAATTTGCTCTATAATAAAGTTGTAGTTTTTGAATTTTTGATCAAATTTTATATTGAACAACTTTTGATTTGAACGCGTTTTTGTGCTCAAATTGTAGGTATAATGTTGCTCGTGTAAAAGAACTGGTTGTGGTTTGGTTTAAATTAAAATCCAAGGGTTTATCTAAAAAACCTGAGAGAGGAACAGGACCGTGGGTTAATTTATTGAAAACTTAAGGGTTTCTTTGCAAATTTTTCAGAACCGTGGATGTTGAACTACGGGTTGATTTAGGAAAAGTTTTGGATTTTTTTCGCAAAAAAGTCTGAGAGATGAGGCCAGACTGCGGGTTTATTTCGTTAAATATGGAGGATTTTTTTGTAAAATGACCAAAGCTCGCCCGATCCGACGACTGGGAAGAGCAGGCGACGTGGCCTAGCTGAGGGGCCAGGGTCTCCCCTGCAGATTCGTGTTTAGAAGATAGGATAAATAAGTCGGTGTGCAAATTGATTTAGACGAGCTGGAAAAAAAACAAAAGGAAAGTCCATTCAAAAGGTGGAAGGGAAGGTGATGAAGCCCTGTCAATCGCCGAGGAGAGTCTACCAACTTCTCGGCCAGCGAGTAGCCGATAGGTACCTATCGGCAGCTCAGCGGCCGACAGGGTACTAGATTGCAATTTCTTAAAAGTATCATCTAAATTTATAATTATTTATTTAAATAATATTATATCAAAAAAATTCGCTAAAGCCCGCCAAGAGAAAATGGGCAATCGGACTGGAGCCTTCCGTAGTATGGATCCCCAGCACCACCACCGCTCGCCGGAATACAGCTCCCTCCTCCTCGCCGGCCCGCGCCTGGGCCCTCTGAAGCAAGCCCACGCGCGGCTCCTCGTCTCCGGCCACGCCCGTTCCTTGCCGCTCACCACCAAGCTAGCCACGCTGGCGGTCGCGGCGGGCGCCGCCTCCTACGCCCGTCTCCTCGCCGCCTCCCACCCGGCACCCGACTCCTTCCTCTTCTGCTCCCTCACGCGCGCCGCCGCGCGCCGGGGCCTCCCCGCCGCCGCCCTCGCCTTCTACCGCTGCCTCCTCGCCGCCGCCCTCCCTTTCTCCAGCTTCGCCTTCACCGCCGTCGCCAAGGCCTGCGCCGACCTGTCCGCGCTCCGCGCCGGCATGGGCGTCCACGCCCACGCCATCCTCCTCGGGTTCGGCTCCGACCGGTTCGTGCAGACGGCGCTCGTCGTGCTGTACTCCAAGTGCGGCAAGCTGGATGTCGCGCGCAAGCTGTTCGACGCGATTCGTGACCGGAGCGTGGTCGCTTGGAACGCGATGATTTCAGGGTACGAGCAGAACGGGCTCGCTGGTCGGGCGATTCAGGTGTATAGGGAGATGCAGATGGCCGGGGAGGCTCCTGATTCCGCGACGTTTGTGGCCACGCTCTCTGCCTGTGCGCAGGCTGGCGCTCTGGACTTGGGACGTGAAGTGGAGAGGCTCATTGTCTCTGAAAGGATGGAGATGAATGTGGTTCTTGGTGCTGCGCTTGTGAACATGTACGCCAGGTGTGGGCTTGTGAACAAGGCTCGTGAGTGGTTCGACGTGCTCCAGGAACGCAATGTGGTTACGTGGACCTCCATGATCACAGGATATGGCATGCACGGACATGGCGGTGAGGCAGTCAAACTGTTCAATCTGATGAGACAGCAAGGGCCACCACCCAATGATGTCACTTTTGTTGCGGTTCTATCTGCGTGCGCGCATGCTGGGTTGGTCAGTGAGGGTCGGGATGCTTTTGCTTCGATGAAGAGTGTCTACGGATTGGTCCCTCGTGCTGAGCACTATTGCTCTATGGTTGATATGTATGGAAGGGCAGGACTTCTTGATGATGCAATGCAGTTTATACACGACTCTATACCTGGAGAGCCTGGACCTGAGGTTTGGACAGCTATGCTTGGTGCATGCAAGATGCACAAGAATTTCAATCTTGGAGTGGACGTTGCTGAGCGATTGATTGCCCTCGAACCTGAGAATCCATCTCACCGTGTGCTGCTTTCTAATATATACGCTTTATATGGTAAAATGAACCATGTCGAGAAGGTGAGGAATACAATGATCAAGAGAAGACTGAAGAAGCCAATAGGATATAGCTTGATTGAGATTGCTGGTGTTGCTCATTTATTTCGCATGGGTGAGAAGTCTCACCCCAAAACTCCAGAGATTTACCAGTATCTGGAGAAACTGATCCATAGGATTACTGATGCTGGTTACGCACCTGAAACTGACTCAGTGCTGCACGAGTTGGAAGAAGAGGAAAGGGAGTTTGCATTAAGATACCATGGTGAAAAACTGGCCGTAGCCTTTGGACTCATGATGACCTTTGGGTGCACCACTCCAATCAGGATAATAAAAAACCTGCGTATATGTGGGGATTGTCATCTAGCTATCAAATATATGTCAGCCGTGGAGAATCGAGAGATAATTGTCAGAGATATGCACCGGTTTCACCATTTCAAAGCTGGAAAGTGTTCCTGTCAGGAATATTGGTGACGAGCCCTCCTCCATCGTAAGCTAAAATTTGCAGTTATGATTACAGTATTGAGTTTCGATGTATATGGATGATGCGTTACAGCTGACAATTATCAAGAACCATTATAAGCTATATAAGGCATGTGGTTTTCAAAGTGTTTGAAAGTTTTTAGTTAGTCAATTTTTTTCCCACAGGTTATGGCCTACAGTAATACATGTATCGATAATAATCCTTGGTAGTAGTCATGTTGGTGGTAATACTTTATATGCAGAGGATGCCGATGACTTGTAATGCTTCAGCCTAAACTTTTCCCCATAATAACTTGTCATTTTGTTGTTTCTAGCAGTAGTAAAGTTAAATTACAGTACTAATCTCTGGCTACATATGTTCTACAGCGTTTCCATTTTTATGAAGTCCCCTCCCTCCCCTTGTAACCCCGAACCGACCGATCTTTGTATTCAGTCTTAGCGTATTGTTTTGCAGATGATGTGAAGTTCTTGGTTGTTTTGCAGTCGAAGTGATTACCGATATGCAGGCTGATAAAAGTTTCTTGGTTGTTTTGCAGTCTGCAGTGGTCAAAGTGATTACCAATATGCAGGCTGATAAAAGTTTCTACTGATGGAGTACCATTTCTTATTTCTGCTAGTGTTGAACTTGCTAAAATGCTGGTAAGACTATACTTTGTCCTTTTACAGGAAAATATTCTTTACAGCTGTTTGTACAGTGTCATCCTCAAAAGTGATAGGCTGCATAGTGACTTTATGCTGGCAAATGCTGATGCAGAAATTGATTATTTTCTGCAGCCCTATTGAATCGAGAGATAATTGTCAGAGATATGCACCGGTTTCACCATTTCAAAGCTGGAAAGTGTTCCTGTCAGGAATATTGGTGACGAGCCCTCCTCTGTCCTAAGCTAAAATTTGCAGTTATGGTTACAGTATTGAGTTTTCGATGTATATGGAATATGATGCGTTACAGCTGACAATTATCAAGAACCTTTATAAGCTATATAAGGCATGTGGTTTTCGAAGTGTTTCCACAGGGTATGGCCTACAGTAATACATGTATCTATAATAATCCTTGGTACTAGTCATGTTGGGAGCGCTTGGAGATTGGCAATCAACGTGCCTGAACCGTGACCTCTTTTTGTCTTGTGCCCTTTATGTCCCTTTATGTGTCTCCCTGTTTCTCGTCTCTTTTGGGTTTCATCTCTAGCCTACCCCAACTTACTTGGGACAAAAGGCTATGTTGTTGTTGTTGTTGTTGTACTAGTCATGTTGGTGGTAATACTTTATATGCAGAGGATGCCAAGGACTTGTAATGCTTCAGCTTAACCTTTTCCCCATAATAACTTGTCATTTTGTTGTTTCTAGCAGTAGTAAAGTTAAATTACAGTACTAATCTCTGGCTACATATGTTCTACAACGTTTCTGCTTTTAGGAAGTCCCCTCGCCTCCCCTCATAACCCCGAACCGACCAATCTTTGTATTCAGTCTTAGCGTATTGTTTTGCAGATGATGTTAAGTTCTTGGTTGTTTTGCAGTCTAAGTGATTACCAATATGCAGGCTGATAAAAGTTTCTTGGTTGTTTTGCAGTCTGCAGTGGTCAAAGAGATTACCAATATGCAGGCTGATAAAAGTTTCTACTGATGGAGTTCCATTTCTTATTTCTGCTAGCGTTGAACTTGCTGAAATGCTGGTAAGACTATACTTTGTCCTTTTACAGGAAAATATTCTTTACAGCTGTTTGTAGAGTGTAATCCTCAAAAGTTATGGGCTGCATAGTGACTTTATGCTCACAAATGCTAATGCAGAAATTGATTATTCTCTGTGGCCCTATTGAAGATCCGTCGCCAGTGGTTACTGCTAGAAGAATCTCAAATATTTAAGTCTGAACATTTGGAAGGCTTGCTTTCGTACAAAGCAACAATTGATCTTATAACTTTGTCTAAATATTGGCTGAAGGAACAACTCAAGCTTGTGTAGAAGCCCTGGGATGTAGGAGAGAAGGTTTTCCACAAACCTACCTGGGGTTGCCACTTTCAACACACAAGTTGTCAATTTCAGCATACACACCATATACTCAGAAGTCTGACAGATATCTGGCAAACTGGCAAGCTCATCTACTGAATACAATGGGGCGTGTGGTCTTGGTGAATGCAGTCATGGACAGCCAGATGGTGTATTTCATGAGCTCCTTGCCGCTGCCACCATCAGTTATCCACCAACTGGACAAAAGATGGCGAGGTTTTATGTGGTCAGGATCTGAAAATGGCAATGTTTCATCAGCTAGATGCCTTGTTGCCTGGCAAAAGGTCTGCAATTCAAAGGAGCTCGGTGGCCTGGGAATCAAGGATATTGGAACACAATATTTGCCTGCTACTCAAGCTCGTGCACAAACTTCACTTCGCAGAATCATCAGCAGGGGCACAATGGGTCTCAAGTCGAGCATGTCTAGCTTCTGAATGGATTTCTGGCTTGAGATGATGCGTTGGCAGACCGCTTCCCAGTCTTGTTCACTCACAGCAGACATAAGGAGGCTTCGGTGCAGGAGATCAGAGATTCAGGACTTCCAAGGACGCTGGTGCCGCGGCTGACAAATGCGGCATCTGAACAGCTACAGTCCCTACAAGACTTGCTAGCACGGGTCACTTACACAGACCAACCTGATCGCCGGCTCTCCCCCTTCATCGCTACAGATGGAAAAGTGGACACTGCTAGCATATACAAGCTGCTGAAGGCACAAGGACAGGCTTCTTATGAAAAATCAAACTTCATCTGGAAGAGTGCAGCCCCACCACGAGTTCAGTTCTTCATGTGGTTGAAATGGATTCAGTGCCGATCCAATCTACAGAAGAAGGTGTTGGAAGAAGTGAATTCCATTACTTGGCTAACCCTAGAAGGGTAGCTATATAGTCTCCATACATGGGCCACATGGGCCTTAGCCTCATGGGCCTACATATACTCCAACACCCCCCCGCAGTCTGAACTACCGTCGCAGCGGAGTTCGAGGCTGAAACAAGAAAGAACACATACAACCCCCCCACAGACGCAACTAGCCACTGGTGATGTTGAGGCTGGAGCGAAACTCGGCGAAGGTCGAGGACGGGAGGCCTTTGGTGAAGATGTCCGCGAACTGGGAGGTCGTCGGGACATGAAGGACCCGCACCTCGCCCATGGCCACCCGATCACGGACAAAGTGGAGGTCGATCTCGACATGCTTCGTCCGCTGGTGCTGGATGGGGTTGGTGGAGAGGTAGACCGCACTGACGTTGTCGCAGTAGATCAGTGTGCTCCTGGAGGGTGGAGTGTGCAACTCAGCAAGCAGCTGCCGGAGCCAGGCGGCCTCCGCCACACCGTTAGCCACGGCGTGGTACTCCGCCTCGGCGCTGGACCGGGAGACCACCGGCTGGCGTTTGGAGGACCAAGACACCAGGTTGCCGCCCAGGAAGACGGCGTAGCCGGAGGTGGAGCGGCGAGTATCCGGGCACCCGGCCCAGTCAGCATCGGTGTAGACAACAAGGTCGGTGGAGGATGCCCGGTGGAGGAGGAGGCCGTAGTCGAGTGTGCCCCGGAGGTAGCGAAGGAGACGCTTGAGAGCCGTGAGGTGAGGCTCCCGGGGATCATGCATGTGGAGGCAGACCTGCTGAACTACATAGGTGATGTCCGGCCGGGTGAAGGTGAGGTACTGAAGGGCCCCGGCAAGACTCCTGTACGCAGTGGGGTCGGCCACCGGTGGTCCCTCAGCCTCAGACAGCTTGCCCTGAGTGTCGACCGGAGTGGAGCAGGGCTTGCAGTCAGACATCCCAGCCCGCTCCAGGATATCCCGAGTGTACTGCTGCTGGTGAAGAAGGAGCCCAGTAGGACGGTGCTCAACAGTGACACCGAGGAAGTGATGGAGCTCACCCAGGTCCTTCATCGCAAACTCCTACTGGAGAGCTGCAATGATCCGGCGGAGAAGTGGCTCGCTGGAGGCGGTGAGGACAATGTCATCAACATAGAGCAACAAGTATGCAGTGTCGGGCCCATGGTGGTAGACGAACAGGGACGTATCAGACTTGGCCTCCACGAACCCCAGGGTCAGCAAGAAAGTAGCGAACCGGTGGTTCCACGCCCGAGGTGCCTGCTTGAGGCCATAGAGGGACCTGTTGAGCCGGCAGACCATGTCAGGACGGGTGGTGTCGACGAACCCCGCCGGCTGACTGCAGTACACCGTCTCGGTAAGAAGGCCGTGGAGGAAGGCGTTCTTGACGTCCAGCTGGTGGACGGACCAAGACCGAGCAAGTGCCAGTGATAGCACGGTACGGACGGTGGCCGGCTTGACCACCGGGCTGAAGGTCTCATCGTTGTCGACGCCAGGGCGTTGAGTGAAACCCCGGAGGACCCATCGAGCCTTGTAGCGCTCGAGAGAGCCGTCCGCTCGGCGCTTGTGAGTCCAAATCCACTTGCTGGTGACGACATTGGCGCCCGGCGGCCGGGGCACCAACTCCCATGTCTGGTTGGCGAGTAGCGCGCCGTACTCTTCCATCGCGCGGCGCCAGTGAGGGTCCAGCAGGGCGTCGCGGACGGAGGAGGGTACCGGAGAGACCACCGCGTCGCCGGTCGAAGCCTCGAGGACACGAGGCGGCAGGGTGCCAGCCGCGTGTCGTGTCACCATCGGGTGAACATGCCGCGGGTGTCGGTGAAGCAGCGGCGGGTGGTAGACCGGCGGGGCGCCACGGGTCGGCGGAGACAGTGGCGGTGGTGTCGGTGTCCCCGGTGGAGAAGGGACAGCGAGCGGCGGTGGCCGCGGCCGGCGCTGGTAAACCCGTACCGGCGCGGCGAACCTCGACGGAGGCGCCGGGGCGGGTGCCGAGACAGGATCCGGCGTCGGCAACCGGCACGACCCCCCTGGGGCCAAAGCGGGGGACGAAGGCCCCGGGTCGGCACCAACTGATGGAGACGGGGCCGCGCCGGAGGACGAGGGGCCCGGACTCGCAGGGGAGCCGGGACCGGTGGCCGGTGCGGAGCGCGGTGAAGCGGTACCTGCAGGAGACCACAAGAAAGGTGGCTGGACCACCGGGTCAGTGGGAAACATGGTGGGTGGGTCAATGACCGGAGGAGTAGAGGTGCCGGAAAAGGGAAAGACGGACTCATCGAACACCACATGGCGCGAGATGAGAACACGTCGGGAGGCAAGGTCGAAGCATCGGTACCCCTTGTGATCTGGGGAGTAACCGAGGAAGACACAGAGCGTGGAGCGATGGTCCAGCTTGTGAGAAGAGGTGGCGGCAGTGTTGGGGTAACAAGCACACCCAAACACGCGGAGGTGATCGTACCGAGGCGGGGTACCGAAGAGGGCGTGGTGAGGGGTGGGAGCGGGACAGGCAGCGGAAGGAAGGCGGTTAAGAAGGTAGGTGGAGGTGTGCAGGCCCTCAGCCCAAAAGCGAGCAGGAAGAGAGGCCTGAAACAGAAGAGTCCGCACGGTGTCGTTGGTGGTGCGAATCATCCGCTCTGCCTTGCCATTCTGCGAAGAGGTGTATGGGCAAGACATGCGCAACTGAACACCGTGAGAGAGGAAGAAAGCTCGGGAGGTGGAGTTATCAAACTCGCGACCATTGTCACACTGGACGGCCTTGATGGTGAGACCGAACTGAGTAGACACCCAAGTAAAGAAATGAAGGAGCGTGGTAAAAGTATCCGACTTCGCACGTAGAGGAAAAGTCCATGAATAATGCGAAAAATCATCAACAACCATAAGATAGTACTTATAACCAGAAATATTGATAACAGGAGATGTCCATAGGTCGCCATGTACGAGATCAAAAATACGGGCCGCATGAGAAGAAGAACTAGAAAAAGGAAGACGAACATGTCGGCCTAATTGGCACGCATGACACAGTTGCTCATCATGAGCTCGAGTACATGGAAGACCAGAGCTACGACTGAGCTGTATCAGGGCATCACGTCTAGGATGGCTGAGGCGCCGGTGCCAAGTAGCAGAGGAAGTAGAAGCGGCGAAGGCAGCTGACAAAAGGGACGGCGAAGAAGACGAATGCGCCGCCGGGAAGCGAAGGGTGTAAAGGGGCCCGGTGCTGTCACATCGGAGCAAAGGACGCCGGGAAGCCAAATCCTTTACAGTAAGACCAGACGAGTCAAATTCCACAGAACAAGAATTGTCAGCTGTAAAACGACGAATAGAAAGAAGGTTATGAACCATAGAGGGAGCCACAAGAACATCAGGAAGGCGAAAGGAGCCATGAGCACCGGCGGTACCCACAGATGAGACTGGGATACAAGAACCATTTGCGACCATAATGGACGAAGGAAGAGAGGAAGAGGGAGAGTGAATCGACGAAAGTATACCGGGGTCAGGAGTAGTGTGGTAGGTGGCCCCCGAATCGGCGATCCACTCGGGTCCGACCGGAGGTGTCAGACCCATGGTGGAGAACGAGTGAGCCAGGGCCGTCTGGTCCCATCCGGCGACCCCCGGTGGAGGCCCGGAAGGTCCGGAAGGAGGAACCCACGAAGCAGCAGGCGGTGGAGCAGGGAAGCCGCCGAGCGGAGGACCAGCGGGAGGTGTGCCGGTGAGCATGGCCACCGGTGGACGCGAGGCGGTCCCGGTGGCGTGGTAGGGCCACATGGAGATGCGCCCAGACCACGGGTTCTGGAAGAAGGGCCATGGTGCCCCCCCTGTGGGCCACCGGGTGCCGGGGCCTGTGGAGGTGCGCCCCGGCCACCCCCGCGACCCCCTCCGCGGCGACGACGTCCGCCACGACCCCCCCACCTCCGCTCGGCCCGGAGGGAGGGGGACCCAGAAGAGACGACGGCGGTGGAGCAGACGGACGTGAAGCAGACGGGCGTGGCGAGGTAGCTGCCAGAGCCGTCGAGGAGGCCCCCGGGGAAGCAGTGGAACCCGGCTGGAGGCCCTGCGTGAGCTCCTCCATGACAAGATCGTCACGGACCTCCAGGAAGGTGGGGAAGGGCCTCTGACGGGTGATCCACGTCCGCAGGTGGGCGTAGCGGTCGCTGAGCCCCCGGAGGACGTTGAGGACCAAGATGCGATCCTCCACGGGCCTCCTGAGGTCCCCCAGTGAGTCAGCCATGGCCTTCATCCGACGACAGAACTCACCGACGGAGAGGTCACCCTGGACGAAGGTGCGGAAGCTCGCGTCGAGGCGCAGAGCCCGGGCCTCGGCGTTGCCCAGGAACTGGCCCTCAAGAGCAAGCCACGCCCGACGCGCGTCAGGGGAGGTGCGGACGAGATCGTGGAGGTCCAGAGAGATCGTCCCCAAGATCCAGGAGAGGACGATGCTGTCGAGACGGAGCCACGACGGCGTCTGGACGGCGACCGAGACGTCGACGAGGACGTGGTCGTCGAGGGCGTAGCGGCGAAGGGTGAGAACCACCAGATCTCTCCAGCGGGCGTAGGAGGGCGACTCCGGCTCGAGGATGACCGGGATGAGAAGGCGAATGTTCTGGACCCCCCGGCCTGGTAGTGGAGCTGGGCCACGAGCGGGTCAGCCGGGTCATGCTAGAGGACGGTGGTGTGGTGGATGGGACGTCTGGGCGAGGCAGAGGAGGTGGCACCGACATCCCGGGAGGCGGGGGGAGCAAGGAGCTGCTCCGCCTCGGCGATCTGGCGAGCCAAAGTGTCGGCCGCGTCGCGCTCGCGCTCCCACACGAGAGCCGCCGCACGCACACGAGCTTGGCCTTCCGCGGCTGCAGCACGGGCAGCGACGAGGGCGGCGGCGAGAGTGGAATCCGGCCCCGGGGCGCGCAGAAGATGGGAACTACCGAGACCGAGAAGGTCCACAGAAGGAGCAGCAGCGCCAGCACCGGCACCAGTGGGGTCTCCAGTGGAGAGTAGCGGCTGGACGACGCCTGCCGGCGCGGCTTCCTCGGTACCGTCCCCCACCATGCCCAGATCGGAGGAAGTGGCGAGGGCACTGGCAGCGGTGGCGCCATGAGCAGTAGCATCAGCCGCAGCCGGGAAGGAGGAAGGGGGGCGGTGCTGGAGATGATCGGTCCCTGCTGTGGGATGCCCGCCGGCCAGAGGAGCGCCGCCAGCAGGCAGGGGGTGGCCGGCGGCCAGGTGCTGGCCGGCGGGGAGATGGTGGCCGGCGGCCAGGGTCTGGCCGGCGGGGAGGAAGTGGCCGGCGGCCAGGGGCTGGCCGGCGGGGAGGGGGCGGCCAGAGGAGGACCGCCGGGTCTGGGCGGGTGGGGAGCAGCGGCGGCGCTGGGAGAGGCAGCAGCGGCAGCACCAGCCAGGATTTGGGCCCAGGTGGGAGAGGAAGAGGAGGGGAAGTGGGAATAGAGGGAAGGGGGAAGGGGAGGGCCGCCGGCCATGGTGGCTGGGCCGGCAGGCGGCGCCACCAGGGGAGGGGCGGCGGCTGGGAGGCAGGGGAAGAGGAAAACTAACCCTAGGCTCTGATTACCATGTTGGAAGAAGTGAATTCCATTACTTGGCTAACCCTAGAAGGGTAGCTATATAGTCTCCATACATGGGCCACATGGACCTTAGCCTCATGGGCCTACATATACTCCAACAGAAGGGAATTGTGCCTCACGCATTATGTGAAGTCTGTAATGAAGCCGATGAAACCCCTGAACATATTATCAATGGCTGTGGAATCACTAGAGAGTTCTAGGCTGCACTTGGAGTTGTCATGCCAACTGGACATGATCTGTCCGAACTGCACAAACTTGATTGGCCAAGCAGTATTCCTCAACAATATTTTGAGACACTAGTGGCACTAGCATGCTGGCAGTTATGGAAGAGAAGGAATGCAGTTATTTTCAGAAATGAGAGGCCTTCACTGCTTCAACTTTGGGCTCAAGTCAAAGTGAGGTAGAGCAATGGCGAATAAGGTTTCCGAGGAAACGGAGAAGAGTGGTGGATCACTGGTGCATGCTCTTTCAAACGGCAATGGCTCAAACTCCATGAGACAGCTGCCAAGATAGAAACATACTTATTTCTTGCCACTGAAACTGGCACAACGGTTGTCGGAATTGTAAAATGTAACATCTACATTGGGTTGAGTTCGTGCGCAGTGCTGGAAGTAGTCGTTATTTATTTTTTTTTCAGTTTGTGCCTGGCTTTCTACTGCTTTGATTGGGTATTTTACCCGGATCTTTATTCTTAATGCAACTATATGCAGTTCTCTCATGCACTTGAGAAAATTTTGTGATGTTATTCTAATTCGCTGTTACAATTTCACTAAGGCTGAACTATATACTGCTGTAATCATTGTAGGTCATTTGTTTTTTTTCCTGTTAGCCTGTATTACTGGTCCTTACTAAGACTCCACATTTTTTGTAATCAGAATGGCTTTGACCCGTCCGCTGCATTCTGATTTAAATATTTATGATACGATGGAGCTGATAGTTATACCGCTCGTTATCTTCAAAATAGTAAACTTTTGCCAACTATCCAGACAAATTCTGGGTTAGAATATGGTTGTCTACATGGGCGCGCAAATCACTAGTACCATATGGGCTCCCCCAACATGGAGCTCACATTGAGCTAGAGCCTGAGGTTCAGGTCTATCTTGCAACTCTGCGCCTCCTCCTCCTGCGTCGGCACTTCAGGGTCGCCGCTGGCGGCAGCGCCGGACCACCGGAGCCCAGCGATCCCGGAGTCGAGGACGGCTGGGGCAGGGGCTCTCGACGAGGAGCCGTAGCCGTGAGGCGTGTAGACAGGGCTGTCGGCACCGGCGTGGCGGGTGAGCCCCGCCATAGACGGCTGCGCCTGCGCATGCGCGGCCCACCCATGGTGCATGCCGTAGAACGGCGTCGCCGCGGCAGAGCCCCGTCCGAACCCAAGGAACGGCGACGGCCTGCTGCCGCCGCCGGCAGAGTACGGCGGCCAGGCGTGTTGGACGAAGCGGAGGTGGTGCGGCGGCAGGAAGGGGTCGGCGGCGCCTCCGTACAGCCCGCGCCCCGCCGCGTCGCCGCGCTTGGCGAGCGAGCGCTCGCGCTTGTGCGCGTTCTGGTGGCCACCCAGCGCCTGCGAGGTGTAGAACTTCCGCTGGCAGTAGTTGCACTCGAACGAGCGCTTCTTCTCCACGCCACCCGACGCCGCTGCCGTCGCCGTCCCCGTCGTCGCCGGCGACGACTTCTCCTCCTCCGCAGCCACCGCCACCATTGCCTTCGCCTTACCTTTTCCCGGCGCCACCGCCTCCACGACAGCCTTTGACTCCGGCGGTTCCGAGCTGAGCGCGCCGAGGAGGTCGAGCTCCTTTGCCGGCGACGACGCTTCCTCCTCCTCCTTCTCCTTCCTCGGCGCCTGTACCTCCTCCTCCTCTCCGTCCTCCAGCTGCTGCACCCTTGTTCCCTCAACCTCCATGGACGCGGTGCTGGAGCTCGATCCCTTGTCCATATGAATCTCGTTTCACTTTGCACTGGTGTGGAGTTATTGGCCGGGGTTTGGTACCTACTTATACAAGAAAGAAAAAAAAGAGAGATCTCGGTTAAATGTGGAGATAATCTGGAGGAATGCAAGTTCACCTGCCAAATTTACAGATCACGCATGATCACAGGGTGTTTATGTGGTGGAGATCACGGCCTTAATGCTCAGTAATCACACTTGTGATCTCTGTTGATCTCGCTGCTGCCTGCCTCTATTACAACACAAACAAACCCTCCTCTCCCAACGTATACGCGGCAACGGAAATTCGAATCGTGTTGCTATCTAATCTATCTATTCCCGTGCCCACCTCTCCGGGCGACGATCACGCGCCTTCGCCTCCCCGCAATCTCCCCGACTCGCGCCTCCGGCAAACTCCCCCCAATCAGCGCTCCGTGAGAAGGAAGGCCTCCATCACCGAATCCCATCACGCGCCGCCCTCGCTCCGTGCCCTCCGGCGCTCGCTTCAACAATCAGCTGTGTCTTCTCTCCCTTTCTCGTACGGCAACTGCGCGACCGCCGACGCCGACGCCCGACGGCAGGTGCCCAGGTCCTCGTCGGTCAAGGAGAGAGATGATTCAAAAGGTCATGTGGATGTTGATTTTTCTGATGGCACATCTCTTGATCATCTTATATGGAGATTTGGCATCTTGTCCATTGTATAGAAGAGTTCTTTCCAGTCGAATACTTGTTTATACTTTTGCAGTGGGTGAATTTGTTGGAGCAAGCTGTTGAACAGATTCAGGCTGTCGTAGCAGTTGTGCAGCAGACAAGTCTGACAGCTTGAATGTTTGTTTCAGCTGAAAATAGTATTTATCCAGAATAGAAGCAGTAATACGCTACGTGGCTACCCATACCAAAATATAAATGTGCAATATCCATACCCTACCCAATTAGCATGGCTGCATGGGTACGGATTTGGGCGTGGTTCTGGATGTCCAGCGGCCGCTAACTGAGACTGCTGCTACTACTGAAGAAACAAACTGGGACCTGTCACTTGTGTACAGTCTGCTGCTGTGAACTCTTTCAAGCAAATCAGCTGTTGGGTTTTACTATATATCTTCTGTGGTGATGTGATATGGCTACGTGGTAGCTGATGTAATTCTTGCCGCCCTTGTGGAAATTGTCTATGTGAATAAATGATTTATTTTCGAGAGCTTTCTGTGCTTCAAGTGCTGTAAATATCTTTTTGTTAAGCTAGTCAGTGAGCGTATACGTGTGAAGCCTAGTGGTATAATACATACAGTAACGAGTAACCTAGTATTCCAAATTGTGAATAACTCTTAGTAGTAAATAAAGATTCCAAAAATTACAATAATGCTTCGGCTAGGGCGTCTGTCCGTGTCAGTCCGGCCGGACGTGGCTAGCTAGGCTTGTGGACCGGCCCACAACCTGCTCCCGTATACAGAGTTCTAAAAGAAGAAATAAAATAGAGCCACACTCCGTTCCCCATTTCTCATCGGCCACTGCGGGCGCATCCACCGCACCACCGCCCTTCGCTCGCCTTCTCCGCTGCTGCGGCCATGACCCTCCCCCCACTCCATGGCGCCCACTCCCCCCCACTCCATGGTGGCTCGAGCAAGCCGCTGACCCTCCCCTACTCTAGCTGGCGCTGCCCTCTTCAGATCCGGCAGCGTCTCCTCTCCCTCGGCCGACGGCGGGCATGGTGGGGGCAGGTGGGCGTGCACCATCCAACGTCGCCCTGACCCCCCTCCCCGTCGCGGAGGGGGAAGCAGGGGAGGTCTACCCCTGCGCCCCCATCCACCTCGCCAGTGGCGGAACTAGGGGGGCTAGCAAGGGCCAAGGCCCCCCTAACATCTGTCAAATGTTTAAATATCTTTGCTGTGTCACTGTAGCTGTAAATATTTTCAAGTGAAGGAGAGGTTGATTGTGCTATCTCCATGTGATGCCTTGGTCTCGGCCCCCCTGAGTTGTAGGTCTGGTTCCACATCTGCACCTCGCGCCGTCGACACGAAGGGGAGGCCTACGCCACCGCAATTGCCCACCAGGTAGGTCATGGACCCGCGGCGATGTTGTGTTTCTAGTGTTTCTGGACGCTTTTTCAGACATGTTGCAAGCCCATATTTCAAGTGTTTTAGTTGTTTCAGATGTATGTTTCAATCGTTTCAGGCGGATGTTGCAAAAGTAGATCGGGATATTGCATATGTTGCAATGATTGTACACGTATGTTGCAAGCGTCTATCATCAATGTTTCATCTGTTTTTTTACATATATGTTGCAAGTGTTTCATCTATCTTCTTTTGTATATTGCAAGTATTGCATCTGCATGTTTCAAAAGTAGATCGAGATATTGCACATATTGCAATGATGTTTTAACTGTATGTTCCAAATATTTGATCTGTTTTAGACGTATGTTGCAAATGTTTCATCTGTATATTGCAAAAGTAGATCGGAGTGTTGTATGGCGCGACCGGTGTCTGTCGCTGATGCTGGGGCGCAACGTGGGTCAACCCACGTGGGTTTCCCCGTGCACGCGCATGGGGTGGGCGCGGGTTCCTGCGACAAACGTGGGTGCCAGGGCGGGATGCGGACGCGGGAGCGGCGCAGTTGTTGGAGCCGCATCCGGATGCGACGTCCCGTTCGGACATCCGGGCACTAGGCCTTCCGAAAAAAGTATGAAACAGTGCTGAAACACAGTTGACATTGTCCGCATGCTATCCTTGCTTGGATTCGATTTTGAAGAGAATTGGGGAGTCCTAAATTTAAGTCCCCTATCAGTGATGTTAATCTGAGTAATTTGGATACCAATGAAATATGGGATTCCGAACAAAAGTGTTGAAGTTTCAGCTTATACGAAATATTATATTCGAAATCTAACGGCTGAAGATCATTTTACTAGTCCTACGTTCATTCAAACAAAAAAGTGTAAAATATATATTTTTTTTGAGGGGAGTGCAAAATGTTTAAATGCGACTCTAGCATCCCGTTTGTTAGACTGCCAGCCCATTTAAGGATGTAAGCGTGGACCTTACCCATCCAGTCCAATAGCGCGTGGGTCCAGCCTATTGGACTCGATGGGCTATGGACACATCTCCACTCCCCAGTGGCCCAGTCCTCACTATACTGTTTATTTTACTTCTTGCTGATTGACATACTTTCTGCAGCTTGTATGCCTGGTCGGATGGTCCTTATTGAACTCTAGTATTATGGAATCAAATCAAATATATATACAAAAGACAAGAAGCTAGTCTTCAGGGAAATTTGGCTTTCCTCTGCCTTGGAAATGTTGCATGGAATGGAATCAAATAGACATGTGAAGTTTCCATATAACTTTTCCAGCTTTGCTATTGTAACGCCCTGAACTTTTGGCAAATCTTAATCCCCAACTAAGCAGCTAAACTTCTGCCTGCTCCATATATATAAGCTTTGTACTCCCTCCATCCCAAATTATAAGACGTTTGACTTTTTTGATCCCAAGTTTGACCATTCGTCTTATTCAAAAAATTTGTGCAAACATAGTCAGATTTAAGTCATTCTTGAGGAACTTTTATTAATATACCAAGCCACGATAAAAAAATTAATATTTTGCACAAATTTTTGAATAAAACGAGTGGTCAAACTTGGTGTCAAAAAAGTCAAACGTCTTATAATTTGGGATGGAGGGAGTAGCTTGTAGCAAAGCATGAGAAATGGGTGGGCATCAACTCAAACACTCCCAGGGTTACCTCTCTTGGAAATTCGTGTAGATGCATTATAGTTTGTGATGAAAGGCTCGTTGAGTCGAGGTATTGTAGCTTATAAATTCACAGTAGCTGGATCGAAGGGGGAGGGGAATGTGCATTTCCGCATGCAGCAAAGCTGATTGTTGTTTTTGGTTCCATCTGACTCCACTTGAGCATGGCCAGATTCCTGGCTTTCTTTCATAAGAAATGCCCCAAGATCCTAGACGTGGATCAAACGAACGGTGTTCATTCCACTGAGCAAACTTTGGAAAGATGTAGTCAGCAATTCAGCATAGGAGTAAATGTTTGAAAAAATATGATCAGCTTAGTAAGCAAAAACTGGAGAACAAATCAGCAGGAACCAACTCCCAGAATCAACAAAAAAAAAATCCCAGAAACAATAAAAATCCGGAAACAAAAATGGAAAAAAAATCTTGGAGAAAAAATAAAAATAAAACTCAGAAACAAAAATATATGAAATAAAAATCCGGAAACAAAAAAAGGAAAAAAACCCAGAGAAAAAAATTAAAAATAAAACTCAGAAACAAAAAAATCCCAGAAACAATAAAATCTAGAAACAAAAATGGAAAAAAATCCCGGAGAAAAAAAATAAAAATAAAACTCAGAAACAAAAATATATGAAATAAAAATCCGGAAACAAAAAAAGGAAAAAAATCCCAGAGAAAAAAATAAAAAATTTAAAATAAAACTCAGAAACAAAAAATATGAAAATAGTTGCGGTGAGCGTGGATCGAACACGCGACCTTCAGATCTTCAGTCTGACGCTCTCCCAACTGAGCTATCCCCGCTTTGGCCGTTTAATTCAAACATGTTCATTCTAATATTAAATGTAGTCATCCGCCTTTTAAGATATTAGTATCCAGTACTCAGTACATTACACCCCTGGTGTACGTATAAGTACTGAATATGGTAATAGATTGCACGAATGGGAAACATATAAGTACTGAATATCTAAATGACATGTAATAAAAGGGATACATGAAATTTCTTTAATGTATTAATTGATTTATTATTATTTTTTGCTGTGCACATACATGGTGTTTCTAACCCCACTCCAAAAACAGAAGACTAAAGTTAAAATCCCGAGTTTGTCTGTATAATCTCAAAAACCTATGTCATATGCTTCATGGAAGACCAATACGAACACCTTCTATTTGAAGTATTCCTGTATAATCCACTCTCAAAACTTCTGACTACTGTAATCTGTACAATTGCTCAAAGAAATCCACACCATGACGAAGATCTATTTTTCCTGAACTCTTCACAAGGTGCAGGGAAAACTTCATGCGCCTCTCCAGACACGGACTCGCAATGCCACCTGTGCTGCCGCCGTATGCCTCTTAAGCTAAAGTTTCTGAAGCAGATCCCTTCATAAACTGCACCGGGCACTGCCTCCAGCATCGGAGCTCGCTGCAGGTCTACACCGACAACGTCACTGATTAGCACATTGCTGATCCTTGGCAGTGCGGTTCGGTCATAGTTGTCATCAGAATGGTCATCTGCACCTCGACTGAATCTTATTGGTACCTTGACCTTCTCCATGGTCACATTGGCTATGGTGATGTTGGTTATGTACCCACCCCGCCCTACATCAGTCTTGAGCCTCACGGCTTGTGCAGAATTCCATACGTGGAGGTCGCGGACAAGCACATTAGATATGCCTCCTGACATCTCACTACCAAAACCTACACCTGAGCATGTCGGAGTTGTGCCTGAAACCCTCTGGATGACGATGTTTGTACTCGGTTTGCCAACAGAGATCCCATACTGATCCCAACCACTCTTGACAGCAACAAGATCATCTCCACTTTCGATATAGCAGTCTTCAATGCAAACTTCCGAGCTCGAGTCTGCCATTGTTCAGCAAGAGAGCTGTCAGTAAAGAGTCCATCCTTTGCAAAACACATTCACTAGTGGTGATTTAAAATATCTAGTTGTTAAAAATCCCAAATATATAGAAAACCATGATGATAAAACTGCATTTGACTTGGTTAATTCTTAGAAAGACAAAAACAGTAGGACGCTAATGAAAATAACAGCACAAACCTGGATCAATGCCATCTGTGTTTGGAGCATCCAGGGGAGCCAGTATGGTCAAATCCTTCATCACCACATTGCTGACAAATAAATAGCAAAAGTTCACTTTCCCAGTACTTCATTATAGAATGAAAATGTTCCTATTAGGAAGTGCAGCGGAATCAGCTTGGTAAACTGACCTGCAGTAGACTGGGTGTACTGTCCAGAAAGGGGAGTTGCGCAGTGTGATACTGGATATAAGGATGTTGGTTGAGTTCACAAGCTCGATGAGATGGCCTCTTGTGTGATTCAAAGTTCGGTTCCACCATAGCTCCCACCACATATTTCCTTGGCCATCTATGGTCCCGTTGCTACCTGATATTTGTGAAGGGCATTTTCAAGTCGTACATCGATAGTAATTCTTGATGAGATATGGCCCACGACTTTAAGTTCAAGCCTATGCCATTACTAAAAAAAGAGTCAATTTTGTTTTAAACAAATTTTGATTTATTAACTTAATGAGGCAAATTTTGATTTATTAATCAATCATGAAAGTAGACATAGCTAAGAATTCGCCATACCAGTAATCACAACATCATTTAAGCCCTCTCCATGAATGAGGCTGATATGGCGTGGTCCTAACCGTTCCCTTCCACGCCCATAAGATGGCAAAGGGGCAATGAGAGGCCACTCTTCTGGATCCTGCATATCATAGTCCAACTTGCTACTCAATACTCTATGCAGTTTTGTAATGAGCATACACAACTATGAAGTGCTGGACATTCGCCTACTTAAATGTGAATACATAAATATTCAATCTAGAATCCAGTGCATGGTCCCCTTGAAGACTGTTTCCCCATGCTATCATGTTGGTATTATAAAGCCATCATGTTGGCATTATAATGATCTGATGAGTCTACAGTACTGTACAGATCATGCAGCTGTGTCTTTCTATGTGAATGTTGCTTGCCTTGGTTGACACAAATGAAATAACAAAATGGGCATAGCTTGGCGTGCACAGTATTGTGGAACTGGCATTAGCTGTAAAAGACACAAGATGGCTTACAATTATCAATGTGTTCCAACTGAAGCTCACCAGCTCCCAGCAAATTCCTCTCAATTATACTCCACTTTATAGAATTATGTCATTGTTACTAGTTGGAACCTCAACATGATCTCTCTAATGAGATCAAAGTTGATTGCAGTATTGCACTGTGGAGAACTTGTGAAGGGTGTAATGGCCCTAAAGTAAACATCTTGATTATGGTTTCATTCCCATCTAGCTAATACGGAGTACTTGTTTGTTTTGTTGGAAAGTGCCTGTAGCAGGAGAAGTGAACAGCTACGTTCTCAATTATGCTAGTTCGTTTGCAACCAATTCCTACTGACAGCTACGTTCTCAATTATGCTAGTTCCTTTGCAACCAATTCCTACTGAACCACCTCTCATGAATCATGAATACAGTACTATCACAGTCCCTCCCTTTGTAGCAAATTAATCTGCCCAATCCTGAATAGTCAAACATATATTATCCTGCCTAGTCCGTACATGTTGTCA
Source organism: Saccharum spontaneum (assembly GCA_022457205.1). Classification (NCBI taxonomy): domain Eukaryota; kingdom Viridiplantae; phylum Streptophyta; class Magnoliopsida; order Poales; family Poaceae; genus Saccharum; species Saccharum spontaneum. The sequence goes on along the minus strand of CM039605.1, from coordinate 1,760,547 downwards.
CACTGGCATAGTGGCATGACATGTCTATCTCTCTACCGGATGGACCAAAAACAGGGGATTATTGGTTCCTGCACAAGGCTCCAAACCAGAGATTTTTCTGAGCCTCTATTGGCTTTAGCACAAACAGATAAGACGGGGGTGGAAGCAATGTAAAGTAGTCCAAAGGAGGCATCAACTGGGGCCAACAGCCCAACGCCAGTCCAGGTCGAAGCAGCAGTGGGGACAAAGCAAAGGCACACAGACACAGTGGCTTAGATAGAATAACATCAAATGTGGTGGCAGAGTTCACAAGGAACCACAGAGGGAGTCAGAGAGAGACACAGGCCGTCCAAGCATGTGACTCCAATACATCACCTCCATATGCATCTCCTTGTTTATTGCCGCCGGGGACCATGGCATGTGAAAGCACAAGCGTCGAGAATATGGAGCGAAATCCCAATGTACTACACTCCTACCTACGAGGTTATGATGGAACTCTCTCATGTTCAGGTTTTGGAGCACACAAAAATGATGATGGAAATTTCTGAACCGACCAATGTATAGTAATATGTAACGAAATTTGTTGTCCATGCATGGCAACTGAACAAGATCACGCATTTGTGCGCGTGCTCAAGCAGAAATGCTAAGCAAAATTTCAAACCACTCGTACAGCGAAGCCGATGCAGCACGTCGCACTGTAATCGTATAAGAAAAGAAAGAACACGAATTGAATCGAACAGAAGAAGAATCGCGCAAGAAATGAATGAATCCGTGACCTGAGAGCCGAGGATGACCGCGCCGCGGTGCAGGAAGAGGGTGAAGCGGCTGGTGAGGTTGAAGCTGCCCGTCAGCCACCTCCCGGGGGGCACCTCGAGCCTGGCGCCGCCTCCACCGGCCCTCGCGTCCAGCTCCGCGACGGCGCGCCGGAACGCCGCGGTGTTGGGCGTGGCGCCATCGCCCACGGCCCCGAACTCCTCCACGGACGCCGCGACCGCGCGCGCCGGCCCCGCGCCCGCGTAGAACCCCGCGCAGCTGTCCCCGTCCGCGGGCGCGTCGTGGGCGCGAGGGCGAGGGGCGATCGGGAGGAGCGCGGCGGGTACTAGGCGCCCCGAAGCGAAGGCGGCGGGGACGCGCGTAAGGGCCAGGTAGGAGGCCGCGGCGAGCAGGGATAAGATGACGAGGAGAGGCGCTGGGCGCGGCCATGGGAGCGGGAGGGGGAGCGGGAGAGGCGAGGCGTCGTGGGCGGCCTTGGTGGCGTGCGCCATGGCGGGGCGACGCGCATCGCTTTGCTTTTTGGACACGGCCGAGAGAGAGAGAGAAAAAGAGACGTGTCCGAAACAAATGGCTTTGCTCTTGTCTCGCCCTGTGTCGGACCACGACAACAAACGGATGGCCCGGCCCGGCTCGGCCCAACTAGGTGGTCGGGTTTGCTAACCGATGGTGGGTTTTGTTTGTTGGGCTGGATCTGGACAATCGTTTGTGAGGCTGAGCATTTCTTCGAGAGGCCCACTCCGGTTTTGAGATTGTCTAGTGAGGCCCACCTCCGAGAGAAATTTGTCGGTAGGATGGGAATGTATCGGAATGATTTATTGGCTTATTGTCCCTATGCATAGGTGCTAGCCCCAAAATCTAAAATAGATCGATAAGATCAAAACCTATTGATCCAATATGTAAGCATGTCTATGCTTGCAAATACATCAACGGATATTATATTTTGGAAGTGCAAATGAAATAAAATTAAAATCACAGCTCACCAGCAAACTTATCAAATTTGATTCATTGCTAATAATCTCAATGTGTTATCACAATTTTTTTTTAATCTTGTATCTCATCTTTTCTACCTACGATAGCAGAAAAAATATTTGGGTCGACTGAAATACTCGTTTGAGTTTTGGTAATTGAATGACAACATTAGTGGACTAATGTGTTTCATGTGAGATGATAGGTTAAAGTTAGTCCACAAGCTTGAGTTGAGCGATATGATGGCCATGGAGTGAGATGCATGATGACATGATGCAAAAGCTCAATTAGCTCAAGAATAAAATAAGATGCAAGTTATGATATGAAAAATATGGACAAGATAAAGGACAAAGCAAGGAAATGGTACAACTTAGGTTTTGTCTTTTACCGACCATATGGTGACTAGAGAAGATGAATGGCTAGGTTAGGATAGATATAGCCATGATAAAGAGGGAAAGTCCTTAGCAGCTAATGTGGTTGTCCAGTGTCACCAGGGGCTCTTTTTTCGATTCAATAAATTTCTGTAGGGGCCCTTGGCCTCTTGCGCTCCAGTTTTATATAAAAATAAAAAAAGAAGATGAGCTGTTAAGCACAACTTAACTCAACGAACCGTTACTTGGGCTCTACTTTGTGGGCTATGATTTTGGGCTGCCATATGAGCTTTGGTTAGATATTACTGTCATAGCCCCCGGTGTTGTCGAACGCACTGAGCTTAACGCGCAAAAGAAGCAATGAACATCACATGGTCAGGCCCGAGATGAAATGAGCTCCTATTGGGCCCGGCCCAAGTCAGGCCTACTCTCTGGTTTCAATTTTTCTCTTGCACCGGGCTAAATGGCGTATATATGCTCTTTATTACTCCCTCCATCCATTTATCGAAGTCATCTTACCAAAAAAATTCTCCAAGAGTCGGAGTCGTCTAAGCCAGGGACCATAGTTTTCACATCATCCCAGGCGCATGCGGCTCCTCTCACTGGCCCAATTAATTCAACTATCAGCATGCAGTTCCTCTCACTGGTGGAATTAATTCAACCGTCTGCATGTGCCACCTCTTCTTGGTCACTACGCATGACCCTAAGATGACTCCAATAAATAGATGGAGGGAGTAATTCGGTAATGCTCTTTGAGCGTCCGTCTGACCGGACGGAACGTACCCGTCTGCCCCCGCACCTCGGGCCTCACGACGCGCGCTGCTCTCGCCTCGCATCGTCCATGCCGCTCATGCCTCGCATCTCGCGCTGCGTTTCGTCGCACCTCGTACCTCTCGCTCGGACTCGCGTTGCGCACAACCGAGGTCCAACCTCCACGCCATTGCATCGAGCTCTGTGTCAGCGTCAAGCTCCGCGTCAACGAGCGTCCATTAGGGGCAACAAGTAGATGAACACATGTTGCAACCGTATGTTTCATGCTTTTCAGATGTATGTTGCATATGTTTCATCTAGATGTTGTAAAAGTAGATCTAGTGTTGCATATATTGCAATGACTATACACGTATGTTGCAAGTGTATGTTTCAAGTGTTTCATCTGTTTCAAACGAACGTTGCAAGTTTTTTATCTCGATGTTGCATATGTTGCATTGGCTATATACGTATGTTGCAAGTGTATGTTTCAAATGTTTCAAACGTAGGTTGCAAATATTTTCTCTGGATATCGCATATGTTGCAGTGATCATACACATATGTTGCAAGTATATGTTGTAAATTTTCATCTGTTTTAGACGTATGTTGCAAGTGTTTCATGAACAGGCCTAACAAGGGGGCGCGGAGTGGTCCCCTCGGGCACGGCGGTCCCTGTGTGCGCGTGGGAAGCGAAGCGAGCGCAAAGCACAAAGTTGTATCCTTGGGTGTGGCAGCAGGTGCGGAGCACGAAGTTACATCTATGGGCGGGTAGTAGGCACGGAACACGAGGCGAAGCGAAGCACGAAGCTGCATTACAGGTGCCTTAAGGGTATCATTATTGAAAACGAGCAAACAATACGGTTGTTATTAATTTGTACGAGCTCCTTTGGTAATTGTGTATAAAAAAATTCTTGAGAGGATATATGAAAACAGAACAGGTTAAAGTTGTGAGTGGCTAAATCTAGTTTTAGTACTGTACGGTGAAGGCAAACCGACGCATGCCATGTATTACAAATGATGATGATTTTTTCCCAAAAATGAGATAGAAACAGGGGGACGTTTCTCATGGTCCTGAACTCGGCACGCCGCTAACGAACTCCGTGTGTACCACCAAATCCTGACAAAACCCCCAGTCAAAATCCTCCGTCAAATTCAAGGGCCCTGTTCGGCAGGTTGTTTTTTGGTTATAAGTCGACTGTGGCTAATTTGCTGTGAGAGAAAAACACTGTTCTACGGCTGATAAGCCGTGCTGATAAGCTCAACCGAACAGGGGGAAGATTTACTCCTATATATTACATCATTGGGGGAAGAGCTAAGTCGCTGTAAGGAAATAACACGGGACATCATATTCTCCTCGAGAGGAATTGCATATATATAACATCCTTAGAATACTAGCTAGGCTCATGGCTAGTGACAAGTTGTATTTAACTGCAGACGGTGATCGGTGACACATGTATAGAATCTGCCTACCATTACCTGATTCCTAAATTGAAGGACAATCACCCATTTTTAAAATCATTCCCTCTATTCGGCTGAGCTTATCATCACGGCTTATCAGCCGTGAAACAATATTTTTCTCTCACAGCAAATCAGCCACAATCGGCTTATAAGAAAAAAAAACAGCCTGCCGAACAGGGCCATTGTATATATATTAACATATATTAAACCAAAGAGTGAGGAATGCGACTACAGGACTACTGACAGATGTGGACCGGCAAACCGATTGGGTGGCATTATTGTAGCACGTGAACCACGCGTGTATGCATCAGCGAAAGCGACACTTGTGCGTGTGTGTGTGTGAGAGATTTTACTGGGTACTGCAACGGACGGAGGCCCAAAGCTAAGTTTTTGGGCCCGGAAAAGTCCAATAATGGACTGAGGCATTCATGGCTACTGTAGACTGATTCCACGTGTACCATGTGTTCTACTAATCGTCCCTAGTTGTTGCTAAAAAAAAACTAACCGTCCCTAGTGTACCCTTTAAAAAAATCGTCCCAGGAAAAACAAACTTAGAAAAATGATACATGTATGGATTATGTTCATCAATATATATATATATATATATATATATATATATATATATATATATATATATATATATATATATATATATATATATATATATATAGCAAACATGCTCGTGCGTTACAACGGGATCTTACATATAGGAATCAAACTTTGTATTGTCGTTAGACGCAAGTTATTCTAACTTTTATGAGCCTGAGTTATATGAGTTCCGGTAGACATACGAAAGGCATGACCCAATACGTTTTGGAATCTAGTTATGTAAACCGTAGAGCACGAGTTATAAGTTTGAGTCACGTATGGGATATGACAGGCACGAGACCAGTTTATGAAGTAAAAAAAGTAGGATGAAAAAACAAGTTGGAACAAAAAAAACTCTCTTTAATTATTAGGTATATAGGTGTAGAACAAATAGATATAGATATACATAGATAAGATTAAAGTAGGAAAGTAGATATAAATAAATATAGTTATTTATGTATTTGTTCAAACGTGACAAAAAACAGATGAAAAATCATAAAAAAAAATAAAATGGAAACAGAGTGATGAAACATATATGTAGTGTGACGGCACCGTTTTAGGTGTCAAAGTCGCAGCTGATCCACGTTTCCTCCTCATGGCGACCATAGCCGCCACCGAGATGGTGACCAACCACAGACCACCGAAGATCCCTCGCCGTCGGCATGCGAGACGGCCAGCCGGTGACGCTCCTGCCCTTCCGCTATGCTGGCTTTGCCACGCTCATGTGCAGCGGGCTATCCGGGGCGCTGCCGCGGTCTTCTTTGTGGAGAAGAGCGAGTAGTACCAACAGAAGCGGTGGATCACGTCGGTGAGTTGCTCCCTGACGTTCAGCTTGTACTCGCGCTAAATGGTTCTAATCTGCTTCGTTGTTGCATGCTCCTGATTGTCTAGTAATGATTGCTGAAGTGGCTGCATTCATGGATCTCACACGGGCGGCGATGAGCAGCAGCAAATTAAGCATGGTGGACAACGATCGAGCGGGTGAGCCTGCCAATGATGGTTCACGTCCTTGACGTCGTCACCGACCATACTAAGCCATCGTGTCGCTACACGCCTACACCAGGCCTCCTCGCTAGGTGACGTTTGCCCTCTCACGTGTATATATGTTCCAGGAGGTGATCGAATTTAAGTAGTAGCAAAACACCAAACAAATTCCTCTTTCCGAGTACACACGCCGGCCCTACCTCGGGCTACAATAATGCCGCGTCCGGACGTTCAGGCGCTAGTCTCTTCGTTATTAATTTGTACGAGCTCCTTTAGTGGATTATAATAAAAAAAAATTCTTGAGAAGATATATGAAAAAAGAACAGGTTAAAGTTGTGTCAGTGGCTAAATCCAGTTTTAGGTACGGTGAAGGCAAAACGACCTCCGTACGGAATATATTTTGCCACTCATAGTACAAATGCTGATTTCTCCCAAAAATGAGATAGAAACAGGGGGGGACGTTGTTTCCCATGGTCCTGAACTCGGCAAGCCGGTAGCGAAAACCAAATCCTGACAAAAAAACCCAGTCAAAAACTCAAAATCCTCCATCAAATTCAAGATTTATATTACATCATTGGGGGAAGACTTAAGTCGCTGTAAGGAAATAACACGAGACATCATATTCTCCTCTCTCTCTCTCTCTCTCTCTCTCTCTCTCTCTCTCTCTCTCTCTATATATATATATATATATATATATATATATATATATATATATATATATATATATATATATATATATATATATATATATATATATATATATAGGGAGAGTATACTCTATAGTTAGCTACAAAATAAGTTATTTTGTAGACACCTCTATTTACGATAATTTTATATACTAATTTACGACAATGTCAGTATATATTTACAAAAGTTGAATTACTATAATACATGGGGATATTTACCATAATGTTATAGTAAATCACATAGTAAGGAGTTATTATAATCTCGTAAATTAGCATAGCAATTATCGTAACTCAAAGTGGCTACAGAATAAGTTATTTTATAGCCAGCTACAGGGTAGTAGTTCTATATATATATATATATATATATATATATATATATATATATATATATATATATATATATATATATATATATATATATATATATATATATATATAGGGAGAGTATACTCTATAGTTAGCTACAAAATAAGTTATTTTATAGACACCTCTATTTACGATAATTTTATATACTAATTTACGACAATGTCAGTATATATTTACAAAAGTTGAATTACTATAATACATGGGATATTTACCATAATGTTATAGTAAATCACATAGTAAGGAGTTATTATAATCTCGTAAATTAGCATAGCAATTATCGTAACTCAAAGTGGCTACAGAATAAGTTATTTTATAGCCAGCTACAGGGTAGTAGTTCTATATATATATATATATATATATATATATATATATATATATATATATATATATATATATATATATATATATATATATATATATATATATATATGGTGCATTTTCTATACTCCCGGGAGTAGTTACTCCCATCTTTAAAAACCCACCTTAAGTATGTGTTCATACTAGTTTATCACTTTGAGTATGTTTATATACTCATACTAAGATACTCCAAATCTTTCTACGCGAAAAAATTTCAAAGGAACCCATACTTTTTAATATATTACGAAAATGCCACTTACTGTACTATATAAAATAAGTATGACCATATACTCTATGTATGCATACATACTTGACATATATAATACCATAGATAGTCTAGTATGATCATATACTTCATGTATATATGCTTCGTTCGGTCATATACACCCCAAATCTTGAGATATAAACATGGGAGTAACTACTCGCTAGGAGTAGAAAATAATTTTGCTATATATATATATATATATATATATATATATATATATATATATATATATATATATATATATATATATATATATATATCCTTAGAATACCAGCTAGGCTCATGGCTAGTGACTGCAGACGGTGACACATGTATAGATTCTGCCTAGCATTACCTGATTCCAAAAAAAAATATTTAAGGACAATCACCCATTTTTAAAATCATTGTATATCTATTTATATATTTAAATCAAAGAGCGAGGAATGTGACTACAGGACTACCGACAGATGTGGACCGGCAAACAGACTGGGCGGCATTATTGTAGCACGTGAACCACGCGTGTATGCACGATACTTGTGCGTGTGCGCGCGCGCGAGAGATTTTACTGGGCTATATATTACTACTACAACGGACGGAGGCGCAAAGCTAGGTTTTTGGGCCCAAAAAAGTCCAATAATGGACTGAGGAATTCATGGCTACTGTAGACTGATTCCACGTGTAGTAAAACCATGTGTTCTACTAATCGTCCCTAGTTGTTGCTAAAAAAACTAATCATCCCCAGTGTACCCTTAAAAAAATCGTCCCTAGAAAAACAAACTTGGAAAAATTGTACATATATGAATTATGTTCAACACATATATAGGGCTTGTTTAGCACAGCTCATAATATGGGCTGTTGTAAGCTGTTTTTTTTTTTTTTGCTAAACACTCATTTTTAAAATAGCTTTATGGATGAAACTGTTTTTCTCCTCCTCTCATAAAAACATGAGTTGAGATAAAGTTTAAAATAGTAATTTATCTCAGCTCTCTCCCTCATGAGTTGTTGGTGAAGCTATTCTGCCAAACATTTTTTCTGAAATAGCTCAGATTCAATAAAAAAGCTACTTGTCATATAGGAAATAGAAGAATACTATGGAGCTGTTCGGCTGATGGAAATATAATAGCTTGGTATAGACGGAAACTTGTCATATAGGAAACATAAGAACATTATGGAGCTGTTCGGCTACTTGTCACATAGGAAACAGAACATTCGTAGATATAGACGGATACAATGAGGAGAGAAAGCCATGGATAGATGCGCATGCGCTTGGTTTTCATCGATACCAAGCCATGGATAGAGTGCAGTGCAGAGATACGGCCGGCTGTCCTGCAGTCACTGTCGAGTACGTAGCAGTATATTCATCGATTCTATCGTATCACCTGTCCACCAGACTTCCGTATCCCTACTCCCAAGAGGGAAAAAAAGGCAACCATCAAGCATGCCACCAGCTTAAGGCACGTGCTCTTCTGTCTTCTTCCAGATAATAATACTACTCTATATTAATTAATTATTTATATTGTTTCAACAATACCTCCTGCCTGTTTAAAAGATGACCGACCTTAAATTTTACTTTGGACCCGGCATGGTAGGTCTATGTTAATACAATTAGTGTACCACATCATCGTATAGAGTGTGATACTCGTTTAAATCGAGATGGAGATGGAGATGGCTGGTCAGCACTCAGTTGTTTCGGCCACTCCCAACACTCGATTTTTAGGACCGTCAATCTCCTCGTCCAATGGTTCACGATCCTTCTTCCTCCCCCCAACGCCAATGTTCTTCGTCCTCCTCGCCCCTGCCGCTGCCCACCACCCCGCCTTGGTCGCCTTCTTTCCCTCCCCCTCCTTCCGCAGCGACATCCGACCATGGCACCCCCGTCCCGACCTGGCCTGGCCACCTCCACCGTCACCAAGGCCCCTAACCGCTCGGTCGTCGTCCCCACCACCTAGCTGCCCTGTCTTCCCCCGAACTTGATCCCTTCTAAGCCTGCCGGAATTAGAGAAGAAGAGAGGGAGAGTCAAAGAAAGAGGACGCTGAACTTATTACCCGACACCGTCGAGGTCATCGTCTCCGACGCCGACGACCTCCTTGCCAGAACCCTAGGCGACTTCTTCTTCCTCTCCTTGCGGGCACGGGTGCGGGCACAGGCGCGGACGGGAGGAAGAGGGGCGGTGGAGGAAGAAGAAGGGCGCGAGAGGAGGCGACAGATAAATCGAGTGCCCCAGCACTCGGATGTAGGATAGCATTTCTTGAAAGAAAAGATATCCGGATATAGGGTTGCGACACCAACATTGACAGTTGCATAAATATTAGTCTCGACATTGGTGCGGTGTCGATATGATTTTATCGAAGTCGGTTGATTTGTATATATAGGAATATATCTAATGCAATGCTTACCGCATAACAACCACAATATTCAACTTCTCCTAGTGATATGTGGTTCTCCTAATGTTTTAACATTTAACATTTAGTATAAAACTTCCTACAAATGTCTTTTAGTGACGATTCTCATGTGCTATAATTAGTGGTAGTGTTATATTACTATTTAAAAATACTAGGAGAACACTACCATTTTGACAGTGACACGATGATCATATCGACGCGGAGGGATTTGTTTACGAGATGCTCAGCTCAGAATACCACGTGCAGCTAGCTCATGCTTATCACAACTTCTCTTAATAAAATGAATCTGTATGAACCTGCAGATGGTGACACATGCACATCTGTCTCTCTCTCTGCTCAACTTTTCTTTAACAATTTTTTTTTCTAAAACAGAACTGCCCAATTCAACTTAGCATTACTCGACTAGAAGCAATAGAGAAACTAAGACAAGACTCAAGAGAGAGCTTCCTTCAACTACTCGATTCATCCATTGCAAATTATAAGTTATTTTGATTTTTCTTATACATCGAATTTACTATAATCTAGACAAAAAGGTGGTTGGATGTAAAAAAAAAGCAAAATAACTTATAATTTAGAACAAATGGAGTACAAATTAGGAAAATCCTGTATTTGCATTGTGAACAGAGTCGTCGTACTGTGAGAAACAGTAGACGGCACAGAAATGAACAAGTCAATTTGGCGGTCAACGATATCAGTGAAGAATATAGGACTCGGCGTGTATAGGTGTATTTTTTTATATATACCACGTACAGTATAAGCATATAATAGTACTTCTCAGTACTCGCTTGTGTTGGGGTTACATATACGTCTGTTCGTTTGAGATTATCAGCCAAATCAATCAGCCAACTAGTAATATTTTTTTTCTCAAAAAAACTAGTTAGCAGTACTTTCAGCCACCCAAATCAGTCCAAGCGAACAGGCTACTGCCAGCCGTGTGAGCCATCACCAACCCATACAAGTGCATCCATGTAGTTTTTTTAGCATCGTGCATCCATGTAGTTGGTACTGTACTATCATGCGTTCTTTTTCTTTTCCTTTTTAAAAAAGTAATAATAACAAATGCTCGTGCTCTGTGTATGTTTCTTCCGTCGTGGAATTAACAAAGTAAAACACCACCTTATGTTAACCAATCCGTGCCGGTAATTGGTCCGGTATGGTTGATTTGAACCCAGAGTCTACAACGTCCCATCCGGGCCATGTATGTATTTGGCTTAGGGCTCGTTCGGTAAGGTTCGTCAAATTTCGGTTTCTCCTTAATGGGCTAGTTAGCGATATGTAAGGCTATTTTTTCTTCACCTATACTCCGAATCTTGGATTTCTACCACCTGTGCTACTATATAGCAAGGGAATAACTAGCATCCGGACGTCCGGCTCCAGACCCGCGTCCGAATGCCGCTCCACCGCACCCTGTCCCGTTTCCCGTGTAACAGAGCCTTCGCCGCGCCCATGTAACAGAAGAGCCTGCCATGCCTGCAGGGGGTCTGAACCTTGTCTCGCTCGTGTCACCTGCGGTGTGGCTCGCAGCAAGCCGGTCGTTCTCCATAGCCAGGTTCTACATCTCCATGTGCTGTGCCACAAGCTTATGCTCTAGAACCTCGGTGGGGCAGCGGAGGCTACATGTCATACGAAGACAGCCGTGTGCGTCAGTGCGGACGTGACCCTATGCGTCTTCCGATGGAGCGTTGCTGCCAGCTTACTAGCCGACGCCGCCATGGCTCCTGCACTAGCTATCTCTTCCTCGCTCAACAACCCTACATTGAGATCTACTTTTGCAATACTCAGATAAAACAATTACAACATACGTCTGAAACAGATGAAATATTTGGAACATACACTTGCAACATAGCCATTGCAAACATATGCAACATCCAGATAAATCACTTGCAATATACTTTAGAAACAAATGAAATATTTAGAACATGTTATTGCAATATATCTGTGAAACATATGCAAACATCCAGATCCAAACATGTGCAACATACGTATGGAAAGATGAAACATTCTGAACAAATGCTTGCAACATGCCTCTGAAATAATTACAACATATGTAACATCCCCGACCCATTTTTGCAACATCCATAAGAACTAAATGCAAAATACCTTTGAAACGATTAAAACACCTGAAACATACATTGACAACATAGGGGAGAGGCCTGTGCCAGTCGATTCCGGCCGTCGGGGTGGGAGCTAGCGGCGTGTGAGCACCACTAGCATCTGCCCGCGCTCGTGAGTGCACTTGGCTTGGCCGAGGACGACCCGAGACGCCCTGACACGTGCGCCCAGCGGCCATCGGCAGAGGCGGCTGCGGCGAGGCAACCTGACGGTGTTGGGGGTTGGAGAAGAGGCTAGGGAGGTGATCTGTTGTCATCGGATGCGAGATGGAGAGCAAGAGATGGAAAGAGTAGAGGCAGCGCACGCGCGTAGGATGGGGGCGCTGCGAGGGATGGCCGCGCGACGCGCGGGCCGGCCATACGACGAGCGGGGCGAGCGACAGGAGGCAGCAGTATCGCGGGTGAGGCGCGTGGCAGGTAGGAGCGAGTAGCGCAGGCGGAGTGTGGTGCATGGCGTCCGGATGGCCCGTCCCAGAGGGGGGGGCAGGCAATGCGACGCCCATGGGCCCAATGCTGGTGGGGGCCCAGGAGTATATGTGTGTCATAGTATATGTATATGTATTGGCGCAAAGGTCTAGGTATAGTTCACTCTGCACGGGCGACTAGTCCGCGGCTCCGTGCCGCCGTAGGTGGCTGTCTGCAGCAGCCCTTCCTCGCGACTTCCTGACTAGCGTGATCTGCTGACTGTGGCCGTTCGTCGCGTAATCTTCGCTGCTGCAGTGATTTTAGTTACAGCCTTATAGGGCTAGGCCTGCACCTGCTGACTGCAGTAGTGCAGTTTTTGCTTGAGCTAACATTTTGCCTTTCGTCTTTCCTATCCCGTCCATATGACCATATAGGCAACCAGGCATCATGCGAGAAGTTGATCTATTAATCAATTCATCGAGTGGCGAGTGGCTGCAAGTAATTTCTTTCTAAACTGAAATCATTTCATATTACATGAAATTTTTATACAGTCGCTATTTTTTATGATCTAATTATATATTGGTTAATTAATAACTCTTATTAGTAGTACAATATATACAATATATAATCGTCATATAAGAAAGTTATCATTAGACCCTTTTGTCTTACTCGCCCAAGGGCCCTTAAAATTGCTGGGACGGCCCTGCGGACGGACACCCGTGTGGAAGCACTATCGCTATAGCAATAGTGTCGTAGTCCTGAGAATCATGCTAAACAGGCCATTGTTAATTTGGTATTGACTTGTGGGTGGCTACGAGTAATCGAACCCTAAGATTTTTAATACATATGACCACTGTTCTATAAGCATTCGTAACTATTCGAACAGAGAAATTGAGTTAGAGATATCATCATACACTATATTCGGCTATCTGTAAGCGGAGCTGCTGCTGGCTGTTAGCACGGTATTTCTGTGGAGCCGGCTGCAGCAACAACAGCCAAAGCGGCTGTGAAAACCGGCTGCCGAACAGCTTGAGTAAACTTGCCCCTTTAGGTCTTTCAACCTCTATTTATTTGCTACAGATTGAAATCTAGTAGAGACAAATAACCTAGATGGATGTAGAGAGCCCATTGCTATATGTTTAAGGTTTATTTGGTAGGCGTCCAGAGTAACGGAGAAACAATTGAATCTGGATCCTTCTTCAAACATTTATAAGCTCCAGTAGAATCACACACCAAGACTGTTTTGGCTGGTTGTCTGGAAAAAAGCAAAAAACATGATGCAGTAGTCAAATATGTCCCTAACATGTGAAATGAAAGTACCAAGAACCTTGCCAAAAGTCTACCAAGCAAAGCACAAGCAGGGACAACTGGTGTGAATTCGTTATTGCAATAAGTGTGAAGATTCAACAATAGAAATGATAGTTGATGTAAAACCAGTATATTTCCAGCTGTGCCTAGCTATGCATAAACAAGAAGAGAATTGTTTCTCGCCTGAAAAACTACAGATGCAAAACCAGTATATTTCCAGCTGTGCCTAGCTATGCATAAACAAGAAGAGAATTGTTTCTCGCCTGAAAAACTACTGCCTTGTTCGCTTGTTTTATAAGTCGTACTTTTTCAGCCAACGAACAATGTTTTTCTCTCACAACAAATCAGCAAACAGTACTTTAGCCATGACTTTTTAGCTAAGCGAACAGGGCCTACGACATGAACTGTATTAAGCATCATTCCTACCAATTTTATTGAGAAAACAAAACGTATGAAGCTGCCAAACACATCCACAGTTTTAGAAGGCTATGTTTGGAACATCCAACTTGCTTTTCTTGAATCCTACAGTTTTTTCCCCTTAAAATCAAACTGAGTTTTATATGGGTTCAGTTTTTATAAAATATATACTTTTTTTTTTGTGAAACTCCTGTCTTTGGACTACGATCTAAGGTGACAGCGTAACTTGGGGCTAGTTTAGTGGTGGAATTAGCTAGTGGAGTTCCTTAAACTTTAACGAGTAGTTTGGTTCATTAATAGTAACGCAAGTGGAAACAAATTAGAGCTATGGTCATTACAACAAGACATGTAATTTGAAAAAAAATATTCAGACAGCAACCCGTTTTTTTTTAAATATTCAGCAACCCGATTCTGGTAAACATGCAAAGAGACGGCAACTCGCAAAAGTCAGGACGGGCGGCCGGCGTTGTGTCCGCGTCAACGCTGACGTCACCACACGGAATTGACCCATTCAACCACCCACACGCCATTCTTCTAAGCATTCGTCTTGCTCCCTCCTCGAGCCTTCCTCCGCCAGCCAGAGCCAGAGCCCAGAAATTCCCCAATCCCCAATCCCCACCGCCTCCACCTCCCCGTCTCCTCCAATCCAATCGTCTCCAATCACCAAATCCCACCACCCGCCGGGAGGATTCACCCACCGCGCCACCCAATCCCAGCAACCATGGACTGCGAGCCGGAGGAGCTGCAGTTCCTGGGCGTGGTGGGCATCTACCGCTTCTCCGCGGAGATCCTCCGCGGCCAGCACCGCCCGCTCTTCGCGCGCATCGCGGCGGCCTTCGTGCTCCCGCTCTCCGCGCTCTTCCTCCTCCACATCGCCATCTCGCACGCGCTCTTCACCCACATCGACTCCGACGACAACGCCCTCGACGCCTCGTCCCCGGGAACCGACACGCAGCGGCGCCTCCTCTCCCGCCTCGCCTCCGACTGGCTCGCCCTGCTCCTCTTCAAGTCCGCCTACCTCCTCGCGCTGCTCCTCCTCTCGCTCCTCTCCGTCGCCGCCTCCGTCTTCTCCGTCGCCTCCGTCTACTCCGCCAAGCGCGACGCGCTCACCTTCCCGCGCGTGCTCTCCGTCGTGCCCCGCGTCTGGCGGAGGCTCGCCGCCACGTTCCTCGCCGCCTTCGCGCTCCTCTTCGCCTACCACGCCGTCGCCGTCCTCGTCTTCGTCGCGCTCCTCGTCGCCGCTGACAACGGGTCCGGGCTCGCCGGCCTCGTCCTGTTCCTCGTCGCCATCGCGTATATCGTGGGACTCGTCTACCTCAGCGTGGTGTGGCACCTCGCCAGCGTCGTGTCCGTGCTCGAGGACTTCAAGGGCTTCGCTGCCATGCGCAAGAGCAAGGACCTCATTAAAGGGAAGCTCGTCACCGCGGGATTCATCTTCTTCACGCTCAACCTCGTCTTCGCCGTCGTCGAGCTCGGGTTCCGCGCCTGGGTCGTCAAGGGATCCGGAGCGGGCTCCAGGCTCTTGCTCGGCCTCCTCATGCTCGCCGCGCTCTGCTGCGTCGTCATGTTCGCGCTCGTCACCCAGACCGTCGTCTACCTCGTCTGCAAGAGCTACCACCACGAGAGCCTCGACAAGGCCAACATCTCCGACCACCTCGAGGTCTACCTCGGCGATTACGTCCCTCTCAAGGCCTCCGACGTGCAGATGGAGCAGTTCCAGGTCTGAATCGCATGATGGCTTCTTCCTCCTCTGCTTCTTTCCCGCAAATCCATCCATCTTCTGCTGCTGGATTTGTTAGAAATTCCTCTGTAATTTTACATACGGACAGCAACATGTGATGAACATACTTTAGCAATACTTTCTAGAGAGAATTGGGAATTTGGGTTGGGGACAAGAATAATTGGAATCTGTACTTGTAAGGGCAGGGTTGGTGTAGGATTTGCTTCTCCTTTTCATTGTGGCAAAAGGAAGAATGGACATATTATGAATTATTATGAAATGAGGGTAGGTTAATTTCTTTCTCAGGGACAGGGTTCTTTTCCTTATTTAGCCCGGCTGCTCTTAATACAAAGATGAATGGATATGATGAATTTACAGACTTACTATCAGTTATGGAGATCTGGAACTGAGGAGGGATGAGAATAAGTGAATTGCTTTCACTAATCAATATGCCTTATTCTGATGAATGCCTGATTGATCTGGCGGTAGAGAGATGTCAGTCAGTTGTGTCTACTATATGATATTTACCATTTCAACATTTTCTGCCACTGCCGTGCTAGGACTGCAATTTAGCAACGGTGTGGCTGTGCTGCTCCAAACAGTCTGTGATTCAGAATGAACTGGACGGTCTATGACAGCCACATCTATTCCCTCCATCCCTTTTTAAGTGTCGTTCGAGAAGTCAAACGTGTTTAACTTTAATTAAATATATACTCAAAAATATTAATATTTATGATATATAATTAGTATCATTAGATAGATTATTGAATTTATTTTCATAATAAATTTATTTGGAGATACAAATGTTACTAATATTTTTATAAATTTAGTTAAACTTAAGAAAATTTGATTGGCACGCACCCCATAGTGACACTTAAAAAGGGGATGAGGGAGCTGGCCCTGTTCGCTTGTCTTATAATCTGTACTTTTTAACTTGTTTTTTAGCCGGAATAGTATTTTTCTCTCACAACAAATCAGTGAACAGTATTTTCAGCGAAGCGAACGGGCTCAGTTTACTCTAACAATTACTGCTAGTGCTATAATTGGTTGTCCTACTCTGGATGTGTCTCAATCGGGCAGTGATGTCGATTCCTCCCATTCTTTGATTGCTCCCTCTATTTTTTTTTATTTGTCCTAAGTTAAACATTTCTATCTTTGACGATCAATTTTAAAAATTTTATATTGGTTAACAACATAAGTTTTATGTTCTTAGATTGATTATGAGAACTATATATCATGAGAGTATTTCTCATAATAAATCTAAAAACTTCTTAAAGTTTGACCGAATTTTATATAAAAAATAATAATATTTATGACATAAAATTAGTATAGTTAGATATAACATGAAATATATTTTCGTACTATATTTTTTGGGTCATAGATGTTAGTACCAGTTTATTTAAAATTGGACAAACCTAAGTTGGACATTCAGGACAGAGGGAGTGGTTCTTCTTTTTAAAAAGATTCTATTACCAAGCTTTTGTAATAAAATGTAAAGGAAACGTATTCCATGCCATTTCCCCTTGCTTCCTCTATAATTTCACCGACGTCCAGATGGAGCAATTCCAGGTGTGACGATTTCCCGAATCCCGATTCCACGCCATTTCCCCTGTTTTCTCTGTTTTTTTTTCCACAGGCAGGCTTGGATTCTGTAATGCAATTTTACACACACGCCAATATCCACGTGTCATGAATATACTAGTGTAGTTCTTTTTAGAGAATTGTGAATTGGGAATCTGGATGATGATATATGTTATTAGTTGGGGACAAAAATAATTCATCCTCAGTGCGCGAGAGATCAGGGGTTAATTACAACATGCACCGGGTTAATCACGACACATCAATAGTTCAACAAGACAAAAATAAATAATACTAATCCTGACACTTCGATCTACTTCAGTGAGCTGAGGATATGGCCAATCAACATGCCAAGAACTAGATAATTACAAAAGAGTTGAAAGAAGAACAACAACCACACTCTGAGCTCGCATTGAGATCCAGCCCACACACTTTCCTTCCCGCCACCCTGTCGTGAAATATCCTGCCCATCCCGCCTACTTAAGTGGCGAAACCGGCTGTGAAGCGAGCCCCATGGTCAGCACCGGTTCGTAGTTTGATTCGGCTGACAAGAGGACTCCATCTTGTCTTCAAGGATTCTGGTAAAACTTAGTGGGCCGAGAAGGTCACAAACATCCATTGCAACAATCAACCCTCGCTCCTGGGGAACACGATGGCCCCAAGTAACAAACAACAAATGCTGGGATCCTAGTACCACACCAAGCTGCCAAATGGCAATGTTGGTCGTATGGAAAACACTTCTTGCATAGTAAGACATCTGTTGTAATTAAGAAATGACTAATATGAACCAATATGAGTTTACCAAAACAGGAAAGGTTGTGACTCGAACTAAAGCACTGAGCATTTAATTGTAGCCCTACGCACTCAAACGAATGGGAATCAAGTGCAAATGTAGGAATGACCAATCTTGTTGGGATGTTGATCTAACCTTTGCCGGTGGTTTCCTCGGGGGACAATGTATGGTCGAGGCAGGAAACCGTGTAGAGGCGAAGAAACAACCACTTGCACTGGGATTCAATGAAGGGAAAACACTAGGTGGAGAGAATGAACGATTCGCAGTGGGGTTTCTTAGAGAACCACCGCCGACAGGGGCCTAGGGGAGTTGGGAATTAAGGTGGGGAGTCGGTCGGGCGATTCAAGATATGAGTGACACGGACAACCCAGATTCATTAGGAGGAAGGACGGACGGCCGGTGACAACAGTCACAGTAACTGTATTAAGCGGCCAATTATCTCGGTAATTTGATAGTATCATCGAGCGGTTGTCAGTGGATGAGAACACTACAATGCACACGCTCAAAGAAGTCTAATTCATTATAATTGACAATGTCTTGATGAACATATTGTGGCAGAATGTAACACCCCGGTGTTATGCAATGCATTTTTGCATGGCAATCATATTGCATAGCATTCATATCATTATAATCATGTATGATAATGGTATAATTCGATTAAAATAAAAGCTTAAACATGCTATATTTCACGGATTAAAATAATATGATAATCACATCATATCAAAAGCCTTGCAACCATAATTCTTACATCACTTGGAACCTTAGTTCAAATTTTGGAGCTCAAATTTGGTCAAAAACTTGTTCAAAAACAATTATGAAAAATATTCAAAAGTATTCCCTAATTTAGCTTTTATTTTGTCATTTAAAATCCATTAGGAATTTTGAAATGGCCCCTTAATCAAAGTTGTAGAGAATTTAATTTTGAGCAACTTTTATTTTTGGGCCAAATCCATAAAATGCTTTCTTCTTGTTCAAAATTTGGTTTGAAGTTTGAAAATACATTTAAATTCAAAAATCGAAAATCAAAATTTATTTTGTTTCCCTCGCGGGCCGCCGCCTCCGGTTCGGCCCACGGCCACATGCGGCCCGCCTCACCCCGCGCGCGTGCACCGCACCGCCTCCGCCCGGCCCGGCCCAGCCGGCCTCCCCCTCCCTCTTCTTCCCGCCGCGCCCGCGCGCGCTGGCACCCCGGCAGGACGCGCCCGCCGCGTGGCGGCCGCATGCCGGCGACGCCCCGCGTGGCCGGCCGTGGACCCCGCGCTCGCGCCCCACTTCAAAACTCCCGAGCGCCTGGTCTCCAGCTCGCTCGACCCCATTTGCTCCCTCTCTTCTTCCCCCGACGCCCTCCACCGCGGAGCACCACCGCGCCACCGTGCGCCGCCCCCATCTCCGCCTCGTTCCGGCATTGGCCGACCGTCTCCTCCCGATTGCCTGTGCCCAAAGCTCCGCTCCGTTCCCCTCTTCTCCGAACAAGCCTCGGCGTCTCCTCGTTTGGAGCGGTAAGGCTCAATCGAGCTCTTCCTCGCCGCGCCACCGCGTCGGTGCCGCCGGCCGGTCGCTCCGTCCACCGCCTCGCTCACTCCCTCTCCGTCTCCTCAAACCCTCCTCTCGAGTTCGCGAGTTCTTGGCGGGTGTTGTGCGCTCGCTCGGTGGTCGGGATTTGGCCGGCAATGGCCGGTTGGCCGCAGCCGCCGCCGCGACGTCGAGCGCGCGCACGCCGGCGACGCGTTCGGCTCCTCGCGGGGGCGAAGCCGCGCCCCTGGGCCGCGCCCCGAGCGGGCCGGCTCGGTGGACCTCCCGCGCGCGCGAGACAGGCCGGGAAACGGCCACGGGCCGACTGTTGACTTCGGGCCGGCCCAGTTCCTTTTTCAGAAAAACGAATTTCTATTTCTTTTGTTATTCATGATGAAAAACATTTGGGAAAAATGATTTCTTGGTCATTTTAGCTCCAAAATTTGTGAAATAAATTTTTATATACTCACTTGAATCAGATCTACAATGTAAAAATGTTGCATGTCAATATTTCATTACTTTCCTGTAGTATTTTAATTAATCTTTGAAATTAGTGTTTTCTTGAAAAATTAATAAGAAAATGTAGAAAAATCAGAAAAATGTGATTCCAAGTTTATTAATCCTGTTATGCCCTGTGCTTGCTAGGGTAATTTTATTTCATGGTTGTTCTGTATAAAAATTTGTAGTTGTAGTTCAAATGCTTTTTATTACCAATAATTGTTATTTTTGTTATTTAAATAAATTTGAATAAAACATGCAAGTGATAATTTTTCTATAGTGTTTGTTTAGGTAATAGATGGTAGAAAAATTCCTAAATCTGTTGTTTGATACTTTTCAAAATGTAAAGTATTTTAAATGGCTATTTTAGGCCTTAGTTTGTTATTTTTGTGTAGGCAGTTCTAGTTATCCAAATGCAGCAAAATTTTTATGGCAAGCTATTCTTGATATTGGTAACCCACTGTAATTTTATAAGATTTTTCTGAGCTACTAAAATATGTGTTGCTGTTCAAATGTAGTGCTAATTAGGGTTTCCCTTTTTATTCTTTAATGCAAAGATAATTAGTAAGGTATACTTTGGTGTATCTTTGAAGCATCTTGAGTGTTCAAGTGCTCTTGCATGGTAGAGAATAGTAGTGGTAGTTTTCGAGTACATGTTCTTGGATGACGTAGACTACCTTGTAGAAGAGTCATAGTTTCCACATACTCCGATGACGTAATACATTCATTTCCCCGCGTACATTCCGCATCATCATCATCTCATGTCATTTCTGCAAGGCATCTATGCATGTTGCACTCATACTTCTGCATCATACAGGATCGCAGGAGGTGGTTCCGACAGTAGTTCCCGAGGACGCAGAGGAGCAGCCCGAGGAGCCGGAGCCAGCAGAAGCAGAAGAGGAGTCCGGTGAAGAGCTTCCGGAGTGCCCCGACCATCGTCCCAGTACCTTCGAGCGAGGCAAGCCCCGGAGCATTTCTCCCTCGGTTTGCAAATAATTATTTACTAATTTCACTTAATCCGATGCATTAAGTTTAGGAGTTGTTTGCAAACGTTGTTGCATTATACCTTGTTTCACCTTGTTTTACCCGATCCTTGTCACCCTGGTGTCCACGGTCAATACTTGCTTAGCTTGCTTAGACCGGTAGAAGTCGGGTGATTGCCTGTCATCCGCGAGCTATAGGGGATTACCTGGTTTTATGTGAAAGAAATGTCATGTGAGAATAGCTAAGTGTGGAAATGAATATGAGACCGGGCGGAAGCTTGCAGGGTTCTGGACTGTAGTGTCTTCCGTCTGTGTCGATTAAGGACCGTCCGATGTCGGGCCTCGGGTCATGTTGAACGCATGCCTCACATTTAGCTGGCCGGATAAAGTACCTTTCGACCGCGAAGCCGGGAGATTATTCGGGCCGAGTAGATTGCCCGCAACGCACTGTACCGGAGCAGTAGTGGCAGGAAACGGGGGCGCGATGATAAGGCCAAAGAGCAGTCGGGCGGCCCCCGGGTACATGTGGTTCCTGGCAAGCTCGCGACTTTACCTGAATGGTTGACTCGGTGACCAATACCTCACTTTAGCGGGTGAGTGAGGTTTGTGTGAGGAATAAATTACCAGCTGGTCAATAATCGATTCGAATCGCCATCGTTCACTGGATAGTGAACACTTGACTTGAGTTACTTCATCGTAGTAATATGGAAGCAACACTTGGATAGTTATGAGGAAATGACATGGTGACTATTGTAAATTATCAATGGTAATCCTTACTTGCTTCATTACATGGTTACTTTAGCATAAAGTGCAAACATAGTTGACAGGAGAATAAAGATTTAAAAGAAGACATGCTTTGTAAATGCTTTGATAAGCTAAAAATGCTTTTCTTGCAAATGAGTCAGCTACCCCACCAAAAAGCCTATCATGATCCTTGGAGTCTTTTGTTTTGGTTCTGTCGGGTAAGTCTAGCTGAGTACCTTCTCGTACTCAGGGCTTTGTTCCCACTTGTTGCAGATGGACAGATGTACTATGGTTATTGTATCAACTGTCTCTACCCTGCGATGGGCGAAGCTTAGGACCATGGGCAATGGTCACTCACTACTCCTCGCCTGATGCTTTTGTGGGAGATGATCGCGAGCTGGCACTTTATTTTGGAAAGTTGTGCGTGTGTGTGTGTGCTTTGAACTAATGCTTCCGCTACTTCATTTGGAACTGGTTTGTAATAACTATGTTTAAACTCCGATGTATTTTGTGCCGCAAACTACTGTGTAACTTATGAAGGTAATCGCTGAACTTATTACGATCTTGGCTGTGATGTGAAATGGTTTGAAATCCGTCGAGATTTCACGGACTACCGGGTTATACGGGCTTAAGTTTGGTAAATTGTCCGTCCGTTGGATGATTTTCTTACTTAATCTCGTATAATTGGGCGGTTCTGTTACAGCTGGCATCGGAGCATGGTTTAGCGTAATTACTGTTCATAAGTGTATTTAAACCAAAACCTTGCTTAAAAAGTGTGATTTTGAAACTAAAAAGTGTGCCAGTGGTCATATCCTGTATGCCCAGTTAAGGACTCTAGGTGGCTATTTAAGTACTAACTTGGGGTTCTTGCACCATATTTCTTTTTTCGTTGCTCATACGGCGTGCTATTGTATGAGTGCCACTTAATTGAGTGGTAATGTATGGATCAGTTACCTCTACGCTTTGTTAAGTGTGAGTTGTGAGAGCATGATCGGATACACCGCCGATCTAGGGAAAGTGCTTATATGATACTTGGATAATTACATGTTTTACACATGTTTTTATAAAAGTGTCGCATGTGTGGGTGTTCCGTCCGTTGAGGCGATGCCGTCAATAGGACGATGTGTTTGGGTAGTCACTACCGTTGTACACGCATCTGGGGATTCGTGTAAAGCGTGTAGGTAGATTTACTGCTTTCATGCATTCATGGGGAATGGGCTGAAATGAGTTTTCTGCAGGTACATAACAGCGTATCGTGTAGACCGAATTAATTACGTATAAGAGAGATCGTTGTATGCCACCGAATTCACCGTTAGATGCCTTTTCATAAGTTTGTGAGAACGTAAGACTCGTGCATGCATCATATTGTTTGTGCATTCCATTCATGGCATGCATTCCTCCCCTTATAAAAGGATTATCCCATTTCGATAAAAGTGACCTCAACTAAAATATGTTCTCACCGGGTAATTTAAAACTTGTGCTACAGATGGCCCGCACGAAGCAGACTGCCCGCAAGTCCACTGGAGGAAGAGCACCCCGTCGTCAGCTAGCCCCGCGGGAGCACCGCAACACGGACACTTTTCTAAGCGAGTTTGGCATGCCCACCTTGCTTTGGAGAGTGCTCCATGATGTGGGGTACCCGGAGGGACAAGAGCCAGTTTACTCTTGGAGCGAGAGTCAGCTAGCTGAAGATGGACTTGCTGTGGTAGAGATCACCGTCCCTGCTCTTGGTGATGCGCCAGAATGGGATGGTTGGCATCTGGAGTTCGAAGGACGCACTCCAGTCGAGGGTGCACAGGGCGCAGCTTTTCGCGTCATCCGAGACATCATGAGCAGATTTCCCAATGAGTTAGCAGCAGCTTTGGCCGGTACCTTCCCGAGAGATGATCCTCGCGACGCCATTTGGGTACAGCCGCAAGGAAGTGCCCTGGTTAGAGGCCCCAGTGAGGGACGGGCTAGTGACAACCACACCATGAGTGCCATGTATGCAGCCATCAGAGCATACCAAGGTCTGGAGAATACCTACTGGACCTTGACTGGCCTACGTGGTGATGATCGGATTGAAGCAAGGAAGCAGAAGAAAAAGCAAGCGCGTGCTATAGCTGGCTTGCAGGAGCAGTTGGCTGATATGAGCTTGCAGCGGGACCGAGCTCTCGAGAGAGGCGAGAGTTCCATGCAGCAGGTTCAGAGGCTGACTCAGGCCAACAGGAATGCAGATCGCCTGTTGGAGCAGCTAGTACAGGAAAGGAATGAAGCCTGGAACGAGAGAGACCTTCTGAGGCAGAGGGTCGAGGAGCTAGAGGAGTACAATGCTAACTTGCATGAAGAGTTCCATGCCCTCTACAACGGGATGGGCCCGTATGCTCCTCCGAACGCCGCTCAGATGGACATCGACGACGACGCCGCTGCTGAAGGTAGCGATGGCGACGCCTCCGACATCGACGATGGCCCCGAGGAGTAGGATAGTGTCCTGCGTTAGTAGCTAGGCTTGACGCGATGGCCTTCTTTTGGTTTTCATGTGTCATGATGTATCCTGTTCGACCTTGAGACTGACGATCTTTTGGAGTTTGGTTGTGTATGCGATACCCGAACGCATCAAAGTCCAGTGTATGTATGCTGGCAACGTGGTTGTATGGAACGTGATGTTGCATTTGAAGTAACTGAATTGGTGCTGTTGTTTAATTAGAATGAATTTATTGCGCCTCTGTTTTCTTGTATGACTTGTTCTCTCCAATGAATTCAGTATGGCATAATTGTTCATTCGGACATAATTTTACAACCTCACTCAATGGTGCTTGTTGCTGAAATATGCAGATGGCCAACACTCGTCGTGCTACGTATGAAGCCGCTGAGACTGGTGGCAATGGTGCAGGAGCTGGTGGAAGTGGTGCCAACAATGTCAACCACCAAGAGCCACGTCCAGAACCACATTTGCCCCCTCCTCCGCCGCTTACCGCAGAAATGTTCTTCACACAGTTCCTTGGAAGTCAGCGCAGTACTGAACAATCACAGAGGAATATGGAAGACTTTCTGCGTACCATCGCGGAAAATGTTCAAAGAGGAAATAACCAAGGTGGTGGCCATGGAGTGAACCAGTACAGCAGTTTCAAGGATTTCATGGATACGAGGCCACCTATTTTCAAAGAAGCAGCAGAGCCACTTGATGCCGAGGAATGGATTAACACTATGGAAGATAAGTTCCGTGTGTTAAGGATGACAGAAGTTCTAAAAGTAGAGTATGCTGCACATCAGTTACAAGGACCAGCAGGAATGTGGTGGAAGCATCACCGCAGTACTTTTCCTCCTAATACCCAGATCTCTTGGAGGGATTTTACTGAAGCTTTTAAGGGAGTTTATATTCCCCCAGGGTTGGTTGAGATGAAACTTGGAGAGTTCTTAGCCTTGAATCAGGGAACCAAGACAGTGACACAGTATCTGCATGCCTTTAATAATTTGTGCCGCTATGCTCCAGACATGGTTGACACAGATGCAAAGAAGATTGCTAGTTTCAAGAGAGGGTTGAGTCCGAAGATGATGAAGCATGTGGGTACCAATACCCGCAATAGATTCAACGACTTTATCAGTGACTGTTTGAAGCAAGAGAAGAACAATAATGCTTACACCGCATCCAAGAATCGTAAGAGAGTGTTCGAGTCAGGATCATCCCAGTCCAGAGTTGTCCCTGCCAACCGTTCATCTTATCGTCCGTCCGCACCTGGTGCGAGGTTCAGGCCGCCGCAGCATAAAACCCAGAACTACAAGGGGCCACAGAAACCGTACAAGATGGCAGTGCCGCCAACAAAGACCAACGCAGCTGCAGAACAGAGCAACTCCAAGGGAGCAGTAGGGTCTGCCGGTACAGTGAAAGGGCCCTGCTACAATCGTGGTCAGCCAGGTCACTTTTCCAAGTTCTGCCCTTATCCGCCTAAAAAGAAGCAACAGACTTATAATGCCCGTGTGCACCACACCGCCATTGATGAAGTTCCTGAGGGAGAGCCTGTAACTGCCGGTAAGTTTCTTGTGAACCATCACCCTGCAGTTGTTCTTTTTGATTCTGGATCTTCGCATTCTTTTATGAGTCAAGCATTTGCACGGAAGCATGAACAACTATGCACAGAATTGAGTTACGGTTATCGCATAAGTTCAGCAGGAGCTGATGTGTTAACCAATAAGATGGTTAGAGGGGCAACCCTTGAGTTAGGTAGTCGGAAGTTCAGAGTGAACCTGGTAGTTATGCCTGGACTAGTTTTGGATGTAATAATAGGAATGAACTGGATGAAAGACTGGGAAGCAGTCATAGATACAAGCAGTCGGATGCTTACCCTTAAAGATCCCCAGGCAGAGGGTACTTTTCAGGTACCATTGCCTAAAAGAACAGATCTTGTGAGTGTGACCTGTGCCATGGAAGTTACTCCTATCCATCAGATCCCAGTAGTATGTGAGTTTCCGGATGTGTTCCCAGACGAATTGCCTGGCCTTCCTCCAGATAGAGATGTTGAGTTCGGAATCGAGTTGATCCCTGGGACAGCTCCAATTTCAAGGAGACCTTATCGGATGCCTCCGGATGAATTAGCTGAGTTGAAGAAACAGTTGGAAGAGTTATTAAAGAAGGGGTTTATTCGCCCAAGTAAGTCTGAATGGGGATGTCCTGCCTTGTTTGTAAAGAAGAAGAAAGAGGGTACTCTCAGGATGTGTGTGGATTACCGACCTCTAAACGCTGTAACCATCAAGAATAAATATCCACTGCCTCATATTGATGTTCTGTTTGATCAGTTAGCTAAAGCCAGAGTGTTCTCCAAGATAGACTTAAGGTCAGGGTATCATCAGATAAAGATTAGACCTCAAGATGTTCCGAAAACCGCCTTTTCTACCAGATACGGGTTGTACGAGTATCTTGTTATGTCATTTGGACTAACAAATGCTCCTGCATATTTTATGTATCTGATGAATACGGTTTTCATGCCAGAGTTGGATAAGTTTGTAGTTGTCTTCATTGATGACATTCTAGTATACTCTGAAAACGAGAAAGAGCATGAAGAGCATCTGAGAATTGTCTTGACCAGGTTGAGGAATCATAAGTTATATGCTAAGTTCAGCAAATGTGAATTTTGGTTGAAGAAAGTTCCTTTCCTCGGCCATATTCTATCTGAGAATGGAGTTTCTGTAGATCCGAGTAAAGTGCAAGAGGTTATGGATTGGAAGACTCCAACCACAGTGTCAGAAGTCAGGAGTTTCCTAGGCTTAGCTGGTTACTATCGCCGCTTTATCCCAGACTTCTCGAAGATTGCCAAGCCTATGACAAGTCTGTTACAGAAAGATCACAAGTTTGCGTGGACAGAGGAGTGTGAGACAGCTTTCCATACCTTGCGGAAACTGTTGACCACTGCTCCAGTTCTTGCACAACCCGACATCGAGAAACCTTTTGATGTGTTCTGTGACGCATCAAAAACAGGACTAGGGTGTGTGCTAATGCAGGAAGGAAGAGTAATTGCTTATGCCTCCCGGCAGTTGAGAAAACATGAAATCAATTACCCGACACATGATCTTGAGCTTGCCGCTGTAGTGCATGCCTTAAAGATTTGGAGACACTATCTACTGGGTAACGTGTGCAACATTTTCACCGATCATAAGAGTCTCAAGTACATTTTCACCCAACCAGAATTGAACATGAGACAACGGAGATGGTTAGAGCTGATCAAAGACTACAACTTGAATGTACAGTATCACCCTGGGAAAGCCAATGTGGTAGCTGATGCTTTAAGCAGAAAGTCACATTGTCTGAATGTGCAACCCTTGCTTGAAGATGGTTTCGATCTAATGCACCCTGCCGTGCTACAAAGTATTCAGGTCAGTTGTTCCTTGGAGAGTAAGATTATAGAAGGTCAGAAAGCAGACAAGGGGATATTCCACATCAAAAAGAAGATTCAAGAAGAACCCTCGAAACACTTCCGGGTGGATGAGCAAGGTGTGTTGTGGTTCGACAACCGTCTTGTTGTTCCAAAGGATAGAGAGCTTAAGAATAAAATTATGGATGAAGCTCATCTCTCTAAGTTGTCTATTCATCCTGGCAGCAGTAAAATGTATCAAGAACTAAGACCTCGTTATTGGTGGACCAAGATGAAGAAGGAAATTGCAGCGTATGTAGCCAGATGTGACACATGTTGTAGAGTAAAAGCAATTCACATGAAGCCTGCCGGAATGTTACAACCTTTGTCAGTACCAAGTTGGAAGTGGGATGACATTAGTATGGATTTTATCACAGGTTTACCCACTACTCAAAAAGGTCACGATTCCATTTGGGTAATTGTGGATCGTCTTACTAAGACAGCTCACTTTTTGCCTGTCAAAACGGAATATAGACCACCTCAATATGCTGAGAAGTATATTGCAGAGATTGTGAGGTTGCATGGCATACCAAAGACTATAGTGTCTGACAGAGGGTCACAGTTCACTGCTCACTTTTGGGAGCATTTGCATAAAGGTTTGGGGACTAGTCTGATTCGTAGCACTGCATATCATCCTCAAACAGATGGTCAGACTGAGAGAGTTAATGCTGTTCTAGAAGATATGTTAAGAGCTTGTGTGTTGTCTTCCAGAGGTTCATGGGAATCATGGTTACCATTAGCAGAGTTCTCATACAATAACAGCTATCAAGAGAGTATCAAGATGGCACCTTTTGAGGCTTTGTATGGCCGAAAGTGTAGAACACCGTTAAACTGGATTGAGCCCGGAGAAAGAAGGTATTATGGTATTGACTTCGTAGAAGAAGCCGAAAAGAAAGTTCATATCATCCAGCAGAATATGAGAGCAGCCCAGTCACGTCAGAAAAGTTATGCAGATAAGAGAAGGAGACCGCTTGTGTTCGAAGTTGGCGACTATGTCTATCTAAAAGTTACGCCAATGAAAAAGAAAAGGTTTGGTGTGCGCAGAAAGCTGGCCGCCAGATTTGTGGGACCTTATAAAATCCTAGAACGGAAAGGTCCTGTGGCTTACAGATTGGAGTTACCGGAGTCAATGGGTGCTATATTCCCAGTTTTTCATGTATCACATCTCAAGAAATGTTTGCGCGTTCCAGAGGAACAGATTGAACCTCGAGGCATAAAACTGAAGTCAGATCTGGTGTATCGTGAGCAGCCAGTTCGAGTTTTGGATACCAAGGAAATGGCTACTCGAAACAGTGTGGTGAAAACATATAAGATACAATGGAGTCATCACGATGAAGGGGATGCATCTTGGGAGACGGGTGAATACTTAAAGAATGCTTATGAAGATTTTTATAACAAATGGTTCGTAATCCAAATCTCGGGACGAGATTTTTATAAGGGGGGAGGGCTATAACACCCCGGTGTTATGCAATGCATTTTTGCATGGCAATCATATTGCATAGCATTCATATCATTATAATCATGTATGATAATGGTATAATTCGATTAAAATAAAAGCTTAAACATGCTATATTTCACGGATTAAAATAATATGATAATCACATCATATCAAAAGCCTTGCAACCATAATTCTTACATCACTTGGAACCTTAGTTCAAATTTTGGAGCTCAAATTTGGTCAAAAACTTGTTCAAAAACAATTATGAAAAATATTCAAAAGTATTCCCTAATTTAGCTTTTATTTTGTCATTTAAAATCCATTAGGAATTTTGAAATGGCCCCTTAATCAAAGTTGTAGAGAATTTAATTTTGAGCAACTTTTATTTTTGGGCCAAATCCATAAAATGCTTTCTTCTTGTTCAAAATTTGGTTTGAAGTTTGAAAATACATTTAAATTCAAAAATCGAAAATCAAAATTTATTTTGTTTCCCTCGCGGGCCGCTGCCTCCGGTTCGGCCCACGGCCACATGCGGCCCGCCTCACCCCGCGCGCGCGCACCGCACCGCCTCCGCCCGGCCCGGCCCAGCCGGCCTCCCCCTCCCTCTTCTTCCCGCCGCGCCCGCGCGCGCTGGCACCCCGGCAGGACGCGCCCGCCGCGTGGCGGCCGCATGCCGGCGACGCCCCGCGTGGCCGGCCGTGGACCCCGCGCTCGCGCCCCACTTCAAAACTCCCGAGCGCCTGGTCTCCAGCTCGCTCGACCCCATTTGCTCCCTCTCTTCTTCCCCCGACGCCCTCCACCGCGGAGCACCACCGCGCCACCGTGCGCCGCCCCCATCTCCGCCTCGTTCCGGCATTGGCCGACCGTCTCCTCCCGATTGCCTGTGCCCAAAGCTCCGCTCCGTTCCCCTCTTCTCCGAACAAGCCTCGGCGTCTCCTCGTTTGGAGCGGTAAGGCTCAATCGAGCTCTTCCTCGCCGCGCCACCGCGTCGGTGCCGCCGGCCGGTCGCTCCGTCCACCGCCTCGCTCACTCCCTCTCCGTCTCCTCAAACCCTCCTCTCGAGTTCGCGAGTTCTTGGCGGGTGTTGTGCGCTCGCTCGGTGGTCGGGATTTGGCCGGCAATGGCCGGTTGGCCGCAGCCGCCGCCGCGACGTCGAGCGCGCGCACGCCGGCGACGCGTTCGGCTCCTCGCGGGGGCGAAGCCGCGCCCCTGGGCCGCGCCCCGAGCGGGCCGGCTCGGTGGACCTCCCGCGCGCGCGAGACAGGCCGGGAAACGGCCACGGGCCGACTGTTGACTTCGGGCCGGCCCAGTTCCTTTTTCAGAAAAACGAATTTCTATTTCTTTTGTTATTCATGATGAAAAACATTTGGGAAAAATGATTTCTTGGTCATTTTAGCTCCAAAATTTGTGAAATAAATTTTTATATACTCACTTGAATCAGATCTACAATGTAAAAATGTTGCATGTCAATATTTCATTACTTTCCTGTAGTATTTTAATTAATCTTTGAAATTAGTGTTTTCTTGAAAAATTAATAAGAAAATGTAGAAAAATCAGAAAAATGTGATTCCAAGTTTATTAATCCTGTTATGCCCTGTGCTTGCTAGGGTAATTTTATTTCATGGTTGTTCTGTATAAAAATTTGTAGTTGTAGTTCAAATGCTTTTTATTACCAATAATTGTTATTTTTGTTATTTAAATAAATTTGAATAAAACATGCAAGTGATAATTTTTCTATAGTGTTTGTTTAGGTAATAGATGGTAGAAAAATTCCTAAATCTGTTGTTTGATACTTTTCAAAATGTAAAGTATTTTAAATGGCTATTTTAGGCCTTAGTTTGTTATTTTTGTGTAGGCAGTTCTAGTTATCCAAATGCAGCAAAATTTTTATGGCAAGCTATTCTTGATATTGGTAACCCACTGTAATTTTATAAGATTTTTCTGAGCTACTAAAATATGTGTTGCTGTTCAAATGTAGTGCTAATTAGGGTTTCCCTTTTTATTCTTTAATGCAAAGATAATTAGTAAGGTATACTTTGGTGTATCTTTGAAGCATCTTGAGTGTTCAAGTGCTCTTGCATGGTAGAGAATAGTAGTGGTAGTTTTCGAGTACATGTTCTTGGATGACGTAGACTACCTTGTAGAAGAGTCATAGTTTCCACATACTCCGATGACGTAATACATTCATTTCCCCGCGTACATTCCGCATCATCATCATCTCATGTCATTTCTGCAAGGCATCTATGCATGTTGCACTCATACTTCTGCATCATACAGGATCGCAGGAGGTGGTTCCGACAGTAGTTCCCGAGGACGCAGAGGAGCAGCCCGAGGAGCCGGAGCCAGCAGAAGCAGAAGAGGAGTCCGGTGAAGAGCTTCCGGAGTGCCCCGACCATCGTCCCAGTACCTTCGAGCGAGGCAAGCCCCGGAGCATTTCTCCCTCGGTTTGCAAATAATTATTTACTAATTTCACTTAATCCGATGCATTAAGTTTAGGAGTTGTTTGCAAACGTTGTTGCATTATACCTTGTTTCACCTTGTTTTACCCGATCCTTGTCACCCTGGTGTCCACGGTCAATACTTGCTTAGCTTGCTTAGACCGGTAGAAGTCGGGTGATTGCCTGTCATCCGCGAGCTATAGGGGATTACCTGGTTTTATGTGAAAGAAATGTCATGTGAGAATAGCTAAGTGTGGAAATGAATATGAGACCGGGCGGAAGCTTGCAGGGTTCTGGACTGTAGTGTCTTCCGTCTGTGTCGATTAAGGACCGTCCGATGTCGGGCCTCGGGTCATGTTGAACGCATGCCTCACATTTAGCTGGCCGGATAAAGTACCTTTCGACCGCGAAGCCGGGAGATTATTCGGGCCGAGTAGATTGCCCGCAACGCACTGTACCGGAGCAGTAGTGGCAGGAAACGGGGGCGCGATGATAAGGCCAAAGAGCAGTCGGGCGGCCCCCGGGTACATGTGGTTCCTGGCAAGCTCGCGACTTTACCTGAATGGTTGACTCGGTGACCAATACCTCACTTTAGCGGGTGAGTGAGGTTTGTGTGAGGAATAAATTACCAGCTGGTCAATAATCGATTCGAATCGCCATCGTTCACTGGATAGTGAACACTTGACTTGAGTTACTTCATCGTAGTAATATGGAAGCAACACTTGGATAGTTATGAGGAAATGACATGGTGACTATTGTAAATTATCAATGGTAATCCTTACTTGCTTCATTACATGGTTACTTTAGCATAAAGTGCAAACATAGTTGACAGGAGAATAAAGATTTAAAAGAAGACATGCTTTGTAAATGCTTTGATAAGCTAAAAATGCTTTTCTTGCAAATGAGTCAGCTACCCCACCAAAAAGCCTATCATGATCCTTGGAGTCTTTTGTTTTGGTTCTGTCGGGTAAGTCTAGCTGAGTACCTTCTCGTACTCAGGGCTTTGTTCCCACTTGTTGCAGATGGACAGATGTACTATGGTTATTGTATCAACTGTCTCTACCCTGCGATGGGCGAAGCTTAGGACCATGGGCAATGGTCACTCACTACTCCTCGCCTGATGCTTTTGTGGGAGATGATCGCGAGCTGGCACTTTATTTTGGAAAGTTGTGCGTGTGTGTGTGCTTTGAACTAATGCTTCCGCTACTTCATTTGGAACTGGTTTGTAATAACTATGTTTAAACTCCGATGTATTTTGTGCCGCAAACTACTGTGTAACTTATGAAGGTAATCGCTGAACTTATTACGATCTTGGCTGTGATGTGAAATGGTTTGAAATCCGTCGAGATTTCACGGACTACCGGGTTATACGGGCTTAAGTTTGGTAAATTGTCCGTCCGTTGGATGATTTTCTTACTTAATCTCGTATAATTGGGCGGTTCTGTTACACAGAACCTCCTAAATACTATGGCCCACCTGTACTTGTTATTGTCTTAAAGACTTCTAACCACTGTACAAGTGTACCACAGATCTTAAGAAGTCTGTCGGGTGTCCTCGGGAAACCCGAATCATCCACAATATTCCGAGCAGGATCACATTACAGAGGCATCACAATATTACAACAGTTTATATAATAAATTATATCAGAGTACAAAAGCGGAAGTCTTACATAACATAAGTTTACAAACTTGATGTTCCAAACTTATAAAACCTAAGTTTAGTGTTACAACCATAGTAGTGGAGTATCATTATTAACATTATTACAACACCAAAATGCGATGCTCTGCCCAAGAGCTAAACATCTCTACTCGTCGTTGCTTGCCGCAAAGACAGTCATGCAACAGGGTCCAAAGCACACCTGCTCATGAGACGAACCTGCAACAGGGGTTTAACAAACCCTGAGTACGAAAGTACTCAACAAGACTTAACCGACAAAACTAGTGGAACGACTCAGGAATGCAGGCTTAGGGGAATCAAGGTGAGGTTCCAGCAGAAAGTCAAGTTCTTTTGCATAAAAGCTACTAATGGTGCATCCTTAAGATCACGATTTTTATTTCAATATTATTTATCAACAGAATGTAAGTGATCCTAATCTAGATCATGTATCTCATTCAATATCTTTCTGATTCTCCGGCCAAAGTTCTATTTCTTTTCTACGATGTTGAACAAATAATCGAGTCTCCTTAACCGAGGAGCAGCGACGATTCGAATCGATTAGACCCAGCTGGGGATTCCTAATCACACGACATATGTAGGACTCTAACCGACATATATCAACCTTCACTCGGATCCTCCAAAACATGACCGGGTCCAGCGCCACCCGAGAGTACAGTACACCTCCAATCCAGCCCTTGGCTACGAGGGTACACACTACTCTCGCCATCTCTCCACTCCCAGTGCGTGGTTGGCCGTTCACATGTTGGCGTTACCGAGGTCTTAGGCTTACCGGAGCATGTGATCAGTTACAAAGTCTCGACGCACACAGTTCAGACAACGGTACGGTCCTTAACTGACTCAGTCGGAGACACTACAGGGGGACTCCTTTCCCGATGCAAGTCCACCGACCGGTCCCAAATTATCAACATTAACATTCATCAAGTGATTGTCCAACAACCCTTCAAACTTTGTTTAAAAGTTTTAAAGTTTTCTCATTAAGCAATGCTAAGCATACTAAGCATTTTTAAATCAAAACAGTAACAAGGATGGTATTGGAATATCAAGGATGATAATGCAGTAATTAGGTTATCACTCAACTCCTAGCACTTAATGCAATAGAGCCGTAATAAAAGTTAAGTAAAACTTTTTAAATCACAAGGTAAGTTTAGATGTAACCGGGGCTTGCCTTGGTCGCGGGAAACTCAGGCTCGGGTTCGGTACCGCAGATGTCAAACCCTATTTCCACGGACGACGACTCTTCGGCGGAAACGGGTTCGGCTTCGGTACCCTCCTCTTTTACGGGAACTATACGTAATGATAATGCATGCTTTAGGATGATGAGATAATAAATATGATGCTCGATGGATGCTTAACAGAGTTAACAACTTGAGTACAACTTCCCTTCACGGTACAGCTGAACAACAAAAGCTTATAACCTAACCCTCATCTAGGGTCCGATTACCCTAATCAACTTATTACGGGATTTTGTTAAACACATGAAATGACAGTAATTAGGAATTAACAACATAATTAGGAAAGCTTAAGCAACCAATTAACAATGCTAAAGGTCATCAAGGGTTAATGACCTAAAGTCAACACTCAATCATAAAGTCAAGCAACATTAATTATCATGCCCTAATTACCTTATTAATTAATTAATTAATTAATTAAAGCATAATTTAAGAATAAAAATTAACTTAATCCAATTAAGCTAAAATTTTTAATTTAAGAAGGTTATATCATAATTAGATGATAAAATAATTTTCATGATTTTTGGATAAATAAATAAGCCTAGAAAAATTAATTAAGGACCACTTAAGAATTAAATGGACTAATTAAGTAATCTATAAAAAGTACTTAAAATTGATATTTATTATTTTTATTAAATAGTACACAGTGAAAAAAGGTTACTTAAAAATTTTCACAATTTTTGGAATTATAAATAATTTATAACATAAATAACAAAACTGAAAATCAATTTACAAATTTGAAAAAGGAAAAACAAAATTTCCTTGCGGGCTGCCTCCTTTCTCCCTCTCTCTCGGCCCGGCCTGCTTCGCACGCGCGCGGCCCGCGTTTTCTCCCCGCGCTCGCCTGCTCGGCCCAGCCGCGCGGCCCGTCAGCGCGGCCCGGCCTCGCTCGCGCTCCCGCTCCTCCCTCTCTCTCTGACGCACTGGCCCCGCACGTCATCCCCCACTCCCTCTCTTCCTTCTCTCCCGCGCTCTCGGACACGCTACCACGGTGACCGCCGACGGTGAGCTCACCGACGACGAGCCTTCGGAGCATCGGGATCACCTCAACCACCCCAACAGCATCACCTAAACCCCACGGACCCATCTAAGGCACGAATTGGCACTTCTACAACACGGAGGAGGCTTGACCGCGGCCATGGCGGCCACGGTGGCGACCCGACCGGTGACCCGACGCACAAAACGCGCTTTCGGTACGGTAGCGACTAAAACAAGAGGAGCATCAGGTTCAGGGGCTCATAGAGGTTGCGTTGGGCGATTCGGTGACGGCGGAAAGGCGCTGGAGTGGCTAGTCCACGGCGAGGCGGTCACGGTGGCGTCGCTGCCGGCCACGAGGAAGAAGAGGACGTGCGGGCTAGTGCAGAGGAGGTGAGGCGCAATTGGGTGCTCCAGGAGCTGCGCGCACACGCTGCGGAGCTGGAGGCGAGAGCTGTGGGGCGGTGAAGCAACAACGGCGGTGAATTTGGGCGGCGGAGGGCGGTGGTCGGTCGCGGCGAGAAGCGGAGGAGGAAGAGAAATCGGCCTAGCCGACGACGATGGCTTTTATAGATGAGGCCAGACGATGCGGTGACGACACGCGGAGCAAAACGACCGTGACGAGGCGGTCGCGGGACGCCGCGGGCGCGCCTGGAAGCGGGGCGAAGGTCGCCGGCGTCGTGGGAGGTGGCGTGCGGTGATCGACGTCAATTTCAAATTATTTACAGAACTGCCACTGGAAGTAAATTCCAAATTACTTTCAAATCTTCAACAGAAGTTGAAAATCTGTAAAAACAAAAGTTGTTCCATTTTCAAAGATCTACAACTTTCTCAATATGAACATTTTCCAATTTGGCTTAGTTTTTGAAATTTGAATTTGAATTCAAAAAGGGACATTTTTGGGAAATCTGAAAAACTAAAATTACTTTGAATTTTGTATTGAAACTTCAAAAATTCAAAATAACAAAGTTGTACATCTAGGGCAGACCTACAACTTTGTTATTCAAAATATTTCCAAATTATGCCTCCATTTTGAAATTGGGTAGGGAAAATGAAAAGGGGACAATTTTGAGATTTGAATCTTTTCAAAATTACTTCAAATTTTACACTGAAACTTTGAAAACTCAAAACACCAAACTTGTAGCCCTTGAAAAGATCTACAAACTTGGTTTTACACTTTTTCCCAAATTTTGCTTAGATTTTGATTTATATCAAAAGGGGTAAAACTAGGGTTTTGTTTTTTAGGGTTTTCGGAAAATTTTTTGAATTGAAACTTGATTCTTTCTTAACTTTGGTTACTTAGGAATCACACCTTCACCCTAGGATATCATTGAGTCAAACCTCACATGGTTGACCAAATGGCTCCCTAGGTTGACCAATTTGACTTAAGAAATTCTTTTAGTAATTCCTCAAATTTGAATTCGAATTTGAATCGGAAAACTTGTAACAAGCTTTGGATTCCAAACCCTAACTCAAACTTGAAGCTTCATTTTATAGGTTGGACTTGAGCTTATACCCTACACTTGGCACTAGTGTATAACACCGTCATACACCTCAAATTACGCAGGGCATAAACTAAGTATTTGTGGTGATAATCGAAATTAGGGTTTTCGGATTTCGAACCACACAACGAGAAACACATCAAACCTAAGAATTCAAACTCATTTTAGTTGATGCATAACATGGTTAACCTAATCATGGATGATTTGCAGTGCAAATGATGACATGGCAGGTTTTTAATTACTATAACACCAGGTGTGTTACACATATATTGTAATCAATGAAACAAAAACATATTTATTTCTTATTGAACTTGAAAAACATTACATAGATTCTAACTAATTAAACTAAACTAAATCTAATCTAGATCCTCGATGCCTGAGCTAGGATCGTTCCTCCACCACCACTTTGCTGGAGGCTCATATGTGGCCTCCTGCTCGTCCTCATCCTCCTCCTCCGCCTTCTCCTCCTCATCCTCCTCGTTGTCGTCACCCTTCTCCTCCTCATGATCCTCCTTGTCGTCATTTTCCTCCTCCTCCTCGACGCCATCGTCGTCACCAAAAAAGTGCTCGTTGTCGAAGTCCAACGGACTCTGATCAAGTGAGCTGTCGATGCTGGATGCCTCGTTGCTAGTGCTCCACCAACACTAAACTTCTTCCTCCTCCCTGGAGGAGTCATTGTCGGGTAGTCGGTCATGGTTGAAGTTGGAAGAAAGTGGTGAAGAAAGAAGAGGGGTGGTTTCAGAAGGCAGATGTCGTGAATAATATGTAGAGCATTGGGAGAGTCTCTTTGGCTTCTTCTGGCGGAATTAACGGTGATGAAGGACTTTGGAAGTTGGGAGAGTGAACAGTCACGAAGATTGTTGACTGTCGGTCCACTAGTAGCCCTTTAGGGTCGGCGGTCAAAACTACTATCGCAGCTGGCTCGGCGTATAATCCGGTGGTGAAGTGGACCGTACAGATCATCGCTGGATCCAACAGTTACCCGACCGTGAATACACTCTTCACCCTGGTTCATTTGGTCCCTGCGCCCGTCCCTCCAACCAGCGGTGAAACAATTTCACCGTTGATTATTACGTAACCGGCGGTGATAAGGGTGCTGCGACAATACTTTCTTTAGTAGTGTAATTATTAGTGTATAATTAGTTGTTATTTTTAAGTAATAGACATACTTAGTTAATTATTTTAATTTCACCCACTGTCATCCATCTAACTAAATAGAAAAATAACTCGTTCCATCTGTCCAACCAAATAAAAAGAATGGATAAATCTATCCCAAGATTCATAAACAACTACATCACATCCAATTTCGACCTCAAACAAAACGCACCCATATTTACTTGTTTAGCCGTCACTGGTCGTGGTCACTGGTTCGACTTGGACATTATCAACATTTTATATTGGTGGACTCCGATCCACTCTATCTTTTTTTTGTCTTTCCATTACAGGGAATTAATTAAGCCCCAATTTTAATTTCATCCTTTTTGAACGAGCAAAAAATGTTGTGGAGTGAATTCAGGCCGAAAATTTGCTAAAATCCTAGTAAGTACTCACTAAAACAATGCAATACGCTGTCATAAAAAAAGAGTGCAAAGTTTACAGGTTGGGTTTAATAACCAGTCCAAAAGGCCTTAGGTGGCAACTGCAGGTCAGCAGCGTTGCTCTCCAGCATCTCAAGGACTTGGCCCATGGAAGGCCGATCGGCTGGCCTGGGCTGTATGCACCACAAGCCAACTATGATCATCTTCCTCACGAGCACTTCCGTGGTGTCGCTGCTGCTGATCTCGCTAGTTGTGAGGCCACAGAACTGATCCAAGTTTTCATACAGCCATTGCGGAAAATACTTGCTGCTGCTGTTGTCGGTAGTCACATTGATTTTCTTCCTTGCTCCGACCATCTCAAGGATCACCATGCCGTAACTGTACACGTCTGCCTTGCTGCCCACTGGTCCGTAGTTTCTTGAGAATACTTCAGGTGCTATGTAACCTATCGTGCCTCTTGCCCCGGCAATGGAGATCTTACTCTCCTTTTGTCCGCACAGCTTCGCTAATCCAAAATCCGATATCTTTGGACATAAGTCCTGATCCAACAGAATGTTGTGTGGTTTGATATCGAAATGCACAATGCGGGTGTTGCAGCCTGTGTGGAGGTACTCCAATCCTCGTGCGATTCCTATGACAATATCGAACAGTTTATCCCAACTTAAGGTGTCCTCACCTTCAGTAGAATTGTTGCCAAAAGTGTATCTCTCAAGGGAACCATTGGGCATGTACTCGTAGAGGAGAGCTCTTTTCGAACCTTGAAGGCAATATCCTATGAGAGTAACGATGTTGACATGAGATGTTCTGCTAATGCTGGCCACCTCGTTCATGAATTCCTCACCATTGCCCTCGATGCCCTTTAGCAGCATCTTAACAGCTATCTCACGACCATCAGGCATGTTGCCTCTGTAAACAGCACCATAGCCACCTTGGCCCAGCTTGTGAGAAAAAGACTTGGTCATTCTTTTCACTTCCGAATAAGTGTAACCTTTGGGGTGTAAAGTTCCTTGCTTTTGCAAAAAAGATTCAAGCCTTGGTGAATTGTTTGGCCCTCTGTGCCATGGTACCATGCCATAACATCTCTTATACCACATGAAGACTGTGAGAATGATTACACACACCCCAGATAGCCCTGAGGTGCCCGCTATAATATCTGAAAATAGACATTATTAAATAAAATTATTTACGTGCGATTATGCTGCAGAATGCCCATAACATTATTCTTTTAAAATGAACCATTAAGCTGCATGCTGTTCTAAAAGGAAGGAGAAACTTCAGTGGCCAGAAGCCCAGAACTCAAACAAACACATGCGTTCAGTTGTCGTTCTTTTCAAGACTTTATATATCAACTTGATGTATTGTCCTTTAAATTTTTAATAAAGTCTTTCATTATCAGAAAAATGGCCCATGCTCCTTTTTTGGTTTTTTTAGACAAGATCGTAGTTCCTTATGTTGAAAAATTCTAGTGTTTGACCATGAATTCATGATATAGATATATCAATGGAGTTTTTGTTTGACACTACTATAGATAGGTTTTTTAGAGGCGGCTGGAAATCATTTGTAGATGCGGCTATTCCAATGGCATCTACCTGCCTATCTCTAGAAATCTGGTATCTAGCCGCCTCTAGAAATCGCTCTAGAGGCGGGCCAAAACCCACCTGGCTCTACGATTTCGAGAGGTGGGCCAAATCCTAGCTGCTTCTAGAAATCGTTTTCTAGAATTTATAAATTAAGTAAAAAAATAGCATTTTTTTAACCCGAGAGAAGCCTGACAGCCAACTCCCACATGCAACCGCGTGGGATCAAACTCACAATCTCAAGCCTCAAGTGTTACTTTCTTACCACAACGCCTCAAAGTCGCTTGGCAGATATATTTATTTTGTATTCACTTTAGTAAATATTGTAATTCATATTTAAGATCCTAAATAAATTTGAATAATTTATTTTTTTGTGAAATGATCATAGATTAGTTGGTTAGGTTCCATGTGGTGGAACCTGTCCACCTGGGTTCAAGTCCTTGACATGGCACGAGTGCTCGCATTTTTCTGGATTTATTCTAGGTTTTAACGGCGCTATACTTTCAGTGGTAGGTGACATCTCCGTCGACAGCGAGACGCCTGTGGTGACTTCGTAAATCTCGAGATCTACCGGCTCAGTCCTTCGGAGGTGCTTATAGGGGTAGGATTTGCGTACGTGTGTTCATAGGGATGAGTGTGCGTGCGTGTTGTGGGCGTCTGCGTTCTACTGTGTAATTTTTAAAAAATTGATATTTTTAGAGGCGGTTTATCTTGCCAGCCGCCTCTAAAAATAGAGGGCATTTCTAGAGGCTGCTGGAAAATCTAGCCACCTCTAAAAATCTATTTCTAAAGCGAGCCGGCTTAGAAACCATTTTTATAGGTAGGTTTTGATAGGACCACCTCTATAAAAAAGGGAGGCGATTTTAAAAATAGTTTTTTTTATAGTAGTACGAGGAACTATTATCAAATATCTTGTTGATTATTGCAATGCTGGTATAGTTTTGAATAAGTAGCGAGTAAAGCCACTCTATGTTTGTTATTGTAAGGACATGTTGGGAAATCCTCCTCATGAGATGTAGCTCAAGGAAGTGGTGCATCTAGCATTTGTGTTTGGCTTCCAAGAGGAGAGAAGGCTCTGGATTCTGGAAGAGCACAGAGCAGCAGCCCTTCATCCTGTCGTGGAGTAGTGTAACAGCCCACCTAAAAATAGGCCGAGTTGGGCCAAATCCGCAGTACTGCAGCAAGGATAGCACTGCACACAGATAATGTAGCGGCTTAGATACTGTTCACCATGGGGTACTGTAGTTTCAGTTTGGGCCAGAATTGTGGTCACTGTAGCATTGAGGTGCTGTGCGCGGAGTACCGTAGCAGTCGGCTATTGTAGCTGCCGGCACAATAGCCAAGTTTAGGACAGCCAGAACAACTAAAATAGCCAGGCCAAGGACGCGTAGTAATCTTCGGTTAACCGTTTTGCGCAAAGCAAGTATGAAAGCGCAAGCGGGTTGCTAGGTAGGTGGGGCCCACCCCTTGGCAGAGTGGGCCTGGGCCGTGTGTCGGGCCTGGGGCGTTACATTTGGTATTGGAGCCGACTCTCGCGGTTTCACGTGCACGTGGCGGGTCAGTTGCATGGGCATGGTGTGCATGCGCGTGGGCCTAGTGAGGTCACGGCATGGCACATGCGCCGGCATTGGACGCATGTACGTGGCCAAGAGAGGAGATTCTGGTCAAGTGTCCCGTGTAGGGTGAGCCGGTCTGGCACTCGACGAGGACATTGAGTCCTAAGGGGGGAGGGCGGGTGATTGTAACAGCCGACCTAAAAATAGGCCGAGTTGGGCCACTGCAGGGCACAATCTGTGGTACTGTAACACGGGTGGTACTGCGCACAGAGTACCGTAGCAGTCGGTTACTATAGCTGCCAGCACAGTAGCCAAGTTTAGTACATAACATGAATTCTAGGACAACCAGACCAACTTAAATAGCCAGGTCAAGAACGCATAGTAACCTTCGGTTAACCGTTTTGCGCGAAGCGAGGATGAAAGTGCAAACGGGTTGCTACGTAGGTGGGGCCCACCTCTCGGTAGAGTGGGCCTAGGCCATGTGTTGGGCCTGGGGCGTTACAAGCAAGGAGAGAAGTGGGGGGGGGGGGAGAGGTAGGGTAGTACTAGTTCAGCCCCTTCTTGCATGTGTGAGAGAACGGAGAAAGCACTGGAACAAGAACAGAGTGAGAGCCTCCAAGAGAGAAGAAAAAGGAGAGGGAGAAGAATGAGATTAGAGAGATCTTGGAACAGATCAAGAAGGCTTCGTCCTCAAGGTTGTGAAAGGTCAGATCCACATCCTTGGTGCTTCTAATCTATGTTCCACCATCATTTGGTGAGGTCATTCTTTACCCTAAGCTAGCAGTTCTAAATCTTCTTGTTGTTGTCTAAGATTTATAAATCTTGACGTATGGTTGTCTGTGGTGCTGTCTACAAATGAACAAAGGCTGTAATCCGACAAGCAAATAATAATAGAAGATTTGGCTGGTTTGGTCCCGTAGTTTTTACCTAGATTTGGGGGCTTCTCATGTTAAAATCTGGTGTTTTTTGGTTGATGTGATGATTGGATTCAATTAATTGTTGCTGCTGCTTTATCCTCCATCTATATGTGTGATGCATATATTTCCCTACCTGAATAGGTGATGATTTTGGACTAATTTTAGATTGTGCTGAAATTAGTGCTTCCGCTGTCACTGGCAAGTTATGTTAGCGTGGAAATCCCAACAGGACTCGCGCATAGGAAAGCTTAGCCATTGTGAAAAATGGCATTCAGCAACAGGATCCGGTGGATATCACCAATGTCTGGGGTTGTTTTTCTTAGCACACTCAGATAAATCATTGTCTGCGATTCTGCTTATCGATCTAGGAGTAAAACATGGTTCGGAACCAGAGTTGCCATTGGGCTGTGAATTTGGTGTCAGAATGTATAATCACAGTATATGTTTAGGGAAAAATATTAGTATAAACAAGGAGAGCAAACATATAAGATGTTCCTAAGCATATTTCTGCTGGTCTTATCAATAAAAGAAAAATCTTCAAAGCACAAAATAGGCCAGGGATTCTTACATATTCTTCTGATACTTTTCTTTCGTGATGCATTGCCAGAGCCCCCTGGAAATGGCGAGCCATTTGGTGGATCCGTTACGACAGCTGAGTTGACAAACAGATCGATCAAATGATCAGTTATCGTTCTTTAAAAAAAACTAGTTAAGGGATCTTAGTGGAAAATGCGAAGTAATTTATGAATAAACCATTTTGATCACCGATTTGTACATTAATGAAGTCAGTAATTGAACAGATCAAACGCACAAACTCGCTTTGTTTGTAAATCCTAACCCAGATACTTGCCACATCATGTAGACGCTGCACATAGAAAATTATAGCCCCGCAGGTGGATTGTTTCTTCAAAATACATAAATTCCATTCCAATCACCTTTCTCTCCCAGTCCCCTCTCATTTG
This sequence comes from Saccharum spontaneum, assembly GCA_022457205.1. Lineage (NCBI taxonomy): Eukaryota > Viridiplantae > Streptophyta > Magnoliopsida > Poales > Poaceae > Saccharum > Saccharum spontaneum. The sequence continues at coordinate 1,716,861 of CM039605.1, read as the reverse complement.
TTCATTCGTGGCAAGCTGGCTGGTTACAGAAACAATTCCTTCTGTCTCGTCCTTAACTCTATCACAACGTCATCTTTTTTTCTTTCCTTCCAAAGGGCACTAATTCGTTCTATAAAAGCTGTCCTAGTCATGTCATTGCTCTAATACTATTCAAAATTTGTCACAAATTATAAGGAATTAAAGGTGAATGAACTCCACATACACATTTGTTATCGCCCCCAGACCCTAATAACATGCATCCTTGTTCCTGCTATTAATGTATATTGTCAACCCAACCATCTAGCTTAAAATATGTAAGCACACTATTTTTCATGATTAAAGAAGGAATGTTATTAAAGGCGTCATTTGCTTTTCTCTATAGTTATTCTCTATACGGATTGATGGAGGTATTTACTTACCGCTCACAAGCTTGGCACTGTAACCAGTGTTCATGTCATAGTAGCGGCTCCACAGCGTGATGCCGCCGTAATTTGCGGAGCCGTCGACCTCCGGCAGCACACGCGACACAAGGGCTTGCGGGTCTATGTACCCGCTAGCCGCTGCATCAGGTGATGCTGGCAGGCCAAGAAATACCGATGCGTTCGGCAAAATTTGCGTCCATGTCTTCCACGAAAACCCCAGATCGGTCACGTCTCCGTTCTGGTACTCGCACCCGGGGTTGTTGTAGAACAGTACCGAAACGTGGTTGAACAGCCCCGTGGCGAGCGCTGGGCCGAGAGAGGCGTCCGGGTACGGGCACCGTGGCGCCGCGGTGAGCAGGTACTTCCGTCCTCGCTTGTCGCCCATGTACAGCGACGTCAGGTTCTTGGCGAGGTCGTCGAAGTGACTGGCCTCACCAGTCTCGATGTTGAAGTCGATGCCGTCGAGCACGGCGCTGCCGAGCGGCCGCGACGAGGAGGTGCCGGCGCCGCCGCCGCCGAGGAAGTTGTCCCAGAGGTAGGTGGCCACGCTGTTCGCGTCCGAGGCAGAGGACAGGCCGTAGTTTCCAGCGGCGCCGCCGATGCTGAGGAGCACCTTGACGCCTCTGGCCTGGCAGGACGCGATGTCCACTGCCAGACCTGTGCAGCCGCCCGATCCGGGATGGCAGTGTCCGGCCAAGCTGAGGACCGGTGTCTGGCCGCTGCCGAACGTGGAAAGGAAGGCCATGACCACCAAGGCGTAGCGGCCGGTGCTGCATGTCTTGGCTAGGCTGCCCTCCTTGCCATTCTGGCCCCAGTAGACGGAGATGTTGACGGTGGCGGCACCGGCACCGGCCGGGGCTGCAGCTGCGCCAGCCAACAGCAAGAAGCAGGCGCAGAGAAGCTTGCGGTTGCAGGCGGCCATTGGCTAGCGGCTTTGTTTCTGTGGATGCGTTCTTCTTCTGGTCGACACTTTGGTTGCAAACTTTCAATGGCTTTGGCATTGTGGGACTGGCCGGGTAACCCGAAGGCCCTTGCACTGGGGTGACGCCAAGTTTGTTTGTGACTATATACCTACCATGCATATGAAAGTGAGGAGGCTTGGAACACAGAACCCACAAGATGCTAGCTAGCAGGTCGACACACGCGCACAGCAGCAATTTGGAGTGGACACAATAATGTGGCGAAGAACGCCTGCGGCAACAAACCAAAACCAAAAGAGTACAAGGCTTCTGTTTTAAGCCTAGCTGTAGCTGAAACTCCACGTACGGCAAGCAACAACTCGCCCGCCCGGGTCTGTCCGTTTCTGCACGACGCGCACTCACGCGTACATCCACATGAAGCACTCCACCAGCTGACCGACCACAAGCCACTCCGCCTTCTACGCCGGTGGTCTTGCATGCAGATGCTAGCTTCTCGCCGTACTCAAACTAGCACAAACTAACAAGCCACAAATGATGCATGCAAACACGTTAACAAATAACGTGACTCAACACATCTATCCTATATATATGCAAGACTTAAAACTAATTAAAGTCATGATTATTTCCAACAGACGCTTTGGTTGCAAACTGTCAACGACTATGGACTTGTGGGACGGGGTAACGCGAAGGCCCTTGCATTGGGGTAACGCCAAGTTTGTTTGTGGCTATACACCTACCTACCGTGCATATGAATGTCACGGGTGTGACTACAAGTCGCTGGCTACACTGGACGATAGCAGCTGGACGAGCATTTGCTTCACCGCAGGCCACGACATGCAGAGGTTCTTGAGATGGCGCGGCGGCACCGGGGGCTGCAGCTGCTGCGCTAGCTAAGAGCATGCAGGCGAGAAACTTGCGGTGTGGATGCGTTCTTCTTTTTGACGATTTCGTTGCAAACTAAACTTGTGGGACGCGCCGACGACGGGGTAACGCACGCGAAGACCCTTGCATTGCATTGCATTGCATTGGGAGTCTTTTGGACCAGGTCAGCGGTCGACGCTGCTATATACTCCTAGTGGCTGCCACCTTATTACTGGAATACTGGATGATAGCAGCTGGCGCCATGTTTTTTTTTTCTCCCAAACAATAGTACTCCTAGTGGCTGCCACCTTATTACTGGAATACTAGATGATAGCAGCTGGCGCCATGTTTTTTTTCTTCTCCCAAACAATAGTACTCCTAGTGGCTGCCACCTTATTATTACTGGAATACTGGATGATAGCAGCTGGCGCCATGTTTTTTTTCTCCCAAACAATAGTACTCCTAGTGGCTGTCACCTTATTACAAGTTTCTCCCAAACAGTAGTACTCCTTTTGGTGTAATATCTTTCCTATGTAATCTCCCTCCTGCTCACTCCAAGAACTCTGTAAAATTGGGCTACGGCCCTTTCCACCACCGGCTAACCCCTGGCATCTGTGGTTTGCAATATATCAGGTGAGGATGTGATCCTCCCTATCGTTGACCTCCAAAAAAAATTAGAGGGCAACGGTTGCTTTTCTTTTCTAAAAAAACAAAAACTATTAAGGGTTGGACGACAGAAGTTTTATGCTGCCAAACTTTAAATTTGTTTTTTATTATTACATTATCTTACTAATACTATTTAGAGGTTTCAATGGAGACGCCATGTCAATCCTCATCAGACACGGGGTTCTATAGTTCAATGTGCTTATCAGCGCCTGATCCGAAGATGTGTATCATCCAAGCCATATTAGCATGGCATACTCCTCTTGTTTTAATCGGACTTTGAAACCAACAAACTTCTCCTTAGGAGGATAGATGGGACGATTCAGGTCAGATTCCACGTAGATCAAACTTTCTATTCCCTCATTGGATCCGGGCGGTCTCAGAGTGTGGTTGTTCTGCGGCTCCTCTCTTCTCGAGAATCCATACATCCCTTATGTGTATAGAGAGCTATCTCTCAAGCACATGTTGAGATTCGTCCTTAATGGAAAAATGGATCACCTCCAAGGACTACGAGATCACCACTTCCATTCAAGGGTGATGGAGGGTTCATACAAATCGAGTGTGTTGCCGTGGGCATTGTGAATGAATTTTAGTGAATTGTGTGGTATATTGACGTGGACAAATAAATACATCTTAGTAAATGATGTGACTTGCTGACATTGATAACTAGCATGAATCATCCACTTGCTCATCTGAGAACACATCAATTAATGCAATCATTCGCTACTACAGAACAGACCTTCACTGTCAGCCCATCATTGCCGGTTTCTTACGTACCAGCAGTGATAGTGTCTGCCAGCTCATCACTGCCGGTTTGTGGCTTGAACCGACAACGATAAGCCATGAACTAGCAATGATATTGGGTCATCGCTACCGGTTCGTGGCTTGAATCAACCGTGATAATATCACTGTCAGTTTGGGACATGACCCGACAGTGATAGACTACACAAAACATCATAACTTTCTCATTTAATGTCCGATGAAGACAAACTTTATACCAAAGTTGCATAACTTTTAGAGATCTATAACTTTGTAGTTGACAACTTTTTTATTTGAAATTGTTTTGATGCCGAAATATTTGATTCACAAGATTGTATAGAGTTAACCAAAGGAATCCATATTGTATAGTCACGAGTGAGTGTGTAGTGGTAGGGAAGGATCTTGGATGGAGAAACAACCAAAATAGAAGTTGTACATCTCGAAAAGTTATGTAATTTTTTATTTGAAATTATTTTGATGCCAAAATATTTGTTTCACAAGATTTTATAGAGTTAATATCAAATGAATCCATATGCTCTAGAGTCGTAAGTGAGTGTGTAGTGGTAGGAAAAGATCTTGGATGGAGAAACGACCAACACAAAAGTTGTAGATCTAAAAAAGTTATACAACTTTGTAGTTGAAAACCTTTTCATTTGAAATCATGTATCCAACAAAAATTATGTTTGACTTCTCACATTTGAAATTCAAATTTCTCAAATGACCTCAGATAGAGAAATGACTAAAATAAAAGTTATAGATCTCGAAAAGTTATGCAACTTTATAGTTGACAACTTTTTTATTCGAAATCATCTATCCAAGAAAAATTACGTTTGAATTTCCTCACATTTGAAATTCAAATTCTTCAAACGACCTCGGATGGAGAAACGGCCAAAACAAAAATTGTAGATCTTGAAAAGTTACAAACCTTTGTTGTGGATAACTTTTTCATTTGAATTTGTTTAGGATCTCAAATACTCATTTGAAAACCAGATGAAAATAAAATGGGGAGGACGAATATCTCAAATGGACATAATTACCTTATGGGTGGGGTGGTTAGGGGATGAAAGCGTGAAGCCGAAGGTCGTGGGTTCGAGCGCCGGTGGCCGCGAAGCGCGTGTTTTTTGAGCGGAAAATCGCGTGACTTGTGACTGCCCAGTGGGGTCTCCTGTATAAATTTTTTTTTTTCTAGTTTTTCGGCCCGAATTGGGTTTTCTAGAAAACCTAACCGACAATGATGATTCCCTCGTCACTGCCGCTTTGGTTCTGCCGGTTAAAAAAACCGGCAGTGATAAGGTTTTTGAACCGGTGGCGAAGACCTGTTCTGAGGTAGTGATTGGTTCCTTCAATTTCTTATTTCATTTACATTCACTGCGTTCTGGTCTACCTGTGGGCATGAGTAACCCTGCGTTCTAGTCTACCTGTGGGCATGAGTACCCGAGATATTTCCTCCAAAAATTATTAATTTTGCCTGCAAAGTTTTGGAGGGGTGCCTCTACCATATTCACCTCCATTCAAATTGGAAAGATTTTCATTTTTGGCACGTTGATCTTGAGAATCAAACAATTCAATTACGAAAGGCATGTGAAATTCAAAACTGTTCGAATAGCTCTAATGGTATAGCTTAAAGCTAGTTTAATCAATTTTTTAATCATTGAATAGTGCAAAAGACAAGAGACTAGCATGGACTCAACAAACAGTGTCGCACATTTCACAATGCATTCCCCTCTCACAGCATGATATTCAGGGCTGCTTGTTACTGTTTCTCACCTTTCCATATTTATCCCCTGTCCCTAAATAAATAGATTTCTAGCACACTGATCGGTGATTGTTCAAATAGCCCACTAATTATAGCATTCACTACACATATCCAACTGCATAAACTCAACACTGGATTGAGAGACGGGAAGGGGTGTAGTAAATACGAGGAGACTTTGAGGAAAATAAATGGGACAGTGGACCATTCAACCTTTTAGAGATTAATTTATTTGTAGACAAATTCTTAAGCTAATAATCTATTTATTTAGGGACAAAGACAATATTAGCTTAGAGCTAGTGCTAACTCATACTGTTTGAGACACCTTTAATAGTATAGTATACATAAAGATAATTGTTGTTAATGTTGATGATGGGCCAACATGTCTCGCTAGTAAAAAATACCCGTGAAACCAACCATCTAAGGCCAGTCTCAATGGAATTTCATCAGAGTTTCAAGAGCATTAATTATGCTGATGTGACACCACATTAATGAAGAGAGATGATAAGAGTTTCATGGAAGTAAAAAGAGTTTCATACATGAAACTCTTCTACACGGTTTACAAAATCTGGATGTGCTAAAAACAGTGACATGAAATTCCTACTGAGACTGACCTAATTGTAGGTCGCCGTTCAACAAGGCCGACGTGGAGTCACCGCCATCGGGATCCGAATATCCGATCCGCCCGCCATAGCTGACGAAAGGAATGGGAATGGGCTGAGGGATCCTGAATCTGATGAGAGGCTCAATTGCCCAAATGGACGGGCTATGCATTCGGAATCGCGGATTATTCTCGTAGGTAGCTGAGCACTGGTTTTGGTCCAACCGAGAAGCGATGCTGGCCGTCCATCAGGTCAAACGGCCAGTGGCAACCGGCAGCTCACGTGTGCTGAGCAGGCCTCGTTGGGAATGCTGATTAATTCCTAGTCCTAGCCCAGGTGTTTTTTTGGCCCGTAGCCCGTGCCTGAGAGATGCATGGTAACAATGGGTTGGGCCAAGAGAGATGTACCTCCAAAAGCTTGTGTTGTCGGGCGCATCCATCCAACCATGTACAGCCTGACTCCACGATTACCTTCCGCCTGTTCCAATCTCCAGCTAAACCCAAACCCAAACCCTCTCTACAGGCTACCCTCCTCTGCATCTATGGCATTGGATATGGCTCTCCAAGCAGAGAACAGAACCTGGACCGCCTCGTCTCGGATAACCACCCCAATCCAGCTCCGGCCCTGCCTGTCCCGACTCCTGCGAAAAGGCACCATCAGTGTTTATCTTTACCCAACCTGCTGATGGGGGCTGCCATCGTTTTTGTTCCAGTCCAGCCCCGGGTGAAGATGGCCTGGCGCATGGCTCCTTTCCAGTCCCCTCGACATAGCTGCTGTTTTGTCGAGCAGCCAAGATCAGTTCACCACTATAGCGCTTCAGGAAAGCCACCGAAGCATCTACTGGACAACCACTTATCCGCAATCAGCCGGAGGAGCCATTCAGACCCAGAGATCTGGAAATTAATAGTTTTCCTCTGGAAGCTTCCAGTGATCTCTCATAGCAGACCTCAGCGCTTTGGCCAGGGGGCAGACGACCAAGGCGTGGTGTTCTGATTCTGGAGCAGCCATGTCGAGGGGCAAGTACCCATGGCCTCAAGCTTCCGACTCCATTGTTCACACTAGTCGGCAGACCACCACCGTTGATTGCCTTCCAAGCGAAAATCTTTACCTTCTGTGGCACCTGTAAACTCCACACCTTACTCCATATTGGCCGATTCCCCAACGAGCTGCTGCTGCTGCTCTGGCCATTCCCCGCTTGGTCTCTCAGCTGCATCCTCAAGCGATAGGCGCTCTTTACCGAGAAAAGCAGGCTTCCACAGGAATGGCAAGCCGGTAAACACAACCGTTACTACTCCACGGCACGGATATGGCAGCGGCTATCTATGGCGTCTTCACCACTTCCACCCCTAATCAATCAACTAAAACGCCAAAACGGGATGGAAACACTAAGAACAACCTGCTCTTAAGTCTTAGTAGCATATTGCAGATTAATTGACAGATTAAGATGAGATTTTGGATTAGGATTGCGAGGACGAGAATCGGCATGAAGATGGAGAAGACAGAGAAAACATGAAAAACAAACTGGCTAGGAATCTCTATCTCTACACCTAAAAAATAACCACCCCGCCCCGCTCGTTGCCCCAAAACTGCTCGCGATCCAATCTGTACACGCTACGTACGCTCTTGCTTGGCCTCCTCATGCTCGCCGCGCTCTGCTGCGTTGTCATGTTCGCGCTCGTCACCCAGACCGTCGTCTACCTCGTCTGCAAGAGCTACCACCACGAGAGCCTCGACAAGGCCAACATCTCCGACCACCTCGAGGTCTACCTCGGCGACTACGTCCCCCTCAAGGCCTCCGACGTGCAGATGGAGCAGTTCCAGGTCTGAATCTCATGATGGCTTCTTCCTCCTCTGCTTCTTTCTTTCTCACTGCCTGCAAGTGCAAATCCATTCCATCCTCTGCTTTGCTGCTGGATTTGTTACAAATCCATCCTCTGTACTATTATTACCATCGGCACTCAGGCAATCTATAATGAACATACGGGCAGCAACATGTGATGAACATACTTTACCAGTACTTTCTAGACAGAATTGGGAATTTGGGTTGGGGACCAGAATAATTGGAATCTGTACTTGTAAGGGCAGGGTTGGTGTAGGATTTGCTTTTCCTTTTCATTGTGGCAAAAGGAAGATATGGGCATATTATGAATTATTATGAAATGAGGGTAGGTTAATTTGTTTCTCAGGGACAGGTTTCTTTTCCTTATTTAGCCCGGCTGCTCTTGATACAAAGATGAATGGATGTGCTGAATTTACAAACTTTACTATCAGCAAATGCATGATGATTCACTATAGAGTAAAGTTCATACCCGGTCCTCGAACTTGTGGAGCTGTCATCTTAGTTTCCAAACTCAGAAAGTGAACTCTGTTTGGGTCTCATATTCACCCAAACAGATATGGATTCGTACCCGCCGTTGTTATGAATCCATAACCGTTTGGATGAATATAAGACCAAAACATAGTTTAAGGACCGGAATGACATATCACTACAAATTCGAGGACCTGCCATGAATTTTACTCTTGTATATCAATCAACTGCTCTTTCTCTAGAAGATTTCCATCAGCCCATAAAAACTAATAATAATTAAGCCGAGGCATTTGTTTGGCCTGCTTAGCATTTAGCAACTTAGTACGGAGTAGTAGCTAGTCAGCTATCGATGACGATCGATCACCAAACTAGAGAGCAATGTACACTACATTCCATATTTCCATGCACGGCGAAGAAGAACTTAATGAGATTTGAGAAGATGGTGCAAGCCTCTGCAGCTAGCAGTTTTACTCGGGCAAATCAACACTTAGCTCTTGCACATTAATTTCAGTATGCACTCAAAAGATATTAGCTCTCTGATATGATCTCTATGCACACGTAATGCAAGCCGGCCGACCGGCGGCCAGACTACTCAGGCAAATCAACACTCAGCTCTTGCACATTAATTTCAGTCGCACTCAAAAGAAATTAGCTCTCTGATATGATCTCGGCCGACCGGCGGCTAGACGTCACTGCTTCCCTGCTCATGGTTGTCGTCTCCATCCTCCTGGTGCGCTCGACATTGTTGCACAACAGCACATTGCAATTGCAGCTACCAATTCACACCCATTCACATTCACTGATTACAATTCACATACCAATTCACACCCATTCACATTCATTGATTACAATTCACATTCACCGATATCTGATGACCGATACTTTATTCACTAAAAATCGAAAATCACAAAAATCCCCATTCCCCATAGGCCACAACAGCCGCACAGTGAGGCATGACTCCCTGAGCCGAGGGGCCAGCGGCCAGCTGCCCAGCGCCCCAGCCAGCCAGGCCGGTGCTAGGGGCAGGCCGCGGCTGCTGCTGTTGCCGTCCAACCAGGCACAAGGCGCAGGCACCTGCTGGCCGCTTGCTATGGTGCCGCCCGTCGGGATCTGGGAGGCAGGAGAGAGCCGCCGCGCGTGGCACACCAGTACACGTTGGCCACTGCCCACTGCTGGCCGTGCCCGAGCGCCGCACTCCGCCGAGCGGGAGTTCGTGTCATGAAGTACATAAGAGCTCACAAGCCGTCGAAGCATGGCTGAGCGAGGGAGTAAAGATCGAGTGGGCTGGAGTGTTGGGTTTGGCCCAATAGGTTGTAGAGACTCGGCCCAAGGTGTGTTGGTGTTGGCCCAAGGTGTGTTGGTGTCGGTGCGTGGCGAATATAAGCTGTTGTAAACCTTCTGAGAACCTTGTCGAATAACAGAAACCTTAGCCGCCTCCTAACTGCCTTTGTTCTTCATCCAATCCCCAATTCTGTTCCTGTTGTTCTTCCCCAAATCTGTGCTCCTCTCAATCCCGATTCCCTCCGTTCTGTATCAAAGTTAACCAGGATCATTACAATTGGTATCTGGAGCCATCTTTCCTCGGAAGAATTTTGTTCCCATATTCTTGTGAGATCGGGCTAGCGCCGAAGAAGAAGAGCCCATCCTTGCAAGCGAAGATGGCGGCCAATGTTGAGGGCTTGTCACAGGAGTTCAAGGAATTTTAGCTGATGATGCAGCAGATGCTTGACAAGATGAGTAGCTTCGAGGCATGGCGGGCGACTACCGATTCCTCGTTCGGTTCGCTGCTCACCAAGACTACCGAGACAGCGGCGAGGATCAACAATTTGGAGAAGTCCCCGACTCCACCGCCGGCGGGCTGGATTCCAGGATGCGTCGACCTTAGCGCGGCCCCGTCTTCTTCTATTTCCTCCAAGGAATGGCCCGATGGGCATGGCGCGGCGGAGGGCTCCTTGGACCCATTCCAGGGACAAACCCTCCGCCGAACAACCACTAGGGTATGACTCCTGATCTGCTTCCTCATTCATTTGATGTCACCTCTGGTTACCCTGCTCATACCTCTCGTGCTGGCTCTGTACCCAAAATGGATTTCACCAAATTTGACGGTGTCAATCTGAGGTTGTGGAAGGACCAATGTGAAGTATATTTTGAGGTCTATGGAGTCTCTGATGCCATGAAGACAAGATTCGCTACCTTGAATTTTCTGGGATCTGCTGCTATTTGGCTTCAGACAGCACAACTGAGGAAACGGTTTCAGTCATGGGAAGAGGTGTACACGGTAGTTTTGGCACACTTTGATAAGGATCAGTATCCCTTATATATGAAGCAATTGGAGAGTCTGAGGCAGACAGGCTCAGTGGCAGATTATCAGGCTCGATTTGAGCAGTTTGCTCATAGTATTTTCCTGTATAGCCCCTCATATGATGATGTGTACTTTGTGACTTGGTTTCTAGGCGACCTCAAAGAAGAGATCATGGCACCAATAATTTTGCATTGTCCACCAAACCTAGAAACTGCTGGTACCTTGGCATTGCTACAGGAAGCGGAGTTAGAAATGGCCAAGAGCAAGATTCAGCCCAAAACTGATCAGGCCAAGTTTCAGTCCATGTACCATACTACATCTAATAAGAGCAAGTTCAAAAAGGATGACAGCGAATCTGTGGAACATGCTCGGACAAGATATGTTTTTTATTTTTGTATTTTATTTTTGAATAAGGGTAAATCAGTCATTCTAGATTACGGCTGCCATTCATCCCATATGTCTGCACCTATGCCGCCTGGCTCTTCCGCCATTTGCACACGTCGCCGATCCTCTTGTTCCAGGTGACTATAGGTGAGCACACATCATTGTTTAGGATTCTTAGGAGAAAAATTGGTCATACGTTTGCATTTTCTTTCTGCACAGTCTTTTGGGATTTACCGTAACCAATCAACATTATTGTGTACCATTTGATGAAAAAATGGTTCATTTGTTAATCTAACGTTATGTTACTGCAGGGAGCATGGATGCAAACGTCCTTTACCAACATGTTCAACTCGACATTGACTTGATGCAAGGACGTGAGGCCATGGACAGAAAGATCGCTTTTTTTTTTTAAAACGTGCGTGGCACATTATTCATTAAGGGAAGTGGGGATAAAGTACACGACCCAAAGTGTTCTCCGGCGAGTTGCCGTCGACGACTTCGGGTAGAACACATACAATGATCACCGGGTCGACGGTGGCGCTATAGTCGTACTATATGGTGAACATATGTTGTGACAGAAGAGAGGGAGCAGCAATGCCATCTCAAACATCTGCTACCGCGAGCAGCGCGGCCAAGCTCCGGTACCCGGCGGCCACCCAGGAATCAGGCTCTTCGCGGATGAGATCGATCACTTGGGCGGGCGTTCTTGTGGCGCCATCGAAGGTGCGTCGATTATGTTCCTTCCATACCATCCTGTTCAAAGTTACAGAGAAATCAATGACCTTAGATTCTTGTAGGCAGACGATCGAAGCGCGCTGTTGCACGACGATGTCACGGGCTACACTGTGACGCGCACGGCTGTTCAAGCCCCGTGTGTTCCAGATCAGAAGGTGGTTTGCACTCATGGGTAAAGGTAGCTTGCGACGACAGTGACCGTGGCCTCAAGCCGCGATGTCCGGCACGGCCCTCGCCCTGCGGTGACTGCGCCTGGGGTAGAGGAAGTGCATTGCCTCCCTCCCAGAAGGTGACAGAGGCTCTGCAAAGGCCACATGGAATTTGGACGCGATCTTGTCGTCCGGCGTGTTCGTGGCGGCGCCATCAGGTCTCCCTCTCCATCAGTTCAGTAAGACACGCCGGGCCTGTTTCTCAGGCTGTGGGTCACGGTAGGCCGACTTGGCCACGAGGCGCGTGCTGCGGCGCGGCACCCAATCCTCGTCTCTGGTCATGCAGGCGCAAGGCGGAGTGAAGATCAAGGGCTCCTCCAGCGGTAGACGGAGGGAGTCGATGAACTCCGCGACGGTGGTTGGGTCGCAGGCGCCGTCGTCTGGAGCTACAGCTGTAGCCGATCCGACAACAGGGGTGGAGGCGTCATCATGGGCCACGCTAGCGAGCTGGGCCACGTCAGTGGACAGCGTGGTAGCCGGCCTAGTAGCCGAGCCGCACAATGCTGCTGATTCCTCCACCCCCAAGGTGGGCCTCGTCGAAGTCACGCGGGCCAGCACTGTGTGGGCCTCCCTCCGCTTTAGGCCCATGGTGGACATGGGCGTCAAGTGCATCAAGCGGTGAGTCTCCGCTAGGGCAGACCTCCACTGTTGACCCCGCGGGGTGCAATAGCGGGATCCCTTCCAGGCTGTCACGGGCACCCACGAAGAGCGACCAATCCGTGCGGAGCGCCGCTACGAGAAAGCCATGGCTGCCGCGGCAGCTGTCAACGCGTGGATCGAGGGACGTGGCGTCAGGCCGAGGCAGCACACCGGGCGAGCGACCCTCCTTTCCCATCTGGGAAGGAAGCAAGGACGCCTCGTCTGTCATAGGGTCCCACGACCTTCCCCAATCGGCATCGGCCTCGCGATGTTGACAGGGCGAGAAGTCATCGACCCATCTTTCCCGCTGACCACTTTTTGCCTGGTCAGTAGCTCTGCCGTGTGTCTCCGCCGCCTGATAGCTGACAGCACGCGACCCAATGACCGGGCACTCGAACGCCCCCATGAGCACCGCCATGCAAGACCAGAAGGTGGCCCCGCACAGGTTGCTGAGGGCAGGGCCGTCGTCGCCGGTGCTAGCAAGGCGCACAGACTTGGCACCCCACGAAGTGCGACGGGAGATGTCGAAGCCGGGGTGGTGGTGGCCGTGGTCGCCACTGTCATCGTCGCCATCCCCTCGTCCTTATCCGTGGTGTGGCGGGGCTCCGACCAATCCTGGTACTCTACCACCTGGCAGCGCACCAGGCAGCGAAGGGCAGGCAGCCCCGACATATCTTCGCGCACCTTCAGCAATCGTGGCTCCGGGATGGCAAGAATCTTCTCGTCCTAGACGAGGCTCGGGTGGATGCACCATGCCGCAACTAAGAGGCGGTTGTTGTCCTCGGGCACCACCTCCTGCGGTGCAATCTCGACGGCTGTGCATGACATGCCCAACACGCGCCCGGCGACTGACGTGCACCTCGCGTGCGCCGAGACGTTCGACATGGCGACGAGCACGCGGAATGTGAATGCTCCCGCCGACGCCATGGATGTTCGCCTCCACGGCCGCCAGATGAGGGTGAAGGGTGGGTGCGGAGGAGCATGGTGGAGAACGAGGTCGCGATCGCGCTGGTTGGCAAACCTGACGAGGAAGTCCTCCGGTGCATGGCGATGGACTGAGAAGGAGTCCACCGCAAGTCCGAAGTAGCCGCCGAGGTGCTGCCGCACCATGGCCACGTAGACCGCTGGCCGGGTGCCCCCCACCATGGCTTCTAGGAGCCTCTAGACCTCCGCTTTGGCTGCGAGTATTCTATCCTCTGACATTTTCCTCTGCCGTTGCTTCTTTGGTCTCATATTAGGGTTGATGTCTAGGGCAAGCATCTTCGGATCTAAATATTCTTCCATAGAATAACTTCCTCGAGTCTTGCTCACTTAGATACTTCATGTTATGAATGCATCCATGGTTGTGGCAACACAATCTAGCCACATTGTCATTTCGCGTAGTTATTATAACCCTGCTAGAATGATTGCTTTCTGGGAAAGCACATTGAATGGCATCCCATGCTTGTATATCCCACAAATCATCAATTACAATGAAGTACCTACAAAAGTGCATACGTTGAACTTAATATTTGTAATAAACTCTACTTTATTCGAAGAACCAACCATATCGAAATCTCATGCAATTGTTACACTAGATACCAGGATATATATAGCAACATATATTTACCTATAGGGTTGCATTCTTTGCCTACATGCTTATGATACATGTCAAATATTGATGTGATACTACAAGCAAATATGTATGAAGTTTAAGAAAGTGTAACAAACATTTATCTAATTAAGGCTAATTTATGCTAATGGAGTATGCTTTACCTTTTTCTTCTCCGAAGTCCCTACTTTTGTTTTGGATGTGCGAATAAACCCAACAATTAGTGCCCTAAATTCAATTCTTTTCTATTTACTAAATAGAAAACATATGGTTAAATTTTGAAAGTAACTCATAACCATCATAACTTGGTACCATTCCTTGCCTAGGAACCTTTGTGGCTCCTGTTTAATGTTAAGATAAGGCAAAATACAATGGCTCAATTATGAATCAATTAAAAAAAAATCCACACTGAAGTCTGATAGTTTTAGCTATACAATATGTTCATTTCCCATTGAGAAAGGAGCAAATTATCTTCACATATATAACTAAACGACATAAATGAATTTCACCAATCAATTAAGAAGATTATAAACTACTTCCAAGAAGTTAATTCTTATAAATTAATTAAACAAAAAGCATTGATAGTGTCTACCTCTTATCCTGTAGATGTCCTCTGAGGTCGTTGATAGGATCTTGCAACTGGCAGGCATGGGAGTATGTTCGTTGCCCAAGTTGTGATAGCAAGCCGTTGAATAGCCCTATCATTTGTGGCTTTTGAGAGACAGATACAAATGCCTTGCATTCAAACTTGCTTCCAACCTCACGATACACCTCATTAGCAAGAGTGGTCTTTCCTATACCTCCAAATCCTTCTATTGCCATAAACTTCAATTGTTTGCCTTCATCCTTTGCCCAGTTGACAAGCTCATCCTTTTGGGCATCAAGTCCCACAAGGCTCGCTGACTCCTTGTAGAGCACTGATATGCATGGATCAACAACTACGGGTGTAGTAATTGAGATGCATTGATCAAGCATGTACCTCTTCCGGCGTCTGCTTGCTTCCGTCACTTGAGTCTTGATCTCCTGGAACTGATTTGCTATGCGACGACGGTCCCAGAAAGTTCTCAGGTATTCCAATGCTTTTCGAAGGATACCCGTATCATCGTTGGCTTTTTCACCAAGATGATGCATGAAGTCGTCAATATAATCTTCGATTGTATAGGACATCTCTATTATATCTTTCCTCCAATTCTTGGCCAGCGGGTCGAGTTCATCGGCGTTGTCCATGCTCTCAAGTAGAGCATCCATGTCACTGAGCTCGTGCCGGAGGAAAGTCACATCTTTCCGCAGCCCCTTGATCTTCTTGTACTCATCGCCCATGAGTTTGGTGAGCTTGGCAAGGACGGGCTTCATCACCCCCATGGAGACGCTCACCACAGCAGCTGCCGCCATGGATGAGCCAAACTCCAAGTAATCCGTTACTCCAGTATATTGTTGTGCTTAAGCTTGCACAGAGTGATAAGTCTTGTTTGCTATATAACTAAACTCCATGCTGATAAAGCGCTGCATAAGGCGACACCGGCAGGCCAAGAAACACCGCGACGCCGACGGCCAGGACTGCGTCCACGTACTCCATGAACTCACACTAGGTTTGTGTCGTCCCCGTTGGCGTACTCGCACCCGGGATTGTTGTAGAACTGTATCCAAACGTGGTCGAACAGCCCCGTGACGAGCGCTGGGCCGAGAGAGGCGTCCGGGTACGGGCACTGCGGCGCCGCGGTGAGCAGGTACTTCCTTCCGCGCCTGTCGCCCTTGTACAGCGATGTCAGGTTCTTGGTGAGGTCGTCGTAGTGACTGGAGTGATCATTCTCGATGTCGAAGTCGATGCCGTCGAGCACGGCGTTGCCGAGCGGCCGTGACTCGGAGCTGCCGCCGAGAAAGTTGTTCCAGAGGTAGGTGGCCACGCTCTTCGCATCCGAGGCGGAGTACAGGGTGTAGTTTCCCTCCGCGCCGCCGATGCTGAGTAGCACCTTGACGCCTCTGGCCTGGCAGGACTGGATGTCTGCTGCCAGACCCTGGATCGCAGTGTCCGGCCAAGTTGAGGACCGGTGTCTGGCCGCTGCCGAACGTGGAAAGGAAGCCGATGACCACGAAGGCTTAGGGGCCGGTGCTGCATATATTGTTCAGGATGCCCTCGTTGCTGTTCTGTCCCCAGTAGACGGAGATGTTGACGGCGGCGGCGGCGGCGCCGGGGGTTGCAGCTGCGCCTGCCAAGACCAAGCAGGCGCATAGAAGCTTGCGATCGCAGGCCATTGGCTAGCGCGCGCCCTGGGCGCAGCGATTTTTTTTTGTTTTCTGTGGATGCGTTCGTCTTCTAACGCTTTCGTTGCAAACTTGCATGGGGCATGGACTTGTGTGCGTGCCGCGGTTAGGCGAAGACCGTAGTTTTGGGATCGAGTACGTCTCCGATCAGGTCAGCAGTCGACGGCTCGACGCTGCTGCCACAAGTTTCTTTGTGACATTTCGCAATGGCTACCATCTGAGAGTGACGCGTGTGACTACAAGTAGCTACACTGGATGATATAGTAGTGGCTGCCACCTTGTTATTATAGAGAAAGACCGTGACATTGAAAACGAAAACAAAATTAGAGGGCAACTGAAGCTTTTTTCTAAAAAAATATCAAGGGACGACTGACGTTGTATGTAGTCAAACTTTAAATTTGTTTTACCATTATTATTATATAGTAGTTTATCAACACATTCATGTCGTCACACAGGTAACCATTATTATTATATAGTAGTTTATCAACACATTCATGTCGTCACACAGGTAATTTAATAGAGGTAAGTTTTTTTTAGATAAATGATAGTTTATATCCGGCTTCATCCACCAGAAGGTAGAATCAGACCAATTATTATAAAGTCCGACCGCATGTTCAGCACACCACTTTCAAAGTTTACAGCATAATTTGGAAAAATAAAATAGGAAGTAAAGTTCTGACTAAGAGAGACCAATAAACCTATTTGATAACCATCCATTTGAACTAAAGAAATGCAAGGCTGACGCCTCCAAATGATGCCCAACGAGAATCAGCTGGTCCCGTAGATCATCACACCGCTGCAGTCTTGCCCATTGGCGTAGCCAATAGGTTCCCCGAAAGAGTACCTGCAAAAAAGATTTCAGTCTACACTTGTCAAAAACCATTTCGTTTCTTGTTATCCAAATTGTTCAACATAAAACTGATGCTGCTGTTAATAACAAAGAATTATGCAAGTTATCACCCATCTTAGACCAATTAACAAACAAATCATCTATGCTAAGGGGAGGTGATATCCCAAACATTAAATGTACAGCACGTCACAAAAAATTGGCATAAAAACATTCAAAAAAGAGGTGATGAATAGTTTCTGGAGAATGGCAATAGCTACATCTTGTGTCACCATTCCAATTACGTCGGGTGAGATTATCTTTTGTTAAAATCACACCTCTTTTTAGGTATCACAAAAATATCTTTATTTTTGTAGGAACTTTGATCTGCCATATATCTTATGACACTCTGACCCCATTGTTAATTAACGCAGCATACATAGAACTAACTGAGAAGCTACCTGATGAATGTAAAGACCAAATAAAAACATCCCTTTTTCCCTACAAATTCACATCTTGTAGAGAGACACTTGGAGGCTAGGTGGTACGCTGGAACACCTTGCCGTCCATCAGATCAAAACGCTATACGTGGGCTGAGCAGGCCTCGTTGGGTAAGCTTATTAATTCCTGGCCTAGGCCCAGGTTATTGGCCCCGTAGCCCACGTGTGGAAAGGCACAAGTTTCACACGAATGGGATACCAGTAAACACAACCTCCACGGAGATGGCAGCGGCTATCGGGCTATGGCGTCGTCTTCACCATTTCCACCGCCAATCAATCTATATCTGTCTATCTATATCTATACCTAATACCTAATATATATATATATATATATATATATATATATATATATATATATATATATATATATATATATATATATATATATATATATATATATATATATATATATATATATATATATATATATATATATATATATATATATAAATAAAGAGCTAAAATTTCCGTTAAGATTTTTTTCCACCTTTTTTTCTTTCACTCCGGGTTCTATTCCAATTCAGGTTGTCCTCCCGTCTAAAATTTTTCACGTTCGATTTTCTCTATTATGAAACTGTCCGTTTTTCCGTATCCTTTTCCGATTCGTTTATTTTTTCTGTCCGTGCGTTGGGTGCTCTACGTGACTTTTTTTTTCTCTTTTCTCATGTTAAAAATGTGAAAAATGTGGCACTGACTTTTTTTTTTCTCTTTTCTCATATTAAAAATGTGAAAAATGTGGCACTATGTATATTAGAACAATCCTACGTATCTATACCTCTATTTTTCTATATATATACTTATACCTTGATAATAAAGAGACAAAATTTCAACCTATTTTTTGGTCCGGCCATTTTTAAAATTTTAACTCCCTAGAATAAATTAGATACAACTCGATTACATGTTCTACTAAACAAAGATATTTAAATATTATAAAAAAAGTAAAGAACACTATCATACTAGAAAAGGTGTCTTAACGGGACAACCATTCATTTGGGAATACTCGACATAGATCAAACTGAGTCTGTGTTATATTTAATTCATATTATAGCTACGTGCCCAGCTACACGTCTTTGCTGGCTTGCCGGTGCACCTTGGTTTGCGGCCTAGCATATTATGTACACCGTGGCTTGCTTCCACCGGCGCTGCTCGCCATGCTAGAGTCGCCACGGTGGCTCGTGATGGGCGGGCGCCATGCCGATTCGCGCGCGGTGCTCGTGCGCACCTCGGAGACCCCGATCAAGGCCGACCTGCGCCTCGAGGAGTTCAAGCAGGCCATCAAGGAGCCACAGGTTAGTGATAGTGACGAAGGCAACATGCGAGCATGCGTTGGATCCTCATTTGCGTGGTCGGCATGCACTTCTTCCAACAAGCATCTGACATCGACGCCATCGTGCTCTACAGCCCGCTGGTGTTCCACAAGGCTGGCATGTCGTTTAACAAGGCCATCCTCGGCGACACTGTCGGGTGTCGGCATCGTCAAGATGTGCTTCGTCCGGGTGGCCACCCTCTGCTCGGACCGCCTCAGCCGGCTGGCGTGGCTGCGTCCATGGTTTTACTAGCCACGATGCTATGTGTTCACGTGGCGTCAGCCGTGAGCATGGCAGCCAGTGTCTTTGTCATCTCTGGCCTTCATGGCGGCGCACTCCATCGGGTTCAGGCCCCCGGCGGGCACGTACAGCGCCGAGATCATGTTGCTACGCCTGCGCACATAGGGCACAAGCCTAGGCATGGCGGTGAACCAGCTGACGTGAGCGTTATTGAGCATGATGTTCATCTCGCTCGCTGGCGCGATCACCATGCCTGGATGCTTCTTTCTGTACGCCAGCATGGGAGTGTCTGCGTGGACGTTTGTGTGCGTACATAAATTAAATTATAGCTTTTAAATTTAATACAAAGGATAAAACACAAATATATATAACAAAGCTCTCATTTTCTATAAAAATTTGTTTGCTCCCGTTGCAACGCACGGTCATATTTTGCTAGTCAAATAAAACGTACCATATTGCAGATTTTGGATTTAGGGCTGAAGGATGAACAGGCATGAAGATAGAAAAAACATGAAAAATAAACTAGCTAAGGCAAAGAGAAGGTGTGGTGATAACCAAAATAGGTAAACACAGCATACACACAGGTTTAGTCTCAAGATAATTCGTAAAACAAACGACTAGGTAGGGCAATTCAAAGAAGCTAGCGCAGCGCAAGTAATGAGTAATATAATGCCACCCAGCTATCAGGTGATCAGCAGCAGGCCAACAGGTTGCACATCTCTCTCCAAGCTAGATGGAGGAAGGAAATTGATCATGACTGAAATCAAATCCAATTAAACCGAGGTATGGTGATTGGAGTCTCATGGGGACCTTGACCTCGCCGGCATGATACTGAAATAATGTGAATCCATTATATCCATAATACATGAAGAGCCTGCAACTTAATCCACCACGTTCAAACACTCCTCCTGCTGCTCTTCTATGGGCCTGCATTAAACGGGCGGGGATACATTCATGATTCATCATGGGCAAGTAGTACGAGTGCGCAGAAATACGAGAC
This sequence comes from Saccharum spontaneum, assembly GCA_022457205.1. NCBI lineage: Eukaryota > Viridiplantae > Streptophyta > Magnoliopsida > Poales > Poaceae > Saccharum > Saccharum spontaneum. The sequence continues at coordinate 1,696,599 of CM039605.1, read as the reverse complement.
CCTCAATCAAACATAACTACTTATTGTTATATAATATAAAAAAGCCGGATTAATGAATCCATTATCTAAAAAAAAAGCCAAACATAACTGCCAGTACTCAAATCATAACTCGTATACTTGGACACATCCATCTCCCATGGGTAGAGACTAGAGAAACTTTACCTCCGTCGCAATCCATCGCCGCAGTAGATGAACACTGGCCGTGTGGGGAGAGCGTCAGCAGCTTCCTGGAACACACCCTCGATCAGCTCCTCCTCAGCCTTTTTGTCTTCATCACTTGCATGTTCACATCCCCGCCATTCAGTTGTGTCATAATACGACCTCTGTGATATGATTGTCTTAAGGCTTCGGAGGTGCTGGAGCCCACCAGGCGCTGCCTTGTCCCGTTCATGTGCGTCGAATACTAAACTCAGCTCCCGAAGCTCAGGCATGGCTCCTGCCTCAAATGATAGGTACGAAATACAATCGCAGTTGAACTCAAAATATTTAACAGATGCAAATCCCGTGGAACCTCTTATCAGAATCTTTTCTGTCAGGTCGCCTACGATCCTTAGGGAGAGGAAGAGCAGGGATGGTGCGCCTGTCCCAATGATGGCAAAATCTTCTTGGACCATTTGCTTCACCCCAAGCCTCAAGTCACGAAGGTTCTGGAGATGGCCGAGCCACCTAGGAACTCTAAAAAAGGTGCATCCATTTGTGTTGAGCACCTCAAGGTTATGGAAAGGAGGGGAAAGCGAGCTCAACACATCAACACGCCAAGCAACTCCATCACAGGACATATATAGTTTTCTGAGGTTGCAGAGTTTCTCAAGAGAAGCACTTAGAGCTTCCATACATGCTGCCTTTTCCAATGGTGCACACCCCTTGGGGAAAATAAAACTCAAATTTGATAGAGTTCTAAGCTGCCCCATGCCTATAATACTTTCCAGCAATGAGTTTACTGGGAGAATAAAGCCATACAAAGTACGCAATGATTTCAACTTACCAATAGTATTCCTGTCAGGTAACCTCGTGCCCCACGGTGCAAATAGATGGCACAAGCATGGCACATCAGCAATCTCTAATGCAATGTTACTGATTGCCCTAGATAAATCCAAAGTCTCCAAAAGTTGTAGTCCTCGAATTTGACAAGGTAGAACAATGTCTCCTGCAACTTCTAAATACCTAAGCTGTGATATTTGGTTGATACAAGTCAGGTCCAATTTAGTCCTAAAATTGTAATTCTCAAGGAATAGCACACGTAAAAACTTAAACTCTAGCAGCAGAGGTGTCCAGTTGGGTTTTCCATGTATGGTAAGGGAACGAATTTGTGATAGGTTCTGGCCGTTGGTTATAGGCACTTTGATATCATCCTCTATATCTGTCAAGCCAACGATAGTGAGTCGGCGAATTACCTCATCTTGCACTTCTGCCACCGCTTCTGGTTCATTTACCAAATGCAAAAAATTCTCTTCCTTACATCTCCTCACAATCAAATCAAGTAGCATATCATGTACTCTGCAGCTTGGTGCCTTAAAAATGGATTCGTCATAGATAGGTTGAATCATGCTCCTATTAACCAACTCACTGAAATAACTCTCGGCAACATCCCATACATTTTTCCCTATGGAGTTGCTAACAAAACCTTCTGCCACCCATCGCCTCACTAGCTCATCTCTATCAATTATACAATCCTCTGGGTAAGAACCGAGATACAGAAAGCAGGCTTTAAGATGACGGGGGAGATTCTTGTAGCTGAGATCTAAGATGTACATCATGTCTTCATATTTGGAGTTTGTTGCTGACTTAATGTCTAGTGAATTCTGGATGTACTCCCACTGTCCTTCCAATCTTCTCGGTTGGCAAGCTAACATACTAGCCATTGTTATGATTGCAAGTGGTAGACCACCACACTTCCTCAAAATTTCACATGAAGCTTTCTTGAGCTTAGTAGGGCAAGCATCTTCGGATCCAAATATTCTTCCAAAGAATAGCTTCCTTGAGTCTTGCTCACTTAGATGCTTCATGTAATGAATACATCCATGGTTGTGGCAATATGTAGCCACATACTCGTTTCGTGTAGTTATTATAACCCTGCTAGAATGATTACTTTGTGGGAAAGCACATTGAATGGCATCCCATGCCTGCATATCCCACAAATCATCAACTACAACGAAGTACCTACAAAAGTGCATATGTTGAACTTAATATATGTAATAAGCAATTTATTCAAAGAACCAACCATATATAAATCTCATGCAATTGTAGTACTAGATGCCATAATGTATACATATAGGGTTGCATTCTTTCAGTACATGCATATGCTACAAGTCAACCATTGTTGTGAAACTACAAGCAAATATGTAAGAAGTTTAAGCAAGTATAATCAACATCTATATAATTAATTAATGTCAGATGTGTTATTTCAAGGAAATATTAAGATGTCTAGAGACATGTATAAGTGAGGTCTTAGGCCTTGGTCATCTAAAGCCACTGCCACATGGGCTTAACTAAACCCAAAAGGCTACCCTGTGCTATGAAGTAAATTTTGACTAAATTTTGTTTAGGAACTCATAAATGTGGTTGTTGTTTAATATTGAAATGAGAAAAAGTACAATGGCCCAATGATAAAAAAAAAGTTTCCACACTGAAGTTTGATATTTTTTTGTACCTAATTTTTTGTTATATTTTTCCCTTTGAGAAAGGAGCAAATTATCTTCACACATAAGGCTAAGATGTATAAATAATTTTTGTCAAATAATTAAGAAGCTTATAAAGTAGTTCCAAGATGTCAACCCTTCAAAATTAATTAAATAGAACATCGATAGCATCTACCTCTTATCTTGTAGATGTCCTCGGAGGCCATTGATAGGATCTTGTAATTGGCAAGCATGAGAGTATGTTTCCAGCCCAAGTTGCAATAGCAAGCTGTTGAATAGCCCTATCATTTGTGGCTTTTGAGAGACAGATATAAACGCCTTACATTCAAACTTCTCTCCAATATCACGATACACCTCATTGGCAAGTGTGGTCTTTCCTAAACCTCCGCATCCTACTATTGCTATCAACTTCAATTGTTTGACTTCATCCATTGCCCAGCTGACAAGCTCATCCTTTTGGGACTCAATTCCCACAAGGCTTGCTGACTCCATGTAGAGTGCCGACATGCGAGGATCAACAACTACGGGGGTAGTAACCGATATGCACTGATCAAGCATGTACCTCTTTCGACGGTCGCTTGCTTCAGTCACTAGAGTCTTGATCTCTTGGAACTCATTCGCTAGTCGGCGACGATCCTTGAAAGTTTTGACATAGTGAGAAGCTTTTCGAAGGATCCCCATCTTGTCGTCCACTTGACCAACAGTGTGCATGAAGTCATCAATACGGTCTTCTATGTTATAGGACATCTCAATAATCTCTCTCCTCCATTTCTTGGCCTGCGGGTCAAGTTCATCGGCGCTGTCCATCTTCTCAAGGAGAGCGTCCATGTCCCCGAGCTCACGCTGGAGGAAGGCCACCTCCTTCCGCAGCCCCTTGATCTTCTTGTACTCGTCTCCCATGAGGGTGGCAAGCTTGGCGAGGACTGGCTTCATCACACCCATGGAGACACTCACCACGGCAGCTGCCGCCATGGCTCAGCCCAGAGTTCAGCTAATTGGTCACTCCAGTAGCGGTGCTTAAAGAAGGTGACGAGCTAGTCTTCTGTGATATTTCCTTCAAAATAAAAAATAAAAAAAAAAGTCTTTTGTGTTACACTGTCCCGATCTGAAAAACGATTTTGGTGCAAGTTGCAGGTCGCAGCTGGGTTGGAGTTGATTTCAGAGCTGACCGGTGGTTCCTGGGAAAACGATTTTGGTACAAGATCTCAGTGCCTGGTAGGTTCAGATCATGCAGGAAAAGGAAGAAGAGGGACATATATCAGAGTCGATTCGATCTGGAAGAAGAGAAACTGGAAGAGGGGAAAAAAAAACCTACAGTAGTTGTGAAACAAGAAATCCATCAACTCACCTTGAAATCGCCTATCCGGTCCGAGCTAGAAAATTATTCACGAAGAAAAAAACATGAGCGAAGTCACAAATCAGGCAGTCATCAAGGCAACCAGTACGTGGCCGATGCTAATAAGAAAACAGAAAATCAAGGCATATTATATATAAATCGGCGCATACCTGCAGTGCAGAGGCAAAAACGGAGGAAGGAGAGCAGGTGGCCGATCACATCTAAGGCATAGATAAATACGTGTAACGTGCGTCTGGAAATTGATTGGAAATTGTATCTGCTCGTAAGGTGGCCGATCACATCGCAGGTCGCCGTTGGAGTTGGACAGGGACTGGACTGGGGACCCCCGTCCTCTATTATTGATCTCCTCTGATAAATTCCTGATGACTTTAAAAATGAACTGTATTTGACACAAGAAATTCACTGTCGCAGATATGGAGAGCCGGAGACGCAACGCAAGTACGCCGTGACGCGAAGTTGCTCCGTGCGTTCCTCTCTTGCTGCGTATGTGAGTGGGCAATGGGCTAATGGCCGGTGCTTTGCTGGCTTCTGGAGTAAGCAGGCCAAAAGACTATTGGGCCATGAGAAATTGACTTGGGCCAGGCGGGGGCGGGGGGATTGTGTGGAGCCCAGTTTCGCCTCCACCGGGCTCCGCCCCTGGGCCATCGGAACTACGCCGGCCCCAGAAGCCCAATACCTGATTCGATGGAACTGAGTGGGTGACGCACGCGCCCCCTTTTGTGAGCGGTATTTATGGCCAACTCTTGTGAACTCTGAACTATTCATTCGACAGCCCCTAATTCTTGCTTTCTAGCCCCTACCTCACTGAGATTCAACAATCCGCGGCCTCCAATCTGTCCGCGTGACACTCTAGTCCATCGGTCGATTCATCAACATATCGGATTGGTCTAACTCTGATTCAATCTGAGCTGCAGATTGTGTTAAAGTGCATGGTTAGATCTAGACCGAAATAGATCTACTAACCGAATAACGCGAAAGTATATACCATATAAAATTATTTCTAGGCAATTCACATTAATTTCTCAGAGAAAGCATCATCAGCCATGGCTTCGAACTAGTCATCTTTCACGATTCTGGTGGGTGTGGAAATATAATCACTAATGGAAATGGCAATTTCTCTTACGGTGCAGTTAGGAATTTGGCTCAGAAAGTTGAAATCAACTTTGATAGAACGAGAGGTGCCGCCGAGAAAGTTGTCCCATAGGTAGGTGGCCACGCTTTGAGGCAGAGGAAAGGCTGTAGTTTCCCTTGCCGTCGCCGATACTTAGGAAGGCGTAGAGAAGCTTGCAGTTGCAGACCTTGGCTAGCTAGTGCCTTCTGTGGATGCGTTCTTCTTCTCCGGAGGCTGTCGTTGGAAAGTTGCACTGGCGATGGACTTGTGTGCGTGCCGTGGTTAGGCGAAGGCCATAGCTTTGGGAGTCTCCGATCAGATCAACAGTCGACGTTGCTACCACAAGTTTCTTTGTGGTTATGGCTACAGATCTAAAAGTGACGGGTGTGACTACAAGTAGCTGGCGCACTTGTTTTTTTTCCAAACAATAGTAGTGGTTGTCGCCTTGTTATACAAAAAGGGTGTGACCTTGATGTAAAAGAAAAAAAAGGGCAACTGATTGAGGTTTTTCTTTTCTGATAAAGGGACGATTGAAGTTATATGTGGTGAACCTTTAATTTTGTTATACCATTAGTATATAGTAGTTCATTAACCCATTTTGCTACACGGACCAATAGTTTTAAGAGAGATAAGTATTACAAATGAATGTATAAAATTAAAGAACCAGGATTGATCAATTTTGCTTATGTTTGTATTTCTCTCATTTGTTCATACTCTAACACAACACGAACAAACCAGTTCATCGTGCTCGTGCTTGTCACATAGACTGCGGGGGTACCAGGTGTGGAAGAGAAACCATGACAAGATCATCTAGATGATGTGCCAAACACTTGGAGGTGCCTCTACGGCAACGTCGGGATCCAGTTAGCTTGCTGGGGAACGGACGTGACTTGGTGTGCAAGGGATATGAGGAGACTCTTCCTTGGACAAAAAAAACTTCAAATTAGAACCAAAGCGACCAAGAGTCATATGATGGTGTGGTGCACTTAACTTCCTAATAACTGGCTTGTGGCACATAGTGGCAGACCCAACATTTGATCAAGACGGGCTAGAATTTAGTAGCGGAAGTCCAAAACTCCATACTAGGCATTGGGGGAACGGAGGCGACTTGGTGTGCATGGAACAAGGAGACTCTTCCTTGGTGAAGAAACTCCATACTAGACAACGCGTCAAGGTAATAACAAGAAGAGTCAAACAACGAAGTGGGAGCTTTTGTGGTGAGTCTAACACTGCGACCAATGATCGGAATTGTTCCATGATAGAGCACCAATTTGGACTAGAGGTGACAGCAGACATCATGGTGAAACACCGTCTCATTTCAAGATTTTTCACCTCGTAACTTAAGCTATTTACTTACTATATTTACATTTCTGCATGTTTAGACTTTAGACCAGCAGAGACACCACTGAATACAATAAAAATGGTTGTGAAGAGAAGGACTATTTAGACCAATGTTTCACGCGTGGAGGTGGTCAATAGATCTACATAAACCACCTTCTATATTGTCCTTCAATGGTTGGAAATATTACAGTCCGAAAATTTAAACTACGGTAATGCTTGGAATAGTGCGTGCATCCGTCCAGACGCTCCGGTTGGTGGGCCGTGACACTAGGCCAATGACCCCCTCCCATCCGCTCGTCCACTCGCCTCCAACTGATTCTCCAGAAGGTTCTCTAGTCACCATAGTTTCTAAAAAAACTCACCATAGCTCCACGAGCGTGCTCCACCGTGCCGCCTCGATCGGCATTCTCCACGATGTCCGAGCGCCCGTCGGTCGGCATCTCCATTGTGCCCGAGCGCGGCCACCTGCCTTCCTCCCTCTACATCACGGCTCCCACCCACCGCGTGGCCTTGTCCAGCGCGTGGACCACCTTCTCCACTGGAGCGACTTGCGGCGGCCTTCTCTACCGGAGCGGTGAGCTCCGCGCCACCAGCGAGCTCTACATCGATCAACTTCACACGCCGATGAGCCTCTATTTTCCCAAGCAGCAAGGATATGTTACGCTGAAAGTGCATGTTGCAAATGCATGTTTCAAGTGTTTCAGATGTATGTTTCAAGTGTTTCATTTGGATGCTGCAAAAGTAGATCCGGATGTTGCATATTATGCAAGTGTTTCAAAGGTATGTTGCAAGAGTTTGTTCAAAATGTTTCATCTGTTTTAGATGTATGTTGCAAGCTTTTCGATATGGATGTTGAATATGTTTCACACATATGTTGTAAGAGTATGTTCCAAATGTTTCAGTCGTATGTTGCAGCAAGTGTTTTCATGTTGCAAGTTGTAAGCGCTTTGATTTGGATGTTGCATATGTTTCACACATATGTTTCAGTTGTTCGAGTCCTATGTTGCAGCAAGTGTTTTCATGTTGCAAGTTTCAAAGCGTTTTAATCTGGATGTTGCATATATTTCACACATATGTTGCAAGAGTATTTTTCTAAATGTTTAAACGGTTTCACTCATATGTTGCAGCAAGTATTTTCATGTCGCAAGTGTTTCAATCATGTTTCAAGCTTATATTGTTCGATTGGATGGCCAGAGTCTGCGGTACATGCATCTGCTAGCGGGGGTGCAAAGCGGGCATAGACAGCCTCTGTGTGTACGGAGCGGGCGCAGGTGGTCTCCACATGCATGCACGCAGGAAACGGAGGGGGATGCAGCCATGCAGACGGGTCCGCGTGCATGCGGGCACGTGAGACGGAGCGAGCTTGGGTGGTCCCCGCATACGCATGGGCGTGTGCAAGCGAGTCGTTGGCGGTGTCCCGTAGGCATGGGTGACAGAGGAGGTGCAGGCGTCCCGACTAAGGCTGGACGAAAAACTCGAAGCTCGTTAGCTCGCTCGACTTGTGGCTGGCTCGGCTCAGCTCGGCTCGTTATGATAACAAGCCGAGCCGAGCCAGGATTTTAGCTCGTTAGCTATAACGAGCCAACTCGAGCTGGCTCGTGAGCCGCTCGCGAGCCAAACGAGCCGTAGTTTTAGGGAAAAAGTCATCATAACTTATATTAGTTTTGTATTACTTCATGTCTTGCACTTCACAAATGGATGATATGTTAGCTCATATGAATATTTTATTCGATTTAAGGTTATTGAATATATTATTTTTATATTATTAATATTTTTAAGCTTTAGATAAATGCAAATATTGTATTTTGTGTATTTTTTATATCTGGCTCGCGAGTCTAACGAGTCAGCTCGAGCTCATAACGAGCCGAGCCGAGCTGGCTTTTTGGCTCGTTAAGATAACGGGCCGAGCCGAGCTGGCTCGTTATCCTAACGAGCCAGAACGAGCCGAGCCGAGCCGAGCCAGCTCGGCTCGTTATCCAGCCTTAGTCCGGACACATGCGCTCGTCCAGACGTCCGAGCGCTAGTATCTCCGTTTAAGCTAGAGGGTTTTGTAAACTTGGAATCTTTTTCCTGTTTTATAAAATTTTATAGTAGGGATATCCCCCTCCGGGTTGGTTTAAAAAAAATTATTTCCCACAAAATTTGTTAATTTTGCCTGTGAAAGTTTTGTAGGATCCGAGTGACTCTCATATTCGCCCCCATTCAAATTGGAACGATCTCCATTTTTGACACGTTGACCTTGAGTCCCGATCGAACAATTACGCGAGAGGCATGCGAAATTCTTCAAAACTGCTAATAATCGACAAAGATAGCTGTTAATTTTGATGATGTGCGAACATCTCTCGCTGGTAAAAAAAATACCGATGAAACCAATGATTTGCTCGCACACGCCCATCTAAAGTTTTCCAAATGGGCCAGGTCCGATGGGCTGACACGGGCACGGCCTGAGAAAGCACGGCCCAGCCTAGCTGCCTCCGTGCCCGTGCCTGGCACGGCCCGACCCCGTGCCCGTGCCTGGGCCTTACATTCGGCCCATGGGCCAGCACGGGCACGGCATGGAAATTGGCCTGGCCCAGCTGTGGCCCGCTAATTCTCTACCGTTGGATGAGCACCGATGAACCACAACCGTTGGATACATATATAAAAGCATCCCTCCCACCTAAACCCTAACTTCTTCTCTCCCCGGTCTCTCATTTCCTCACGCCGCAAACACCAGGCCGCTGCTCACCACTACCTTTCGCGGCCGGCGCATGCCTGCATGCGAATCCTCCAGGCTGTCGTTCCCCATTCCTCCACTCTCTCTAGCGGCCCCTTTTTGCAGCCTCTTCAACAGCGATGGCGCAGCCTCTTCAACAGCGACGGCGCGGCATTGACTGCAACGACGCGACACAACATCGACTCCTCTCCTTCCCAGATCGACGGCGACTCCTCCTGTCGTCCCGGCGTCCCGTGGCGCGATGGCCTTGGCGAGGAAGCTGAGACGTGGTGGCCTCGGCGAGGGAAGCGACAACGGCGGCCTCGTCGCGTCGGGCCAGCGGCGGCACGAGCACGCACGGGCGACCGTGCCCAGCGGCACGGCACGGCACGCTTGAGCCTCCGTAGTGCCGTGCCTGGGCCGCTACCTCGGCACGGCAGCACTATCAAGCACGACACGGCAGGCCGCCGTGCCTCATCGTGCTCGTGCCCGTGCCGTGCCGGGCGGCCCGTTTGGAAAACTATACACCCATCCGATAGCAGATACTTCCACACGAATGGCAAGCCGGTCGACGTATTGTAATGCGGGTCGCCGTTCCACGTGGAGTCAGCGTAGATAATAGCTATCTGCTAATAATTATCTCTTTTGGATGATCCAAATAGGTATAGATAATACACTAGCTAATTGTTAGCTAGACATCTAAATAACAACTATCTCACTAGTTGGACCAAATCAGATAATAGTAGCTAATAGCTGAACCAACAATCCAACCTTATCAATTAGCTGCGTATCAAAACACCCTCTCAGATAATAGGTAGCTAGCCAATAGTTGCTCAAGTAGCATTTGTATTCTATCTCAAACTTTTTTTAGCTAGCTTAGTGTGGAAGCATATATTATTATCATAGGTCTCGGCGCCTCGTGGCGACTCGAGAGAAGTCCCCCTCCTGGCGATTAGGGTTTTCTTTCCTTCCTCTCCCTGACCTTCGTTCTTGCGTGGATCTTGACCTCCCCGATCCACGTGAGGTAGAGTCCTTCGTCCCAGTGCCTTTCGCGTCCATAATCAGATCTCCGTTCGGAGCCCAGCCCTCATCTACTAGCCGAGTGGTGTTCGCCAGGTTGAGGTTAGGGTTTTTGCGTCAAGGTGGTGGGGGTGTGGGGATAGTATGGATCGCGGGGAGGATGGAGTGGAGGGTTTGTTGGAGAGGTTGAAGTTGTCGGATCAGGAGAAAAAAGGTGTCAAGATCGGTGGATCCAGGGCGGTGTTGAGGGGGCGGGGAGAGCCTCAGGCGGTGGCGAAGGTGCTAAGCCGGTCGACGTATTGTAACGAAGAGTTCCATAGAGGACTGAACCTGATTCGGCCTCCTGAGCTCTCCTCCCTCTGAGCCCTCCACCCGCCCGCCCGCCGGTAGCCACCCCGGCCCCGCCGGCCACCAGCCCACCCGCCGGAGCCCACCCAGGCCCCGCCGGCCACCCTCCCCCGCAAGCAGCCACTTAGGCCCTTGCATCCCCCTTCCCCTAGCTCCCATTGAGTCGGATGGCTCAGACGTGTCCGGTCAGAGCACCCCCCAACCTTCCTCCCCTGGCCGCGGCAGCCAGCGCGGTCCTCGAGCAGGTTGCGCGGTCGCTGTCTCCCTTCGCCGTGCCATGGGTGCCCCCGTCTCCGGCTGCTGCTGGGCCGTTCGAGTCTGATGCCTACTCCGACGACTCTGCCGACTTCTCCGAGCCCCCACCGCCCGCCGCCAACAACAAGGGATAGGTGGTCGTGGCGCCGTCACGTAGGCGGCGTCGGCGTCGCACGCGCAACCAGGCGTCGGGGTTCATGGCTGACGCCCGCTGCCCAGCACCTGCGCGCGGCCCTGGGGATGCCCATCTTGAGGATGCTCGCCGCCCTCCACCGCGCTGGGAGCCGCGGCCACCTCCTCGGGTTGCGTCTCAGATCGTGGCCCTGGCCCAGGAGCAACGTCCACGGCACCACGTCCCACGAGCTGGTGCACGTGTTGACGCCGAGGGCTTCACCGTCGTTGAGAGCCGACGTCGCTGGCGCCATCACGCGCGCTCGACGCGTCCATGGCCGGTCTCGCCGCCCCTGGTCGGCCTCTCCTTCAACTGCATGGCTGGAGTGGTGATCACGTTGCCGCCGACTATCACTTCCCGTCGAGATGCCTGCACTACAGAGGGACGGGTCACCGTGCTCGCGAGTGCAAGCGCGGTCGCTCCCCATCGCGGCACACCGCCAGGCCTCAGGAGGTTCCGCGACGATGACGTCTGAGCCAGGGTCCACACTGCCGCTAGTCTTCATCGAGCACCGTCTCTGGCTGATCATGCTCCACAGGCAGGGACACATCAGTAGCCCCTGTCTGCGCGTAGCACTTCAGGTCGCCGCCGAACTCACTGCCTCACTCTGAGCCGGCACTGCTCTCCGCGCATGCTTCGCCGCTCGAGCCACCTCAGGCTCAGACAACTCCGCCGTCACCACCTCCAGGCCACCCCTCCACCCGGCCACCCACGGAGATCGTCTTCATTCCACGGTCGGCAGCGTTGTCAGCGGCGGAGGAGGCCCTGTCCTCCCTCGCCCTGGTCGGCCTCGTCGGCGGGAACCATCCGCCGGTGTCGCCCGCTGACGTTCGTCACCTGCTAGAGTCGTTCTACCCAGTGGCGGATCCAAAGGGGGGGGGGCTGGGGGGGCTCCAGCCCCCCCTAATTTCTTGATTTCAATGCTAATTACTGTAGCAAAAACTTGATTTCACCGTTAAATCTTCGTGCAAATCAACATCTCTGTTGTTTTAGCCCCCCCTATCCCGCATCCTACATCCGCCACTGGTTCTACCTCATCCCTGCCGACGCGTTCGTGGTGAGTCGCTAGTAGTTTAGGACAGGTTACCGTTTCAGCCAAAAATATCGGTGCCCGGTGCCCAGGGATAGAAACGAAAATCGGGATTTTCGGATTTTTCGGATGCAAAAAATGCTCAAATTGATTTTTGAAAAAATACCGAAATTTGGCAAAAAAATGCTCAATAGATAGAATATTTAATGTAAGCCAGGTATTGAAAAGGACTCCTTATTCCTCAGTTTGTGAGCATATACAATGTCCCAGAAAAAATCTTTACAACATGCATCTTTTGAGAGCGTCATTTTGCACTCGAACAACAAAATCTGAATGTGTGATGGAGAACCCTGTCGCCGGCCAGCGGGCATAAGCTGTGCTGCACTAACTTGTACCTGCACCACCGCCTCCATTTCCAGTCGCTATGCCTTGAGCAGCACCATCAGCAACGGCTCCTCTTCTGTGACCATTAATCGAGAATAGCGAGCAGATATGAAGGCAGGAGCAGGATGGCCAAGGCCAGCCGGCAGTGGCTTACACGACCACGGAAGCAACATCAAATCGAGAGCGCCGAGGACCTGGGAAGGGTGGTGGGCATGCGCGGTGGGAGAGCAGAGGACCTAGGAAGGGTGGTGGGTAGGGGCGGATCCAGCACCGGGGCGGGGTGGGCTCGAGCCCCCGCTACCGCTGCTCAGACCATGAAGCCCCTCCTACGCCCCCGCTACAGATTTGCACATATTCAAGCTTAGAAGGAGAGGCTAGGGATGAAAGATTATGAGATAAATTCCTCCTAACTTATTTCCTAGATCCGCCTGGTGGGCATGCGCGGCGGGAGAGCAAAGGACCTGGGAAGGGAGGCAGGCATGCGGCGGCTGAGCAGAGGAGACAAGAGGAGAGAGAAATAAATTTGCCGTCGGTTAGGGTTTCCTTTGGGTATTTATATGGCAGGGGTGGGCCACTGGGCCACATGGAACATGTTGGGCCAAAAAGAAATTTGAAAAGGGCTGTGACTGAAAGGCCGATATTGGTTGTTACCGGGCCTGACCGAGAGAAACGAATTTCGCCGATTTTCGTGAATTTCGGGCCGAAATTCTGAACTATTAGTATCACAGGAATATAGCCAAAGATATCAGGACAGACCACCAAAGTCCGAAAGTCCACACCAGCCACAGTTGCTCATAATGCGTTGTGACTCAGCCCAAAGCTACCAATAACGCGTACTCCTGCATGAAAAGAAACAAAAAAGAGAAATTGCCGCGGAGTTGGTGGGGAAATGACCGAGAACTAACGCAATGTAATCGTCAGGTACTGCCGTACTAGCTAGCTTAACATGCATCCCCTTCTGCGTACTTATACTCGCTCCGTCCCAAATTACGAGTCATTCCAAACACTATCTTCATCTCAAATTACAAGTTATTCTAAAAATCTTATTCCAAAAATCTTAGAGAGTCAAAACATCTCAAGTTTGACCAAATTTATATGATAAGATAATAATATTTATGATTCCAAGTAAGTATCACTAGACTCTTCATTAATTATATTTTCGTAGTATACCTATTCCAAGAGTCAACTTGAGATGTTTTTACTCTCCAGGATTTTTGGAATGACTTATAATTTAGAATGGAGGGAGTATTTATCAGGGGAAATTATTTTCTTGGCCCTAAACAAAGTGCTGCTTAGTTTTTTACCCTTTTTTTTTCTCGAACTTGCTTATTTGGCTCTAAAATGAATTTTCTCTGGTTTCTTGGCCCTTCCGTTAGTCTAATAGGCTAATGGTGTTAAGTTGTACGCGAAATTACTCTTACCCCTGGCGGGGTATTCTCCTAGTTTTTTCAAGCATTGAATCATTAGTTTTTTTTAAATTTTTTCAATAATTATTTTTTCAAGACAGGGGTAAAAGAGTCATTTCATGTATAGGTTAACACCGTTAGCCCATCAAACTAACCGAAGGACCAAAGAAACCAAAAAAAATTATTTTAGAGCCAAATAAGCAAGTTCAAGAAAAAAAGACAAAAAAACTAAGTATCATCTTTTTTAAGGCAAGGAAATAATTTCCTCTACTTATTAACACGTCAATGTTAATCCACACATTTGGTGGACGGCTCTATCTAATGCACGCATCATCGAGTGGTGATGCTCGTAAAATTAATGAGTGGGTGACTCATGACAATAGTGACCATGGAGGGCTTGCCTAAAATATTATGGAGTAGTTAGCCTCAACAATGGGAGGAGTACAAAACTCTAAGTGACACTACTACACTCACTAAAAGAATAACGATATTAAACTCTAGAAAAAATTCAGAAAAAATACATATGAGCACCCATATCAAGTAAACTAACCGAGTTACTCTCAGTTTGCGTCTCTCAATGTTCTGGTGCGCTAAAGCTATCGAACCGTCCCTGATAATCTATTTCCAATAGTGGTTGACATAATAAAACCGTCTCGGTCCCTAGAAATCGATTTTCTGTAATAGTTGGCTTCTGCCTAAAAATCTACCTAATTTCATAGGCAATTGACATAAAACAATTGCTTCTAAAAATCCATTTTCAGTAGCAGTTGACTTAATAAAACTATTCATGAAAATGTACTTTTTTCCCAATTAAAAAAGAAAATGTATTTTTTTCAAAGGCTGCTGACATAAAAACCACGCTTCAAGGCCGGTCCCTTGCCAATCGTCCCTGAAAACAGTTGGACTTTTACAGGAGGATAACTCGAAAATTGATGTTTTAGTGACATCAACAGCAACTGAATCCCCACCCTTGAAAATTGCTTACGTATATAGATTTTCCACATATTTAGGCCACAAGAATAACACCATCAAATACTAAACACTACTACAAAAAAGATTTTGGGTGACAGGCTAGTTTTATTAACAAAGGCGGTCACAAATTTATTACCTGTCTCCCAAAATACCTAACGATTCTCGGATCCAGTCATTTTATTTATAGAGACACTCCAAAATTTCCCATCTCTCAAAATCGATTTATGGAGGTGGTCGTTCTATTTACAAAGACACAAAAAAAATGTCTATCTCTCAAAATCGATTTACTGAGGCAGGTCTCTAAAGAGGCCCGCCCCCTGAAAATAGTGGTCATTTTCCGAGACGGACCCCTTAAGAGGAGGCCCATCCCTATAAATAGGCCTGGAGCCTAGGCTAGCCCATTATTGTAGTCCCATATATAAGCCGGACTTAGGGTTTCATTCTCGTCTCTCAGTTATCTCTCAGCCCCGCACACAAGATGCCAACGACGCTCTCTCCCCCACTCCCTCTCTACCTCCCTCTACCCTCCCTTTGACACGCGGTCGGTCTCTCCTCCACTCTCCCCCTCAATGCGAGCCCAGCGGCACAGCTCACATGACGTCACTGCAGAGGCGGAGCTCACAAATCCTCTCACGGCATCTCTACGAGCAGATCGATGGTGCAGCGGCAGATCCATGCATGGTGGCGGCAGATGGGAAGATGCTAGGCTATGCCTGATAGGGCCACAGGATTGAGCAACGACCCAGGCACGGCACTATGAGCTGTTTTTCGAGCCGTGCCAGCCCACAAAACATGACACGGCCAACGAGCTGGGCCAGCTGAAGGTCCAGAGAGTGGGGAAGGGGAGGAAGCGCGAGTAGCAAGCGGTGGCGACTGACTCCGACGAGCTTGCTGTTGGGGCCCTTGACACCAGATCTGGCATCGGGGCAGAGCTCGGGTTCAGTGCACATGGTCCCACGGCGATCGAGGCCAGTTTCGTAGCAGTGTCGCGCAAGGAGAGGGAGGGGGCGTCGGCGTCCGCGCTCGTGTCATGAGGTCATGCTCGTCCGTCAGTGCTGCGAGGAGAGGGAGGACGCGCTCGGCCATCGCTGCATGAGGGAAGGGGAGGCATCGTCCACGATCACCTCGCGCGACACGAGGGAATCGAAGGGGAGGGGGCATCCACGCTCGCCTTGCGCGATGCGTGGGAAGGCGTGAGGAGAAGGGTTGCACGAGAAGGCTCGTGGGCGCGGTGGCTAGGTGGGAAACTGAAAACTAGGGTTAGCAATTAGGAGCAACTTTCTATATACTTGACCCGCCCCGGGCCCGCACAACACTGGGTTGTGCCATGCTTGGGCTAGGCCAAAAAACTGTGCTTCGGGCTGGGCTATCATGCCCCCGGGATGCATACACATCTATACTCTACCATATTTTCCTCCATTAAAATAGGAAAGATTTCCATTTTTGATATGTTGATCTTGAGTACCGAACAATTCCGATTAGGGTGCATGGTTAGATCCGGACCCAAACAGATCTACTAACAAGTTCTGTTAGCTACTCGCGTGTGAAGAATGAGAAAGCATAAACACCATAGAAGAAAATATGCAAACGAGAATGACATTGGTGCACAATATTTTTTTGATGAGGTTCGGCAATGTGCCTACAACCTCAGGGAACTACAGGCGCTCGTCTCCGTAAAACAGTAGCTACACTGGTATTTGGATGCTCATGTGACCTTGCCTCAGCTAGAGGTAGGACTTGATCCATGCCATGTAAGGGCGGGCTATGACACGGTCTTTTGGCACGGCCCAAAGCACGACGTGACATGCAGAATATTTTGGGCTATGCTGGCACGGCACGAACACGAGGGCTATGCTACGCCTAGGACCTCGACACGATGGGCTACATGGCCTGGTCCGTTTGTTGGGCCGTGCTTTGGCCGACACGATAAGAAAATGGTATGCAAGTACATCTCCAACGCTACAATACAATCTTCTAGCATTTACTATACTGCTTTTTATCTAATTCTTGGATAGATTATATGAAAACAATTAAAACTTTCATGAAAATAGTACACACAAAATATATTATTATATATCACGAGCGGACAAAGGAAACCAGTAGAGATATGTTTTGGGCCGTGTTTGGGTTGGCTCGACCCGAAGGTGAAGAAAAGATTTATCATGCCTAGAGGGCATGACCCGAAGCGGCACGAAGCATGAGAGGGTCTGATTTTGTATTTTACAAATATTTAATCTATGATTTAAATAATCATTTATTTATGACTTTTATATATTTAATTGTTAGTTTAACACTTTATTTGATATATACTCGTACTTAATCCTGACTTGTTTAATGATAATTGCACTTACAAAACTATGTATAAAAAAGGTACATACATGATTGTCGGTGTTCGGACCCCGGGGGGTCCTAAACCAACGAGTAAAATGCTGCGTGTCCCTTTCCTGGATGGTGATGCAAGGAGAACACACGGGGGTTTATCCTGGTTCGGGCAAAAGAAGGCCCTACGTCCAGCGGGGGGGAGAGAGATTTGTATTTCCTTGCACCGAGGTGCTTGTGTAGGGGTTACAAGCTTGCGAGAGAGGGTGTCGAGCCCAAGTCTCAAAAGGGAAAAGAAAGAGTACAAGATGATTGCTTGAGATGTTGGTCGCTATGCTGTGTGTGGCTAGCTGTTCGTCTCATGACCCCTTTTCGTTCCCCCTCCCCCTTTTTATAGGGCGAGAGGAGGCCAAGACAATGGGGAGCCTTGAAATGATGTTTTGTCGATCCCTGTTAAGGTGACTGTAGCGACGTGCCCTAAAAGTGAGCGGCCATCCCTGGGCGCGTGATGTCGTAGAAGGTGAGGTGCCGAAATGACCCGGAGCGCCGTGCCATACCGTCCTTTCTTCCCCGTTGCGCCGTGTCGGTGGTCGAGGTCGGGTCGAGGTAGGGTCGAGGCCGAACGGATAAGTCCGAATCCCCGGAATTACGGCATACGAGCCTTGTCGTATTCTCCCTCGAGGGTTAATAGTGACGCACAGGACGAGGCATGGTGGGTATAGTGACGTTTTTCACCTCCCATCACGGGATGGGCGGTAAAACAGTGAAGACTGACACAGGTATTGTTCCCACGTCGACCCAGGCCGTGGCCATGCCGGTAGGTGGTGGTTGGTAGGTTGCATTAAATGCTTTGACCTTTCGTCCCGTGGTAGGTGGAGACTGAGGGGGTCGAGCGCCTCGACCTGGGCTCACGCGAGTCGGAACGCCCGGGGCGGTCGAGCCCCGTGCGGGTTGGAACGCCCGGGGCGGTCGAGCCCCGTGCGGGTTGGAACGCGGTCGAGCCCTCCCATCGAGGGGGCCTCGTACGAGTCGGAGACGGGGCGCGGTCGAGGCATTTTGTCGAGCCGGCCTCGTACGAGGCGGACCTGTCGCGCGTAGTGGGCTGTGTTTTTATCGTGACTTAATCGTTTTAGTTTTTATTATCGTTAAATGTGGGTACCCCTATACTATTGGTACCGACAGTAGCCCCCGAGCCTTTAGGTGAGTGTACGTTCACTCTCCTTGAGGCTTTTTATCGATGAACTGGAGTCATAGCGCCGTTTATCTTCTTTAGTAGGGATGCCTTGGTGTCCTCAGTACTTCTCCGGTGGGGGCGCGCGAGCGCACCCGCCGGGTGTAGCCCCCGAGGCCTCGGTGGAGTATTGAGAAAATCTCCTCCGAGGTCTTGTTTGTATTTTATCCGGGAGTAGTTGATGCGGCCGAGCCCCCGAGCCTCGCGCGTATGAGGTCGATCAGAGTCCTTGCCGTCTTTCGTTGTCCGTCCCTCGCGCTCTTCCTTCGGAAAGAAAGAGGAGGGGTGGGGAACGTCGTACTACCCCGTTTGGGCGAGTCCGGCGATCTCCGGTGAGCTGCTAGCGGGGAGATTCGAGTGAGAGTCCGTGCTCCAGTCGTTAGGAGTCGGCTTGTGGCCCGGAGGCACTCTTCGAAAATGCCAAGGAGTGGTCGTGCGGATGTCGGTTCCCTTTGCCGGGATCCGAGGGCTCGATGCCTCCCCCGTGGGGATTCCTGCTTCGACCTCGTCCTCTGGCCTCGAATACGTCCTGGGGTGCCTCGAGAGCGTGGCTCGAGCCCTGGCCATGTATGAGCGCATCCCTGGTCGTCCCTTGCTCTGTTGCTCGAGGGCGGCTGCCGAACCCAGGTCGAGGGCCAGCCTCTGTTCCCTCGAGACTTAAAGCGGGCCCGGAGCCCGTTAGCAGAATCTCGGAATATCCGTCCGCGGATCTCGCCCCGCCCGTTTAGCCTAGGCGCGCCTTTTTAGGACGAGATCGGCGCGGTAGTGGGCGGCGTGGCGTTCGGTTACTGCGTGGGGACAGCCACGTGCCTCGCTCCTGTAAGGCGAGAAGGACGGTTAGGTGGGCGCATTTATTACGGGAAACTGTTCCTACCTTTTCGCGCGACCGTTGAACTTCTTCCCGGTCTATAAAAACAAGGCCCGGGGGTCCGTGTTCCCCTCTGGTTCTTTGCGTTCTTGCCATCCTTTGCCTTAGGAAACCCTAGCCCCCTTGCGCCTTCCGTCCGCATTGCCGCCGCCGCCGCCTTTTTCTCCACACTTTCCCTTCCCGTCGGCGCTGATGGCTGGAAAGAGCCAATTCCTTGCTACCGACGGCTGGGCCTCCTCTTCCGTGACGGAGAAGAAGCTGGAGGAGCTGGTCGCGGATGGGTTGCTGCGGCCGAGGACGAGTCGGTCGCGGCCGGAGTGGATTGCGCCGCCGTCGACCCATCGGGAGCCGGCCCCCCCGGAAGGCTACGTGGTGAGCTTCGTAAGTTTCCACGAGCGGGGGTTCGGTATCCCGTCGTCGGTCTTCATGCGGGCGCTTCTCCACTACTACCGGGTGGAGCTCCACCACCTCGCTCCCAACGCCATCGCGTAGGCCGCCATCTTTGCGGCGGTCTGCGAGGGATACCTCGGGGTGGAGCCGCAGTGGAACCTGTGGCTCCACCTTTTCAAGGCCGAGCTTTTCGCGCGGAACGCGGGAGGGAAGGGCGCCTTCTACGCAGTGCGGGTAGGGAGCTGCGTCCTTCAGTTGAGGTCGAGCCGGACGGACCAGTACATCCCGGCGCGCCTCATCTCTTCGAACAGCGGGTGGCACGCGGGCTGGTTCTACCTCCGCAACGACGAGAACCAGCTGCCGAGGTATACCGGCCGCGTGCTAACCGCCCGGGAGGACCACTGGGTGTACGGTGTGCCGGACGTCGAGAAGCCGCGTCTGGACCCGTTGCTGGCGGCGCTGCAGCAGCTCCGTGCTCGAGGCCTGACGGCGGCGGCTGTAGCGACGGCGTTTCACCGTCGTCGAGTGATGTCGCTGTGCCGACGCCGCCTGCGCCTCGACCAGATGACCCCGGAGGCGTCTTTGGAGGGGAGCCGGATGTCGCACGAGACCCTCACCCCCGAGGAGGGGCTTCGCCGAGCCCGCCGGATGGTGGGGACCTTCAAGGCGGAGGAAGCCGACCGGCTCCCCATGAGGCCCACTGAGGGGTTCGAGCCCGTGGTAAGTTCCTTAGTACGCTTGTCTTTCAGTTTGGTTCGTCTTCGAGACCTTCCCCTAATCCGGTCGACGTCATTGCGCAGGACCTATCGGCGCTGCGGGAGACACGACCGCCGGTTCCGGAGGACCGACCTGCTCGGGACGCTCGACGGGAGCACGCCTCGAAGCAGAAGGCGGTCAAGGAATCGACCAAGAAGCGGGCGGCCCGGAAGTCCAGGGAGAAGGAGGCGCGGAGGAAACTCCGGCGTCAACAGGCCCTCGACGGGCTCCCTTTGGAGCCGTCGCCCTCCGAGACCATGTCGGGAGAGGACGACGGCAGCAGCGGCGAGGATGACGACGCCTTGTCGCGGTACGAGGCCGCGACTGGGCTGGGGAACCTCCCCGACATCCGCCCTCTGCTGGAGCCCCTCGCGGGGCCATCCTCCTCGGTCGTTGTGGTCGAGGAGGTCGAGGAGGACGACGAGGAAGAGGAGAAGAGGAAGAAGAAGAAGGAGGAGGAAAAGAGGGAGGCGGGCCCCTCGGCGGGAGGGGCCGCCTCGCCCCGGACCCAGCCAGAGGGGTCGACGGGGGTGCCTACCCCAGCCCAGGCCCCGCAAGCTCAGGCGGGGACGGGGGCGGGGGCGCCGACATCGTCGTCGGCGGTGCCTTCGTCGGGCGTGAAGACCCGAGGCCAGTTGGCCTCGGAGGCGCAGAAAGCGCGTAGCGGCGCGCCGGCGAGAGCCCCGAGGAGCGCCCGGTCCGTGGGTGGGGCTGCCGCGAGGCCACCGCCTGCGACCTCGAGCGGCTCGGACCGTGGGGGGTCGAGGCCCCTGGTGCCGATCTCTGGGTAAGTTTCTGAACAGAAGGGGACTTGTCTTATCTTTTGATTTCGTCGGTCGACTTATCCTTTATTTTTCAGGCTAAAACGGAAGGCGGAGACCATGGGGCCCACCCCCGTGAAATCCCTTCGAGCCAGCGCCGCCGTCCTTAACCGGTCGGCGGAACAGGACGCGGCCTGGGTCCGCGAGGTCGAGGCTGCGAAGGAGCGCCGCCGGCAGCGGGAGGCCGCGGGTGCCTCGACGGCTGCCGGCCCCGATCCTGCGGTGGCGGGGTCAGAGCCGGCAAGGACGGTGGCGCCCGGCCCGGTCGAGGCGGAGCCTAAGGCGCTGCTCTCGGCTGAGGCCACCGTGGAGGTGGCCGCGGAGGAGGCGGCCGCCGAGGCGACCGCGGAGGGGGCTGCACCGGCGCCGGAGCAGGAGGTGGCGCCGGCGAGGGAGCCGCAGCCGCAGCAAGACCTACCGGTACGGCCGGTGGGCATGACGGAAGGTGGGGCCGTCGAGCCTTCTGCCGGATCCCTGGAGGCGGCGGCGCCGGAAGTTGAGGTGCCGGTCGCGGGGGCCCCGGCGGTCGGAGCGCCGGCTTCCGAGCCGCCGTCGGGCGAGGTACCGGCCCCAGAGGCGTCAACGGCAGAGGTGCCAGCTCCAGAGGCGCCGGCTGCCGAGGGGCCGGTCACTGCCGAGGGACGGGCGCCCGTGGTCGTCATCCTCGACGACGCCCCCTGGACAAGGGAAAGGAGATAGTGGGGGCCGAGGAGGGCGAGACTACGAGCCGGGTGGAAGCCTCGGCCCCTGCCGGGGGGGCGAGCGAGGGTAACGAGGCCGGCCCTTCGACCGGGCCGGGAGGTGCCCCGGCTGGGTCGTCATCGTCGTGGCCGGACTTCGCCGCGCTGGCGATAGCGCGGGCCGAGGAGGAGATCCCGAGGTGGGGAGGGCCGCCCCTTCAGTTCAAGGATGCCGCGAACCTCGACGGCGAGCCCATCCTCACCCTGAATGACAGGGATGAGGTCCACCGCTGGCAGTACCTCGAGGGCGTCCGCCGACATCTCGCTCGGCTGCTCAGCGTGGCGTCCGACGCTGTTTCGCGGGGCATGCTGGATGCCACCGAGGTATGACCAAGTTGCCGGCTTATTCCGTGGCTCTTCGTGTCTTTTTCCTTTGGATTCATTATGTTTTTTGGTTTTTCTTGAATTAGGAACTCAAAGAGACCTCCCGCCGAAAGTCGCTCTTCATCCGGGGTGAGAGTGGTGTGTGGGCGTCGCTGTCCCGGCAACGGGCCCTGGTCGAAGAGACTCAGAAGAGGCTCGCCGATCGGTCCGCTGAGATGGCGGAACTGCGCACCGCCTACTCGACGGTGAAGGAAGAGGCGATGCAGGCATGGGCGGCTGAAGCCTCGATGCGCACCGAGGCGGACAAGGCCCGGGAAGAGGCTGCCCAGGCCCGTCGGGACCTCGAGCCCCTGTCGGCGCGGGTTAAGGAGGTCGAGGAGGACGTCTCCCAGGTTGGCCGTCAGCGGGACGCCCTCAACGTCCAAATCGGGCAGGTGACAGCCCAGCTTGGCGCGCTGAAGGGCGAGGTCTCGGTGCTGAATGGGGCCGTCCAGGAGAAGGACGCGGCGCTCCAGACCGCCCTCCAAGAGATCGAGGCCCTGAAGGCGGCCGTTCGCGAGAAGGACAGCGCCCTCCTGGGGCTCGAGCGGACGTGTGGGGGGCTCCGCGACGAGGTCGTGGGTTTGAAGACTCACGTCGAGGGTAAGTATAATTTGTTGTAGTTATGCCGTCGATGCCTCGTATCGGGTGTTAATTTTGGCTTGTCGCATTCCAGAGCTGGAGAGTGAGAACCGGGAGGCCCACTCGACCGCCAACTCCCTGCAGAGCCTCCTCGAAGCCGAGACCCGGAGGACCCAGTTGCTCGAGGGCGCGATCACCACGGTGTGCGACGGTCTGGGGGTCGGACCCGACGCCGACACCGGAGAGGACGCCCCAGGGAACTGCTTCATCCGTCGGATGGCCGCGCTAGGTCATTTTGCCCGGGAGAAGATACGGGACAGCCTCCACCACGGCGTAAAGAGGGCACTGGCCGTCGTTCGCTCTGGCTTTGTGTTCGACATGGAGCTCGTCGCCGACGGCTTCATCACAGACCCGGAGCGGTCGGACGCGGAGAACGCAGATGCTTGCTTGGATCTGATCGAAGCCGCGGAGGGGCCTGGGAGCCGTCTGGCCTCGCTCTTCGAGCCCGAGGTGGTGCCGCCCGCTGACGACGAAGGCCTGTGAGCCAAATCTGGGCACGGAGGCCCGTGTAATAAGTTAGTTATTTTGAATTTTGATCGTGGTGGCCTTGGGGGCTTTAAGAACTCAAAACTTGAACTAGTTCATGACGGATCTAGTTTTATTCGAGCCTTTTTTCCCTTTCGGCTTGGGTTGTGTTCTCATACGATTTACTTAACACGCAGTCGCGCCCTTTGGCGTAGGGAGCGAGTGGAGGTACCGTAGCCTCGGGGGTGTAAGTGATCTCACGGCTCGACTGCCCTCGAGCTTCAGGGTGCTCTCACGGCCTCGTAGATCGCGTGAGAAACTGACCTAAGCGGCAGGGAGTGTGCCGCTCTCTTTCAAAGTTAGGAACCGTTATAAGGCCTACTTAGCGTGCGGTCGCACCCCTAGAAGGCATGAGGGGTGAGTGGAGGTACCGTAGCCCCGGAGGCTTAGGTGACACTCCTGGCTCGAGGGCCCTTTCGCACCTTAGGGTACTCTTGCAGCGAAGTCGATAGGAAAAGCGGTTCTTAAATTTAAAAGAGAGCACAAGTTTTTTCAGGGACTGGGTTTCAGGGACTGGGGGGTTCCCCCCTTGTAGCCCCCGAGGGAGGGTCGATTCTGGGAATGCAGAGTCGATCCTTCCTTATTGTGAAACGAAAGTTTGAACATTGCTGTATTCTTTATTGATGAAAAAAGGAAGTACAAGGCCTCGAGGCTTTCTAAGGAAAAAAGCGACGTAGCTGTTCAATGTTCCAAGCGTTGGTGAAGATTTCACCCTTCTCGTTGGATAGCTTGTAGGTGCCCGGCTTTAGTACTTCTGCGATTATGTACGGTCCTTCCCATGGTGGCGTGAGCTTGTGGCGTCCCTTGGTGTTCTGGTTCCGACGCAGCACCAAATCGCCGACGTTGAGGTCGCGCCTTCGTACGTGTCTGTCGTGGTAGCGTCGGAGACCCTGCTGGTACCTGGCAGAATGCAATAAAGCCACATCTCGGGCTTCCTCGAGCTGGTCGAGGGCGTCCTCCCTTGCGGCGTCGTTATTTCTTTCGTTGTAGGCTTTTAACCTTGGGGATCCGTATTCTATATCAGTCGGAAGCATAGCCTCGGACCCGTAGACTAAGAAGAACGGAGTGAACCCCGTGGCTCGACTCGGCGTTGTTCTCAGGCTCCATAGGACCGAGGGTAGCTCGGCGGCCCATCTTTTGCCGTGCTTGTTTAGCTTGTCGAAAATTCTGGGTTTCAGGCCTTGCAGGAGCATGCCATTGGCACGCTCTACTTGGCCGTTCGTTTTTGGATGAGCTACGACCGACCAGAGCACGCGAATGTGATGGTGGTCACAGAAATCCAGAAACTTTTTACCAGTGAACTGGGTGCCGTTGTCAGTGATAATGCAGTTCGGAACCCCAAATCGATGGACGATGTCGGTAAAGAAAATCACGGCTTGTTCGGACCTAATACTGGTGATGGGACGAGCCTCGATCCACTTGGAAAACTTGTCGATTGCGACAAGCAAATGGGTGAAGCCACCAGTAGTTCTTTTCAGCGGTCCGACGAGGTCGAGCCCCCAAACGGCAAACGGCCACGTGATGGGAATGGTTTGTAGAGCATGTGCCGGGAGGTGAGTCTGCCTTGCATAGTACTGACAACCTTCGCAGGAGCGTACTAGTTTGATGGCGTCGGAGACCGCGGTCGGCCAATAGAACCCTTGTCTAAAGGCGTTCCCGACGAGGGTTCGAGGCGCGGCGTGGTGACCGCAAGCCCCCGAGTGCAGGTCGTTGAGCAGGTCCCTGCCTTCCTTGTTTGTGATGCAACGTTGGAGAATGCCCGTAGGGCTGCGGCGGTACATCTCCCTACTGTCACCAATGATCACAAAGGTTTTGGCCCGTCGAGCGATCCGTCGAGCCTCGGTCTTACTCGAGGGGAGGTCCCCTTGGATAAGATAGTCGAGGTACGGTGCGCGCCAATCAGTATCGATGTCAGATGGTGGGGTCGATCCCTCCACCTGCATGGCCTCGGCCCCGGTCGAGGGGGCCTCTGCCTCTGGTGGGGGGTCGAGTGACGACCCGTCGACCCCTCCGTCCAACCCAAGGTCGACAGACGGCCGTTGGAGATCTTTTGCAAAAACGTCGGGTGGGACCGTAGTTCGACTTGACACGATTTTTGCGAGTTCATCGGCGGCCTCATTATACTTGCGTGCTATGTGGTTGAGCTCGAGGCCATGAAACTTGTCCTCGAGGCGTCGTACCTCTTGGCAGTAGGCTTCCATCTTGGGGTCGCGGCAGCTCGAGCTCTTCATGACTTGATCGATCACTAGCTGGGAGTCGCCTCGAACATCAAGGTGTCGGACCCCGAGCTCGATGGCGATCCTTAGCCCCGCGACGAGTGCCTCGTATTCGGCGACATTGTTGGACGCAGGGAAATGGAGCCGAATGACGTAGCGCATGTGAACCCCGAGGGGTGAGATGAAGAGCAAGCCCGCGCCTGCTCCTGTTTTCATCAAAGACCCGTCGAAGTACATGGTCCAGAGCTCGGCCTGGAGCTGTGCGGGAGGGAGCTGGGTGTCGGTCCATTCAGCCAAGAAATCTGCCAACACTTGTGACTTTATGGCTTTGCGCGGCGCATAGGATAGGGTCTCGCCCATGACTTTATGACTTTCGGACATGCTTTATTCAAACTAGTATAGTCTACACACATCCTCCACTTCCCACTCTTTTTCTTAACTAATACAGGATTAGCTAGCCACTCGGGATGGTGAACCTCCTTGATGAACCCGGCCTCTAGTAGCTTGTGGATTTCTTCGCCGATGACCCTGCGCTTCTCCTCGTCGAAGCGGCGCAGGCGTTGCTTCACCGGTTTGGATCCGGCCCGGATCTCCAAGGCGTGCTCGGCGACTTCCCTGGGTATGCCCGGCATATCCGAGGGACTCCACGCAAAAATGTCGACATTTGCGCGGAGAAAGTCGACGAGCACGGCTTCCTATTTCGGGTCGAGGGTGGCGCTGACGCTCAGCGCCTTCCCGTTGGGATCAGCGGGGTCGAGGGGCACGAGCTTGACGTCCTCTGCGGGTTCGAAGCTGCCGGCGTGGCGTTTCGGATCGGGAATCTCGTTGGCGAGACCGTCGAGGTCTGCGGCCAAGGTTGCCGACTCCAAAACCGCCTCGCCGTGTTCGACGCACTCGACGTCGCACTCGTAGGCATGTTCGTATGAGGGCCCCACAGTGATGACGCCGTTTGGGCCGGGCATCTTGAGCTTGAGGTAGGTGTAGTTCGGCACGGCCATGAATTTGGCGTAGCACGGGCGCCCGAGGATGGCGTGGTATGTCCCACGGAATCCGACCACTTCGAAGGTGAGGGTCTCCTTCCTGAAGTTGGCCGGTGTGCCAAAACAAACGGGCAGATCGACCCGTCCGAGGGGTTCTGCCCGCTTCCCTGGCACGACTCCGTGGAAGCCCCCGACGCTAGGTTGCAAGCGCGCCTTCTCGACCCCCAGGAGGTCGAGGGTCTGGGAGTAGATGATGTTGAGGCTGCTCCTGCCGTCCATGAGTACCTTGGAGAGGCGCGTGTTGGCGATGATGGGATCAACAACAAGTGGGTAGACTCCCGGATTGGGGATGTAGTCCGGATGATCATCACGGTCGAAAGTGATGGCCACCGCGGACCAGTCAAGGAAACGAGGGACCGCCGTTTGCACGGAGAAGACCTCACGCCGTTCTCGCTTGCGCTGGCGCGCTGAGAGGCGGGTTGAGGGTCCTCCGTAGATCATGAAGCAGTCGTGGATCTCGGGGAATCCCTCTTCCTTGCCATCACCCTTTGGGTCTTCCTTCTTGTCTGTGGTCTTGTTGCCAGCGCCCTCGAAGTACCTGCGGAGCATATGACAATCCTCGAGGTTATGGTTAGTGGGCCCCTTGTGGTAAGGGCACGGCTCTTTAAGCATTTTGTCGAAGATGCCCCCGCCGGGGGGCCTCGAGGCTTTTTGCGTTCGGTAGCAGCGACAAGCTCGTCGGCCGGGGCCTCGAGCTTGCCCTGCTGGCCCTTCTTCTTCTTGCGGTTGTTCCTTTTGGAGCCCCGGGTGGAGCTCGCAGGATCGTCGGTCTTCTGCTTGCCAGTGTCCTGCTCGCCGCCAAAGATGGCACCAACTGCCTCCTCGCCGGCGGCGAAGTTGGTGACGATGTCCATCAGCCCGTTGGCAGTGAGGGGGGTGTGACGGCCTAACTCTCGGACCAACTCCTTGCAAGTGGTGCCCGAGAGGAAAGCCATGATCACGTCGGAGTCGGTGACATTGGGGAGCTCGGTGCGTTGCCTGGAGAAACGCCGGATGTAATCCCGGAGGGATTCGCCTGGCTTCTGCTTGCAACTCCGGAGGTCCCATGAGTTGCCGGGGTGCATGTAAGTTCCCTTGAAGTTTCCCTCGAACACCCTTACGAGGTCACCCCAGTCGTGGATCTGTTGGGGCGGCAGATCCTCGAGCCAGGCTCGAGCGGTGTCTGAGAGAAACAGGGGGAGTTGTCGGATGATGACTCGGTCGTCGGTGGCCCCGCCCAGCTGACATGCCAAGCGGAAGTCGGCGAGCCAAAGTTCGGGTTTGGTCTCGCCGTTGTACTTGGCAAGAGTCGTGGGAGGGCGGAACCGTGCCGGGAGTAACGTCTCGCGGATTGCCTTACTGAAGACCCGAGGGCCCGGAGGCTCGGGTGAAGGGCTGCGATCCTCCGAGCTATCGTAACGCCCGCCTCTGTGCACGTGGTAACCCCGAGCCGCACCGTCACCGTGTTTGCGCGTGCGGCGCTCGACGATGTTGCCACGGGTGTCTCGAGGTTCCTGGTCATGAGCGACGGGCTCAGGGGCGGGAGCCATCCGGATCCGTCGGGCAGGTTCGGGATGAACCGAGGCCTCTCTCTCTCGCCGAGAGGGCTCCGCGAGCCGCTCCGAGGCGGGCTCGCGTCGCCTCGAGGCAGAGCTCTCGGCCTGCTGCAGGGCAGCGGTCTCCAGGAGTTCTCGGATCTCATCTCGAGCCCGGCGCGCTTCGGAATTCGATGGCTCGGGCATGTTGCGGAGGAGCATGGCGGCGGCGACGACGTTCTGGCTGGCTCGAGCGAAGACCGGGGGATCGGTTATCCGGTCCTCGTCGATGCGGCGGTTGACGTCGCGAGCTCTTTCGCGAGCTCTCCCGCCAAGTACGCGTTCCGCACGCTCATGCTCGAGAGTTTGTTGGAGTAGACGCAGATTTTCTTATTCCTCCTCGAGCCTCTCCCGCAACTCGCGGATTTGGTCGAGCTGCGCCCCCTGATCCGCAAGGAGCTGAGCCTCGCCTTGCCCGGCAGGGTGCCCGTCATGAGGGGGCGTGTGCCTTCCTCCGACCGGCTGTTCTTCCTGCGAATCCGACGCGCCTTCAACATCGACGTTGAAGCACTCGCGGGTCGGATCGTAGGTGTCATCAGCCGAGTCGGAGTCAGGGGCGCCGAAATAATAGTACGACGGGGGGATATACGGTCGTTGTGAGCCGCTACCGGGGTTGCGGCGTGGGGAAGCGGCCACACGGGGTTCTGTTCCTGGCGCCTCAGTAGAGTCCAGGTAATCAGAAGCCGGCGTGGACGCGACGAGGTCAAGGGCGGAGCGTAGGTGGTGCCCAGGGAGTTCCTCATAAGCACTCATGCAAGTGCCCACAGAAGAAGCGTACATCTGGGCAACCGGAACTAGCCCGAACGGAAACGGCGAAGGTGACGTTGCCGCCCATGCCGGGAGGGAGGTACGGGGCAGCGACGTCGCACCAGGCGGAGGAGCGGCGGGGTTCTCCGCTGGCATGCTGTCCTCGGCCAGGCCCATCCTGCCCAGACTTTCCACGAGAAAATCCGGGCCGGCGTCTGACTGGGAAGCGCCGAAACGGGGAACCCCATTGCCCTCCGTTAGGTGGAGACGATGGTTGCGCCGGGCTCGCCGCCGCCGAGCGGCTCGCGCCAGCCTGGAGCGACGGTACCGGCGGATTGCTCCCCCAGGCTGGGAGAGCTCGTAGTCCTCGTCGGTAGGGTGTCTTGGCGGGAGCAGGACCATATCGTAGCCATAGCCGAGCGACATGAACTCCAAACTCCCGAACCAGATCACCGTGGCCAACGGGATAGGGCGTTCGGGGTCAGCCATCCAGGAAAAAGGCGGGAAAGCGACGTTAGCACGCAGCGCCCCCTACCTGGCGCGCCAACTGTCGGTGTTCGGACCCCGGGGGGTCCTAAACCAACGAGTAAAATGCTGCGTGTCCCTTTCCTGGATGGTGATGCAAGGAGAACACACGGGGGTTTATCCTGGTTCGGGCAAAAGAAGGCCCTACGTCCAGCGGGGGGGAGAGAGATTTGTATTTCCTTGCACCGAGGTGCTTGTGTAGGGGTTACAAGCTTGCGAGAGAGGGTGTCGAGCCCAAGTCTCAAAAGGGAAAAGAAAGAGTACAAGATGATTGCTTGAGATGTTGGTCGCTATGCTGTGTGTGGCTAGCTGTTCGTCTCATGACCCCTTTTCGTTCCCCCTCCCCCTTTTTATAGGGCGAGAGGAGGCCAAGACAACGGGGAGCCTTGAAATGATGTTTTGTCGATCCCCGTTAAGGTGACTGTAGCGACGTGCCCTAAAAGTGGGCGGCCATCCCTGGGCGCGTGATGTCGTAGAAGGTGAGGTGCCGAAATGACCCGGAGCGCCGTGCCATACCGTCCTTTCTTCCCCGTTGCGCCGTGTCGGTGGTCGAGGTCGGGTCGAGGTAGGGTCGAGGCCGAACGGATAAGTCCGAATCCTCGGAATTACGGCATACGAGCCTTGTCGTATTCTCCCTCGAGGGTTAATAGTGACGCACAGGACGAGGCATGGTGGGTATAGTGACGTTTTTCACCTCCCATCACGGGATGGGCGGTAAAACAGTGAAGACTGACACAGGTATTGTTCCCACGTCGACCCAGGCCGTGGCCATGCCGGTAGGTGGTGGTTGGTAGGTTGCATTAAATGCTTTGACCTTTCGTCCCGTGGTAGGTGGAGACTGAGGGGGTCGAGCGCCTCGACCTGGGCTCACGCGAGTCGGAACGCCCGGGGCGGTCGAGCCCCGTGCGGGTTGGAACGCCCGGGGCGGTCGAGCCCCGTGCGGGTTGGAACGCGGTTGAGCCCTCCCATCGAGGGGGCCTCGTACGAGTCGGAGACGGGGCGCAGTCGAGGCATTTTGTCGAGCCGGCCTCGTACGAGGCGGACCTGTCGCGCGTAGTGGGCTGTGTTTTTATCGTGACTTAATCGTTTTAGTTTTTATTATCGTTAAATGTGGGTACCCCTATACTATTGGTACCGACAATGATAATAACACGGGTGACAGATGCTTACATGCGTATATGCACACTCGTCCAAATTAATCATCACACTAGAATAAATTCAAAAAAAATAGGAGCAACTACATCATAACTAACACGGCTGGCCAAGTTCCACCATAAGAACCTAAACAGATGAGTCTCAATTCACAAATACGGCATGTTTAGTTGGATCCCCAACTCCTATATATGTAGGCTCCGGTTAGCAATTTTTTGACCTGTTTAGTCACCCGGTTGGGCTCGTTAGACAGATCTGCTGAAGCCACCGACCACATGTTAGTCAGCCAGCCGGGAACGAGGTGGGCAGTCGTTTTCAAAGCTGGGCCGAGCTAGCCCTTTTATCCGCTCGCCTCACCTCTTGCTATAGGACAAAGCAACCAACCAAACGTAACATTTCTTATACTGGCTAAGCCAGGTCATGCAACCAAACAAGTGCATCTTATATTGTTGAAGCCGGACTTGAGCTAACAAGGCTTAATTGGCTAACCAAACACACACATATTGAATGTCATTGACTGACTCCCTCTATGTATAATTTCAGGCTCCCCCAAAGTTTCGAGCCTCCTCTATGTATAATTTCTGGCTCCCCCAAAGTTTCTAGGATACACTGGTTACGGTTCTTCGCTATGTTATAATGCTATGAGGAGCTCAATGACCACTCTTGCCAGCTTTTGCAGCCAAGGTCCATGGAGTTCTTCACCTCCCACATATGTATTTTTATTTATTAAAAAATAGTTATATGGCATTCAAAGAACTTTTTTTTTGGAAAATACCATCGAAGGACCGTTTAGAGATTACTAATTTTCAAGTGGTGCATCTTATCCAAAGAGATGTGATGTCTATTCATTATCTAAAATATAACAAAAAAATTCAAATAAACACACATTAAAATAACATCAGTATTAAAAATTATAATTTCTAGTAGAAATATATGGACCTTGTTTATATATTTTTTCATATTTTAATTTTTAGTAGGAATATTATGGGCCTTGTTTATCATTTTTTTCACACCAAGCGCACCCTTTTCCTCCTAATAAAAAAATAGTGAAAATTGTTCCCTCCAAATATCCATTCACCTTTCCCTCCAATTAATCAGTGAATTTTTTTGACACCCGCCATATTGCATTGGACATCAACGTATATATACATGGAGTCCCTTCCATCATCTATGGATCTACCAAACAATCAAAGCCAACTGACGGAGAGAAACAGGCGACCACAAAGGTGCACTGCATACTACTAACTACTAGTATTTCTTTTTTTTTTGCCAAGTCTTCCTCCATCCGGCCATCATCATTATTATTAGCCACCCATGATTACTCCTTGGTCAAAGCAGCTGCCAAGGCCATGTATCGCCATGGCGCACGCCCAGATGCCTCCGGTGGCTAGCTGCCCCACGGATCCATGATGCCGATGCGGCAAATCACCACCGTGTTGATCCGTCGTTGCGGCCTCCGATCCAGTTCGTGGTGGCCACCGCCGCCGCCGAGGTCGCGGCCACCGCCACAACCGCCGCTGAGGCCGCGGCCACCGCCACAACTGCCGCCGCTGCCGTCGCCGCCGCGGCCGCCACTGCTGCGGCCACCACCGCTCCCATCGTCGCAGCCGTCGCCATCTCCGCACTATGAGAAGATGCGATGCCTCCAATTCCATACTGATATCTTGATTTTCGATCTACGAATATGGATCACATCCATGCCATATTTGTGCTGGACACCAACCTACGACATCCATGCCTCCAGCATGTCCAGCTTTATATTTCTCAAATTTTTTGTTTGACAGATTGTTTCCAACCTTTGTATGTCTCAAATTAATTTTTTTGTCAGATTGTTTCTTTTGGTAAAATATCCATTAATTTGATAGCTATGTTTCTCCATCAATTCCATCGTTGTTTCGTAGGGAAAATGGCTCCACGGGTGCCTCGACGAATAGTTGCTGAAATGGATAGAGAATTTGATGAGCTTGCTTCTGCTTTATCCAAAGACCCAAGGGACCAATTGACCTCTGGTATAGATTTGTTTTATACATTCAGCACCACCAAATATTTCTCTGCATAGAAAATATGATGTATTGTACCATGTTGCATCAAAGGAAGTTAAGAAAGCTACTCGACATATTAGTTCTGATAGCGATTCCATTAATAATCTCCACGAGAATATGCAGATTCTTGACTTGTTGTTTAATTGAATGCACCATTACTTGTTCATAGAGCTGAACTAGAGCTACTATGAATGAACACATGGGGTTTGTGTTATTGCCGGTGTCAAAAATCCTAGTTACTTGCAACTGTGTTCACTTGCATTGGTTGTGTGCTGATGGTACAGTGAAAGATAGCCATTTCTGTTGTAAAAAACTAAAAATAAAATGGTGACATATAGATTCCCAGGTGTCATACTCAATCATATAAGATCTATAGATCTTCCCGCCGAGATTCACTGTTCATTATGTTCCGCGCACAGTGCCGGGTTTTGAGCTACAGTACCAGGTCCCGAGCTACACTTCGGCGATATGACCCATTAACAACAGTGCATACCTTTGACCATTAACGCCCTCTAATCCAATTACAACAATACAAACCCATTTTAAAAAAATCCCCTTCAAACATTACCGACTTTTAATACTGCAACAAATGATTTCTCACTTCTCTTCCCCCTTTTCCTACTGCTACCTTCTTTTCCAACATACATACTGCTTTCTCTTTTAAACTTACTAATGTTTTTACCCTAGGCCATGTTTAGATTCCAAAATTTGGAACCAAACTTTGCATAGTAAGTGTCACGTCACACTGTAGCAATTTTTTTTATTTGGTAATAATTGTCCAAACATTGATTAATTAGGCTTAAAATGTTCGTCTCGCAAAGTACAACAAAACTGTGCAATTAGTTTTTATTTCATTTATATTTAGTACTCCATATATGTACCTGCATTTTAATGTGACGAAGAATAGGAATTCTACATAATAAATTTGGTGGCCAAACTCTGGAATCTAAACAAGGCCCTACTTTTCCTCTCCTCAATACTACACACTCTCAAACAGCTAATGTTTACTTCATACTAGGTTCTACCATTTCTTTCCTAAAAAAAATCTAACACATATCAAAGCAGCCCAATTCCTTTTTTCCCTAAAAATTCAACAATACATTCCCTGCCGATATTCCTCACTATTATTGCCCGCGGCAACGCGTGGAGCCCCGGTTAGTTTATAAGAAATTTGGCCTCTTTTAGTATTTTAGTTTGGCTTCCATCCTATGTCTGACTGGACTAAATTTTTGCTATTGACCTGATAAGTAGACGTTCGCCACAGGCGGAGCCACCTATAGGGCGAGGAAGGGCACTCACCGAACCTAGGACCAGAGCTCTGGCCGGCGATGGCGTCCGCCCAAGCTCTAGGTCAGAGCGGGGCAGGATGTTGAAGACAGGTACACATCGCTGCTGGGCCGTCTAGCTGAAAAGGTCCATCCCATCGTCTTACCTGTTAGGCCCAGTGGCCCACGGCCTAGGCCTCGCTCTTGGCCCTTAGTGCAACGCAAAGTCTGACGCGCGCGGGGTCGCGCGCTCCTGGTGGAGGGAGCGACCGCACACGGCCTGGCCTGCGTGCCGTTGGGCCAAAGCTGTAGCCTGTTGCAAGCACTTCGAACGAATTGCTGTGAGCGTTGAACGGCGTGTCCAACTGTATTAGCTCTTGCAGGTTGCTTGTCTCTCCTCCTACTTGCTACTCTTAATTTTATTTAATTTTTGTTTTATGTGATTTTTTAGTTTTCTTTTCAATTTTTATTCTTCTTTATTTTTTATTTTTTTGACAAGCATGAAGTGACTCTTTTTTTCAGTCTTTTTTCAATGTTTTATAAGTTTCATTTTTTATTCAAGTTTTTTAATGTTTTCTTTTAGGTTCGAATGTCTTCCTAAATCCTGCATATTAGGCCTGGATTAGTTCTAAAAAATTTTTGGATTCTACAGTAACATCGAGCTTTTGGACACATGCATGAAGTACTAAATGTAGACGAAAAAAAACTAATTGCACAGTTTGGTAGAAAATCGCGAGACGAATCTTTTAAGCGTAATTAGTCCATGAATAGCCTTAAGTGCTACAGTAACCCCACACGCGCTAATGCCGGCTTAATTAGGCTTAATAAATTCGTCTCGCAGTTTCCAGGGCAGCTATGTAATTAGTTTTTTATTAGTATCCGAAAACCCCTTCCGACATTCCACGAAACATCCGATGTGACACTCAAAATTTTTTCTTTCCCCAACTAAACACAACATTAGTTGCCCCACCTACAATGTATAAGTTGTCACAAAATGGTAGTCATTGCACACATAAGTTAGTACAAAAGAATTTACCCCCCAGCTTGTGCAGCAGCTTCTATTTTTAGGTTTGTTGTAAAACTGTAGAATTACATAGTAGTAACTCTTTTTGATATTTTTCCCCCCCCCCCTCCCCGAGCTTGTGCATACTATATAATAACTTTAGTATATTTTTAGTAGCAATTTTAGTTTTACATGGTAGTAACTTTTTTTTTTGATTTTTTGCCCCCTGAGTACATTTTGAGCAAGTGGCAATATATCCTCAAATGACAAATTCCAAAACTGAAACTGAACGGGAAACTGAACTGAACTAAGACTCACTTTCAGTTTCAGTTGTCTTTCATTTCTGTTCTTAGCTTCTAAAGTTTGTCGTGTTATATGCAGTTTGAGTTTGCTTTCAGTTTCAGTTAGCTTTCATTTTGCTTTTTTTGTTAGTAATTTCAATTTATAATTTCAGTTAGCATGGTACAAGTGTATTTTAGAAAAGTGATAGTGGCTACGGTTGCTTTACGCAGGAAGTAGTACATACAGGAAATTAGTCTCAGAATTTGCATTTCATTTGTTTCGGTTCAGTTTTCCATATCATTTAGTAATTTCAGTTTAGTAATTTCAGTTAGTAATTTCAATTTGTATTTCTTTCAGTTCTTTTAGTTTCATTTTCTAATTTTTATTTTTTTTAATTTTAGATTTCAGTCACCCTTTTAGATTCGAATGTATTCCTAAATCCTGCATATAGTTGTCTTACCTACAATGTATAAGTTTGTTATAAAAGGATAGCCATTACACACATAAGTTGACACAAAAGAATTTGACCCCAGTTTCACTTTTCAGTCATGTTTTTCTTCCAGTTTTTTAGTTTCAGTGTGTATAAATCGTTACAAAAGAGTAGCCATTGCACACATAAGTTAATACAAAAGAGTTTGCCCTCCAGTTGCAGTTTTCAGTCAAGTTTTTTTTTTCCATTTTTTTAGTTTTAGTGCTTAGTCATGTTTTTTTAATGTTTTTTAGCTTTAGTTTTCAGTCAAGTTTTTTTTCAGTTTTTTAGTTTCATTTTTTAGTCATGTTTTTTTAGTTTTAGATTTCAGTTTTAAGTTCAAATGTCTTTCTAAATTCTGTATATTAATTACCTCACCTACAGTGGATAAGTTCTTACAAAAGAGTAGTCATTGCACACATAATTTATTTTTCATTGTGTCCACTTTAGTTTTCAATTTTTTTTTGTTTTGGTTGTGGTTTAGTTTCCCTTTCATGTTCGAATGACTACTTTAGTTTTCAGTTTTATGTTTCAATACTTTGTTTTTCATTGTGTCGACTTTAGTTTTGCAGTTTCTATTTGTAAATTTCAGTTAAATTTTCTAGTTGTCAATTTCAGTTTCAGTAACCTATTTCAGTTTTTAAGTTTCCCTCTCAGGTTCAAATGCCTCCTAAATCCTGCGTATTAACTATTCTTCAATATTTCCTGCTTTTAAATATTTTATTTTTTTGTTCCAGTGTTTATTTTAGTTTCAGTTTAATGACTTGTGAGTTCCATTATTTCATTTTCCCATTGAGGTTCGAACGTCTTCCTAAATTTTACATATTAGTTGTATAATAACTTACTTCTAAGTTGACAGCTTATGCAATGCTTCTTCTAATAATTTGCCCCTTAGAGGTGCAACTTGTCTTATTTTGGACCGCTAATGTCCCTCTAACTGTCTGTCCTGGCTCATATAGTGGGTTATATAATAAATTGCCCCTCCAGTTGGCAGCTTATGCAATACTTGTTCTAATAATTTGCCCTCGGATTGTAGCTTGTCTTGTTTTGTGCCGTTACCCTTGTTTTTAATAAAATGCCTTCAGTTGGCAGCAAGTCATTTTTATTGGGCTTTTGTAATATGTTGTATAATAACTTGCTCCCTAGCTGGCAGCTTACGCAGTACTTATTTTAATAATTTG
Source organism: Saccharum spontaneum (assembly GCA_022457205.1). NCBI lineage: Eukaryota > Viridiplantae > Streptophyta > Magnoliopsida > Poales > Poaceae > Saccharum > Saccharum spontaneum. Next base: position 1,659,718 of record CM039605.1, on the reverse strand, counting down.
CCTCTTTAGATTGCAACTTATCTTGTTTTGGTCCGTTATTCGTTTTAGGTTAGTATCCTTATGTAAATACTGCATAACAATTTTATTATATCCCGATGGTAACAACGATGTGCATACCGGTCGCGGCTTAGCCTTGTCATCATTAGTGCAAGCAGTCAAGCAGAACCGGCCAAGGGCGCGCGACTCCGTCCGTCCGTCGCGGTCCCGCGGCGATTCTTCGTTGGGCCAAGGCGGCAAGGCTGTTGGTCTGCGGCGCTCAAGCTTCAAACTGGAGCTCCAAAGGCAGAGGCAGCCGGCGTCCGGCGCCCGAGAGGCTGGGTAGAGCTTGCTCTGCTGCAGAGTGCAAACCTGCAGGCTTTAGTGCTACCCCTGCTGCTGTAATATTTGTGCTTTTTTTTGTGATTGTTGAATTGGTGGATATATGGACATATACCATATACACACGTAGTTGGGCTGATGGACAACGTACAGGTGCAAGCAGGAGGCCGCCGGCGCACAACTGAGCAGCCAAAGCAGAGGCTTCCACAGGAATGGCAAGCTGCTAAACACAACCGCAAAGATGGCAGCGGCTATGGCGTCTTCACCGCTTCCACCCCAATCAATTAACCAAAACGGGGATGGAAACACCAAGAACAACCTGGTCTTAATATAGCATATTGCAGATTAATTGATGGATTAGGGTGAGATTTTGGATTCAGGGTTGTGAGGACGAACAGGCATGAAGATGCAAAAGATAGAGAAAACATGAAAAACAAACTAGCTAGGAATATCTTAATTATTATTTATATCCCCATGTTGACTAGTATTGTCCACATAATAAGTACTTGGATTACATCTCAAACAACACGCAGAGTAAGCCAAGGAGGTGATGTGGTAATAACAACCAGTAAATAAACACAGCATACACGCAGATTCAGTCTCGAGAGAATTCATAATAAGACAAACCACTGGCTGGGTAAGGCCAGTAATCAAAAGAAGCTAGCGCAGCGCAATGAAAGCAGTGCCACCTAGCTATCAGGTGATCAGCAGCAGGGGCCAGCAGGTTGCGCATACATCTCCAAGCTAGATGGAATGGAGGAAGGGAATTGATATATCAATGACTGAAATCAAATCAAATTAAGCTGAGGTACGGTGTGATTTGGAGTCATGGGGACATCGACGTCGCCAGGAAGAGCCTGCATACATGAAGAGCCTGCACCTTATTGATCCAGCACGTTCAAACACTCCACCTCCTCCTCCTCTACAGGCCTGCATTAAACAGGAAGGGACATGCAGATTCATGATTCATGAGCAAGTAGTACTAGTGCGCAGAAATATGAGACCCTCAACCAAACATATTTAATGCTTACTGTTATAAAAGGAAAGCAAGAACATAACTGCCTATACACATCCATCGCCCATCCCTCATGGTTAGAGAAACTTTACCTATACAGCCATGCATCTTCCAAGACGAACGTTGGGCATGTGGGGAGAGCGTCGGCAGCTTTTTGGAACACACCCCTGATCAGCTCCACCTCAGCCTTATCTACGTCTTTATCAGTGAATGCAGGATCACGCGACCACCATTCACCTATGATGTAGCATGACCTCTGTGCTACGAATTTCTTGAGTCGTGGGAGGTGCTGGAGCCCACCAGGTGCTGCCTTGTCCCATTCATTTGCGTCGAAGACTAACTTCAGCTCCCGAAGCTCAGGCATAGCCCCTGCCTCAAATGACAGGTGCGAAATACAATCATAGGTGAACTCAAAATATTTTACATATGCAAATCCCATGGAACCTCCTATCACGATCCTTTCTGTCATGATGCCTGCGATCCTTAGGAAAAGTCTGAGTAGGGACGGTGCCCCTGTCCCAATAATGGCAAAATCTTCTTGGACCATTTGCTTCACCCCAAGTCTCAACACACAGATATTTCGGAGATGGCCGATCCACCTAGGAACTCTAGAGAAGGTGCATCCCTGCATGTCAAGCTGCACAAGCTTGTTGAACGAAGGGGAAAGCGAGCTAAGCTCATCAGCACAACAAGCAACTTCATCATAGTACAGATCTAGCTCTCTTAGGTTGCTGAGTTTCTCAAGAGAGGTACTTAGGGCTGCCATCCATGTTGCCTTCGCCAATGGTGCACACCTCTTTGGCAAATGAAAACCCAAATATAATAGATGAGTGTTGAGCTCGCCCACACCTATTATACTTTCTAAGGTGCACACCAGATTCACATTACTAGCAGTATTTCGGGGCAAGAGCAGATTAGTCAAGCATGGCACATCAACAATCTCTAATGTAGAGTTATTGATTGCTGTCACAACTGAACTTTGAGATAAATCCAAAGTCTCTAAATGTCGCAGTCCTCGTATTTGATAAGGCAGCCTGAGTTTTCCTCCAACATTTAAATATCTCAGCTGTGATAACTGGTTGATACAAGTTAGGTCCACTACAATCCTATAACAGTTAGTTCGAAGGGATAAAACTCGTAAAAACTTCAAGTCCAATAGTGGAGGTGTCCAATCATAATATTCCAATATGGTAAGAGAACGAATATGTGATAGGTTCCGGCTCATACTTACATTTAATTTGGTATCATCCTCTACATCTCTCAAGTCAACGACAACAGTAAGCCGGCGAATGCCCTGGTCTTTGACTTGTTCCATTGCTTTTGGATTTTTTACCAAATGTAGGAAATTATCTTCCTTACATCTCCTCACAATCAAATCAAGTAGCATATCATGTACTCTGTAGCTTGATACCTCAGCAAAGTACTTGTCATATGTAGGTTGAATCATGCTCCTATTAACTAACTCGTTGAAATAACTGTTGGCAGCATCCCATACATCTTGACCGGTAGAATTGCTAACAAAACCTTCTGCCACCCATCGCCACACAAGCTCAACTCTTTCAATTACATGATCCTCTGGGTAACAACCGAGATATAGAAAGCATGCCTTAAGATGACGAGGGAGATTCTTGTAGCTAAGATCTAAGATATACATCATGTCTTCATATTTGGAGTTTGTTGCAGACTTAGTCTCTAGTGAATTCTGGATGTACTCCCAGTGTCCTTCCAATCTTCTTGGTTGGCAAGCTAACATACTAGCCATCGTAATTATTGCAAGTGGTAAACCACCACACTTCTTCAATATTTTACATGAAGATTTCTTGAGCTCAGTAGGGCAAGCATCTTCGGATCCAAAAATTCTGTCAAAAAATAGCTTCCTTGAGTCCTGCTCACTTAGGTGCTTCATATTATGAATGCACCCATGGCCGTTGTGGCAACATGATCTAGCCACATTCTCATTTCGTGTAGTTATTATAACCCTGCTACAATGATTGCTTGGTGGGAAAGCACATTGAATGGCATCCCATGCTTGCATATCCCACAAATCATCTACTATAATGAAGTACCTACAAAAGTGCATATGTTGATGAACTTGACAAATGTAAACATCACTCACTTTATTTGAAGTATGAACCATAAATAAATGTCATGCAATTGTAATATTAGATGCAATCTATACTAGAATATTGGCATATAGAGTTGTATTCGTTCATATGCTACATGCCAAACATTTATGTGGTACGGTGAACAAATATTTAATAAGTTTTAAGGAACTATAACCAATATCTATGAAATTAATTAATGTTAGACATGCCATTTCAAGTAAGTATTAAGACGATGTCTAAACAAATATAACCAATGTCTTAGGCCTAGGTCATCTAAAACCAATGTCTCAGGCTTAACTCAACCTAAAAGGCTAGCTTGTGTTAATGAGGTATGCTTCCAACTTTTTCCTCTCCTAGCATTGCTTGGTTTTGGATATAGGAATACAATCAATATAATTAATGCTTTAGATTCTGTTCTTTTTTTCATTAGATTAAACTAAAAAATTAAGGCCAAATTTTGTTTAGGCACTCATAACCGCCATAAGCTCGTAGCATAATTTGTGTAATGGGTGGCATTGGTGGGTAATATTACAACAACTCCACGAGGAGGTTCAAAACTCGGGTATATGGAGTACCCCTAAGGTGCTCCAGAAAAAACGTGGAGTTGGTCTTGAACTCCACCTTTTTTTGGAGCAGAGTTTTAGGAGCTAGAGGTGTTTGGCAAGACGAACCTGGAGCGGAGCTGCAAAACCTGGAGCGGAGCAGTCCCAAACAGACCCTTTAATATCAAAAAGAGGTAATATACAGAGCCCCAAGATTGATCAATCAAAGATTTTGATTTCTGCACCGAAGTTTGAATTTTTTTTATCTATACAATATTTGTTATGTTTTACCCCTTTGATAAATGCAAATTATCCTTCGAAAGAAAACACAAAAGGTATGCATGATTTTCACCAAATAATTAAGAAGTTTTTCAACTAGTTCCCAGATGTGAATTCTTGTAAATTAATTAAACAAAACATTGATGGTCAGTACCTCTTATCCTGTAGATGTCCTCTGAGTTCGTTGATAGGATCTTGCAACTGGCAAGCATGGGAGTATGTTTTTAGCCGAGTAAAGTGCACCAGCGGTCCCTAAACTTGCGCTGCTGTGTCATCCCGGTCCCTAAACTCGCAAATCGACCATTCAGGTCCTCAAACTTGTTCATCTGTGTCATCTCGGTCCCTAAACTTATTCGGCTGTGTCATCCCGGTCCCTAAACTTGCAAATCGACCATTTAGGTCCTCAAACTTATTCAGTTGTGTCATCCCGGTCCCTAAACTTGGTTTTGGATCTCATCTGGGTCCAAACTGGACGATTTAAAAACTTGATATCAAACAATAATTCATAACTTTTTCATATGAACTCAAATGAGGACAAACTTTATATAAAATTGTAGCCCTCGACGCGATCTACAACTTTGTAGTTGAAAAGTTTTTGAATTAAAACCGTTTAGAGTCCCAAAATAATGTTGTATGTTTATAGATTTTGAAATTTCAAATTTCAAATTATCAAACAATCTTGGATATTAATATGGTCTATATGAAAGTTATAGTTCTCAATATTATCTACAACTTTGTAGTTGAAAAGTTTTTTATTTGAAGTCGTTTAGTATCTAAAATAGTATTGTAAGTTTACAGATTTTGAAATTTAAAATTCAAATAAAAAACTTACAATAATATTTTAGAATATTAAATGACTTCAAATAAAAAACTTTTCAACTACAAAGTTGTAGATAATATTGAGAACTACAACTTTCATATAGACCATATTAATATCCAAGATTGTTTGATAATTTGAAATTTAAAATTTCAAAATCTATAAACATACAACAATATTTTGGGACTCTAAACAGTTTTAATTCAAAAACTTTTCAACTACAAAGTTGTAGATCGCGTCGAGGGCTACAATTTTGATATAAAGTTTGTCCTCATTTGAGTTCATATGAAAAAGTTATGAATTATTGTTTGATATCAAGTTTTTAAATCGTCCAGTTTGGACCCAGATGAGATCCAAAACCAAGTTTAGGGACCGGGATGACACAACTGAATAAGTTTGAGGACCTAAATGGTCGATTTGCAAGTTTAGGGACCGGGATGACATAGCCGAATAAGTTTAGGGACCGAGATGACACAGATGAACAAGTTTGAGGACCTGAATGGTCGATTTACGAGTTTAGGGACCGGAATGACACAGCAGCGCAAGTTTAGAGACCGCTGGTGCACTTTACTCTTTTTAGCCCAAGTTGTGATAGCAAGCTGTTGAATAGTCCTATCACTTGTGGCTTTTGAGAGACAGATATAAATGCCTTGCAGTCAAACTTGCCTCCAACCTCACGATGCACCTCATTGGCAAGCGTGGTCTTGCCTAAACCTCCAGGACCTACTATTGCCATAAACTTCAATCGTTTGCCTTCATCCATTGCCCAGTTGACAAGCTCATCCTTTTGAGCATCAATACCGACAAGGCTCGTTGACTCCTTGTAGATTGCCGACACACGAGGATCAACAACTATAGGGGCAGTAACCGAGATGCACTGATCAAGCATGTACCTCTTTCGACGTTCGCTTGCTTCAATCACTAGAGTCTTGATCTCTTGGAACTCATTTGCTAGTCGACGACGATCATTGAAAGTTCTCAGATACTTGGCAGCTTTTCGAAGGATCCCTATCTTATCATCGGCTTCACCAACACTGTGCATGAAGTCATCGATGCGGTCTTCTATGTTGTAGGACATCTCGATTATATCTCTCCTCCATTTCTTGGCCTGCGGGTCGAGTTCATCGGCGCTGTCCATCTTCTCAAGGAGAGCGTCCATGTCCCCAAGCTCACGCTGGAGGAAGGCCACCACCTTCCGCAGCCTCTTGATCTTCTTGTACTCGTCGCCCATGAGGGTGGCGAGCTTGGAGAGGACGGGCTTCATCACACCCATGGAGACGCTCACCACGGCCGCAGCTGCTGCCATTGCGAAGCCCAACTCCGAACTAATAGTTTATTACTTGAGGAGCATAGCTGTTGTGGTGGACTGGATATAACCTGATGGACAGGCTGATTTATGTGGATATATATAACCTGAGCCTTTTTGTGGTGGCTATGTGATAATAGCAGAAGGTGCACTAAATAAGCCGATGAAGTCTGAAAGGACACAAGATCCTTAGTCGTTCTCACAGTCACAGCTAGTTTACCTTCTTTGCCCTCGCTGTTGTTTGATCCTGCAAAAAAAAAACGATGATGGGAAGTGAATGAGAAACAGAGAAGCTATGTAGATGTTGTAGTAGTAGCTTCAACACTTGAAGCTGTGGCGGAGGTGATGAGGTCACCTGCTCTGCTATATCTGCTTCCTTGAGTGTTTTCTCGGTACATATATATAGATCTGCTCGATTACGATGATGTATGAGCCAGAGGATGAGTCGGAATGATGAGAAAGGATCGGAGAGAGAGTAGGTAGCAGCGCTTGCTAGCACCTCGATCCAGCAACAAGAACTAACTCCAACTCGCAGCAGCAGTCTGGATCTGAAGAAACGTGAGAACCGAAACGGATCTGGAACTGAAACAAGCAGGAATCGAAAATGTATTAGAGAGATGGGAGTGAGTCATTGAATAGATGTGGAAGAACGAAGAAATGACTGACAAATGGAGTCCTAATCCTAGCTAGACTAGCGAAACCAAAACCCAACCAACTCACCTTAGATTAGTCAGTGTTATTGAGCGCAGCTGCTAGCTGCAGAGCGCAATGTTCCAGCAACAGCTGAGAGAGATCAAGACAGCTCAGCTGTGCCCAATAAGCTCGAAATCCATTATATTGAAGGCAATCCAACAATCTGTGGGCAATACAGCAAAAAAATATAATCTGCAGGATATATAATTAGGCCATGAACGCAGAAGGCAAAGCCACAGAGCGGCGATAGAAGTTGCAGGAGAAGCGCTAGCTAGCTCACCGCGTTCTCTCTCAGCCGACACCACTCGTCCCGTCCGGCAGCTCCTCTCTCTTTTAATCTTTACTGCTTGCCGGTGCGTTGGTGGTTTGCATAGCGGCGACCACGACCATGGGTAGATGCATCAGCATCAAGCATAATTCATTGGTGGTGGTGGCCCCAATGTATGCAAGCTCCAGCAGGAACACATGCAGTAGCAGTAGACCTGTCCTGTGTCCTTTTCGTGAGAGGTGATGTCCTAAAGGAAGGACGACGCTGCTTGACTTGACTAGGAGGTCTGGAGGGTCGCGCATGCCTGCTAGTGCTTCCTCCCTTAGGGTGTGTTTAGATGGTGAAAAAGTTTGGGTTCGGCTACTGTAGCATTTTTTTTTTGTTATTTGGCAAAATTTATCCAATCATAGACTAACTAGACTCAAAAGATTCGTCTCGACATTTACAGACAAACTGTGTAATTAGTTTTTTCTTTCGTCTACATTTAGTACTCCATGCATGTGTCGCAAGATTTGATGTGACAGGTACTGTAGCACTTTTTGGGTTTGCTTTTTGGGTGGGAGCTCCAACTAAACAGGCTCTTAGCTTATTTATTACTTTAAGCCCTCCTTTCAAGAACGGTAAATTTTTGCACTACGGCTACAAGCTTTTATACTTCCCCCGTCCTAAATGGTTTCCTCAGGTTATGTACAAAACTACGAACCATAGATGGGGTTGCCAGTAAGTTCTTGGAATCTAGTATACAGACAACTAAACACATGGTTCATACAATTGACTGTCTGTTTGACAAGTTATTTAACGATTGCACGTAGCCATGATCAATTATAGAGTTAAATACACTGTCGGTTCTTAAACTTGTGCGTCTGTGCCTCTTAGATACACAAACTCTCAAAATCGAAATCTGTCTCCCTAAACTTTTAAGTTGTGCAGCCAAGGTCCATACCCTTCAGAGGACGTTGACTAGCATAAAATTTTATCAAAACCACCCTATGTAGTCATGAACATGTCGATGTGGGCCTCCCTACTGATGTTGAGCATGACCACATTCGCACAGAGACGCACGACGCGCCACGCCCCGCCGCCACGGCACCCACGTCGATGTCTCCTTCCACAGGTGTGCCGCCCTGGGCATGCCGTCGCCACCATCATCGCCGACATTAGGTTCGATGCCATCACGTCGAACCCGACCTCCTCCGTTAGTGCCACGATCTCCGGGAGGTTCACGAACCGCTGCTGCAACCGACGGGTGAGACGAGTAGCCATGGCATCCGCCGCCCGGGCTCCACCGCCTCTTCCTCTGTCATACATACCATTCCCAATCTATCTTTGGTTGTTTTCTTGCATTGATGTTAGATTCTCTCCAAAGGCAGTGCTTCCTATACTTGTCAATTTGCTTAATGACAACCTTAGGAAGTGAAAGAGTGCACATGTAGAAAGTAGGCAACGAGGTGAAGACTCCATTTGTTGGCTCCAATTTGCTAGCTTGGGATAGGAAACTTGAGACACTAGCAAGCCTTCTCCCATATTTATTTACTAGAGGTAAAATGTAACATCCGAAAAATTGCTTATTTGGAAATAGAGCTAAAATGATTTAATTATGTATTTTTGTGCTCATGAAAACATAGGAAAATAAAAATTTTCGTTCAATTAAAATTCATCTTAGGATGTAGCAACATTGTTGTGCATACATGCTAATGCATTGTGTTTTTGCATTGTTTGGTTTTGATCAAGGTACAAAATCAATTCAAACTGTTTTTATTAAAATGCGTTTAGTAGGTAATTTTTCGTCTCTGCTATACCTTTATTCTTTTTCTACAGTCAAATTCCTTGTCTCTCAGCTCAAGTTTCATTGAGAGCTTCCCAAAATATTTTCTTTGTAACCCAAATCACTCCTTTCAGTTTCTTGTCCATCAATCAATCTCTACGAACTTCTCGGGAATTTTTCCGACTTTTTCTGTAGCTTGTTTCCACTTGTCTATGAGCATTGTCTAATTTTTAGATGCTCCAAAATATCTTATTATGAGCTCCAAATACTTTATTTGGGTTCCTCATGTTCCATAATATCTCTGAAAATTTTTCCCGAATTTTTGAAGCTTTCGGAGTATTTTTCGCGGCTTAAATAATAATTCTGGACTTTTCTGAAATTATTTTATCCATGAAAATAATTAATTCCGAAAAATAATAAATATCTCATTTTCCACCAAAGCCTGTGTGCAATAATCCTAAATGTCCATTCATTTATTTACTAATGGGCTTTAATAATTACTTAGGCCAATTAGCGGAGGTGGATGGTGCAACGTCAATTAGCACCATATCGCTAGTTGATATGGAGGTGGAGACTTTTCCTCCCTATATATACGTACCTAGCCCTTGGGCAAAGCACACCAAAACTACCGTAGAGGAGCCTCTAGTTTGAGAAATCTCTCGTGTAGTAAAATATAATTTTCTCTCTTCTTGTCGCCGTCGGCCAAGCCCTATCTCTCGCTCTCTGTTCTGCATTCGGCTTCGCCGAAGCGGCGCCGTGATCCCGGGCCGCTGAGCCTCGTCGTCGTCTTCAGGAAGCAGCCTCAGCCCAGCGTTGCCTCCCTCCATCCGTGCGAAGTGCGGAGGTGAGATCGTGTTCCCTCTATATTCCAGTGCTTTTCCCCGTAGAAAACCGACTGTTGATCGTGGTTGGACATCGTCGCAGCCGAATCCTATCCAGCTCGCCGGGCCACCGGCGTAGTCACAGCGGCGGTCGTGTCGCTGGAACAGCAGTGCAGCGCTCAGAGCCAAAAGACGCAAGAGGGCGCCGCAGGATGGACGGCGGTAGTTATACTCGAATACGTGAATTGTACGCAAGCTGGTGTACATCAGGGACGGGGCAGCCGGAGATTGAATTTATTGCTGGGTCGATCCAAGGGGTCCATCGGGGCACGCGAGGCAAGAAGGTGACATGGAATGGATTAACCACTGCATCTGTGCATGCTTGTGCAAGAAAACGCAGCCATGTCGAAGCCATCGGTCGATTCCTTCCTAGCTTGATGACGCCATCATGATGTCATATAAACATTATGGTTGTTTTCCTTTAGAAAAACAAATCCCGAAATACAATAAAAATACGTATACACATATAATCTTGTTTAGGCCATATTATTTACGTTTTAGTGCTGTTTCAAGTCATTCCAGTTGCATTAGATTTGCGTCGTCGCGCTCTATGCAATAGTGGTAACCTTTATCATGTCACTTGATTATAAATTTATTAATTATAAATAGTGATTAGATTAATATATTTATTTAATAGCTTCCCAATTAAAAGCAATCTAATTTTAACTCAGTTCTTGTTGCGTTACGACCGTGCCGACCATAAACTACAGGTTAGGGATGATGTTTACCATGTCACATGTATTTTTCCATGTATAGTCAAATATTAAATTGTTTAATATGCATGTAACCAGTTTTCCAAATTAAAAGCAACATAGGTGATGTACTTAAAGATTTTTTCTATACAAATGTTAATATGATTAATTGCTACATAAATACATTTTTAATTTCTTATTACTTAGTTTAAACAAGTTGTATATATTAGGCACTATTAAGTATGCATGTGTCCCTTTTCATATTGCGAACTTTAAGTTGAACTTGCTTAATCCCTACAGCAATATTTATAAAACAAGATTGGTCTTAACTCAGCTTGGAATTAGAATATAATTTAAGTAATCTGAGTTAATAACTATCACGTGGTTTTTATTCAATTAAGATAATTAAGCATGTAATTGTTTCTTTTATAATATTAAAAGACTCGGTACTCGTTTCTTGCTCACCGTAGCTCCGATTAGCGTGCTTTTCGTGCCTGTGTGTTTGTAGCAACGCGTAGAACATCTTTAAAACCTTTTCACACGTTGTTTCCTATGTTTGGTGTACTGTTCTAATTTAGTTCTATTGTTTGCCTCGTGTATGAATGCATGGACGCTTGTGTGGTGCTTTATGATCTTGTCTAGTCGGTGAGCTTTATGTGGTGATCAAGAAGCAGTTCATCGACGTTTGGACTTGAAGAAGGATCTAAGTTAAGGCAAGTATAGCATGGGATCATCCTTGTTTCCTATTCACCTTTAATACACTTAATTCATGTGCATGTGTCTACCTTGTTACCACTAAGGATATCCTAGTTTTTGTATCTTGTACCTTGACACCGTGGGACATTGCATTGGGTAGTATTTATGCTAGTGCTCAAGATAAATAACCATGATCTGTAACTTGACTAATGGTATATGTAATAAACGTTTAAAAGATGCTTTATAGCAACATGGCTCAAGGGGGCTAGAGCATTGGGTTGTTTTTATGGTGCTCTAGTTTCTCTCCATAAGGACTCATCTGTAAGCGAACATCCGGGACTTACAGTACAACTGTGAGGGCTATATGGCTCTGGCTTTAGTCAAGTATAAGGACCTTTTCTAGCTTGTTAGTGGTAACCTTCATGGCGTAAGAACGGCTTGACGAATCGGGTATAGTGCGGCCTCTGTTTTTATGTGTATAGGCTGCGCGTCATTGTGCCATTTGGAAGGGGGCTCTACATCTGCTTGCCGAGTGAATCTAATAGCCCTAACTTGTTAGACGAACCTTTGAAAGACTTCATAGTGAACCCTGCCGACCTTCCTTGGAAGTGGGTCAAGAGATTAGCTACCTCGGGCGAAAGGGTAAATCACGACTCACAGTGAAAGTGTACAACCTCTGTAGAGTGTAAAACTGTTATAACAGCCGTGCTCACGGTCACGAGTGGCCTTGGACCCTTACAGAATAAATGATGACACTGATGATAATGATAATACTGACGATATTGATGCTCACTAATGATTATTGTTTCTTGCTATACATTATTCTCGTTTACATGATCATGAGGTTATTTGGGCTTATGGTAAACTTGTTGCTACTCAATTGCTAAAAGATGACTCATTAAAAGCTAATCGCAGTAAACTTGTGTCAAACCTTTTGACCCTCATGAGCCCCATGATATATTTGCTGAGTTCGACATGGACTCACTCTTGCTATTTTCACACCTCAGAATAGTCTCTGGAGTTAATAGGCTTGTGATCAACCAGTTAGTTTGTTCCTGGAGTGAAGTCTACACCCGGTGTTCGGAGTTGTCTTTCCGCTGTGTTGCTCTCTAAGGTTATATCTTAGACTATTGTATTATGTTTATTAAGCATTTGTCTCTTGATATTACACTTATCTGCGGCTATATGTGAGATTTGACTTCTTTATTTCACATATGGTGTATGTCTGGTTTTGTCCTTAAAACCGGGTGTGACAGAGTGGTATCAGAGCAATGCTGACTGTAGGACGCAAGCCTCATTAGAAATCGGTTGTCTTAAGGTTTTAAAATTGCTATAACTTCTTTGGTCTATAAACCTTGATATTTCTTCTCCACTATATCCCCACCCTTGATATTCATCTTCCCCATGATGCTTCTTTTAAGCCTTTGATCTCATCTACACTCCTTGATTTGATATGCTTTTTAGAACTATTCCTCACCCCCTTCTTACGAAATCGAAAGAGGAGCTTTAGAATCTTTACCCTTGGTATGAAGAGAACGATAGTATCGTAAGTTGAGTCAATGATTGTTTTGTGCACCTTTATTGCTTGTTGAATTATCATTATGATTTTGCTTGATTTGGAGCTTTGTAATGATTGCAATGATCTTGTGGAGTATTCCTACAATTTCGTTTAGATATAGGATTAAGGCATAAGGATTAATGGATAGATATAGTTGGGTTTTGGTTACCTTCTATTTTCTCTCTATTCTGTCTTTTTGGAGCAGTGTGTCTTCTTTGGTTCATACCTTTGTTTTTCGATGACCAAAAATCATGGGAAAATTCTATACAACAGTATACTTCAACATCCTTCTGTGAACGTAAGAATCACCCTGATAGCTATTATGGTTTGGGAGTTACGAAAATCACAAGATGATGCAACTGCGCTGCCTGAACCCTGGAACAGTTTCTGTTGGGCACTGTGTTCGACTACCTTAACTACAGAATATGGGAAAGTGTTCTATACAAAAGTTGCTGAGGATTTCATAAGCTTTTCAACCATGTAAGGCGTGTCATCATATGAATTTTGGAACTCGAGATATAACTGTTGCAAGATGCCACATCTGCGCTGCCAGACTTTCTGGACAGATTTCATGTCTCACTCTGAAACCATATTTTAAAATCAGAATCTGGGGAGGTGATCAATAACAAAGTTGTAGATAATTTGATAAGCTTTCAAACGGTATAGGCCATAACTGCATCGGATTAACGGAATCGGAGTTAGAGCTGTTTTACTAAGCTGTTGTTCTTCATCTCGCGAGGAAATTTCAGATTACTTGTTTATAACCTTGCTTATGAGTTTCATTGGGATGTCAGCACGCCTTTATGCTAGTTAACTCATCTAGAAGGAGGTGCAAGCTACCCTTTTGAGTCCCCTAGTTCATCTCATCTTAAGGGGGGTAGCCGAGTTAAAGAAGTTGCAAGTTGTTCAAACATTCCAGCGCTTCACTTGGAAGAATCGGTTATCCCCACGGTGGAGAAGTCACTATCGAGTGCAGACGACTTTTCTCAGGATTGATGACTAGTTGGATCGTTTACAAGGAGCCCGTGTATTCAATAGGATTGATCCTAGGTTCGAGTTTTCACCACTTGGGAATTCAATCTTCACCATACCCAGGACGAGTTGGCGGTGATGACATAGGAAGGAGATATTGGACATCTACAGTTGGTTCTACGGAGACTCAGAAAACCTCAATGTTACACCAAGCATGACGAGTAAGTTTTGACTGAGGGAAGTTCTCTTCTTGGTTAGTTTATCGCTAATGGTGGAATTATGGAGAACTCAAGAAGGTTGTGATGTGTTGAATTAGAACCCACCCAAGGATGCAGGTGTGACTCGGAGTTACCTTGGAGTAGTGAGATTCTATTAGAGGGTCATTGGAGGCCTTATAATCCTGGACATAAGAGTGACATCTATGTGGATCATAAGAATCTAAAGGACATCTTCACAAAGTTGGTTTTGAGCTTGTGGCTCATCATCATTGGATTAATTTTTTTATGCAAATCATTGGATTAATATTGGTCAAGGATTACGACTGGGAAGTGTGTAGCCTAGAAAACAAAAGTCGTTGCCGATGCCCTTAGCAAAGGAGAGTTATGCTAGAAGATTCGGATGACACCATGGACTAAGAGTCGTGTTTAAGAGTTGGGCAACTTAACCTGAGTATATACTCCAATGTTGTGGATTTGGCAATATGGACTATTAAGGATAACCTAAAGTGATTCGTCAGAAGAGGATATATATTGGCACATGAAGAATAGATTAGGCTTTCCAGTTGGAGATTGTGCGTCTCAAGCTGGCCCTTATGAGAAGTATTAGGAGTTGCGATATGAAGGATAAGTTCGTAGTTTGAAACATTGGTTTATTTATGGTTCTTAACATGAAAAGAGAAGTGGCTTATTAAATAGGGCTACCTTAAGGTTTGTTCAGAGTCCCTATCAACATCTTGGAAATGGTTGAGCAAGTTACTTGGAGAAAGGTTATTAGAGTGTGCAAAGTAAAGCGGAATCCCTATCAAGAGGATGGAACTACTCGAGGAAGAGAAGAAAATTCAATGGCAAAGTAGCCCTATCTCTTTGATCACCATCTTCTGAATCTCGAGGACGAGATTCATCTTAAGGGGGTAGAATTGTAACACCCGAAAAATTGCTTATTTGGAAATAGAGCTAAAATGATTTAATTATGTATTTTTGTGCTCATGAAAACATAGAAAAATAAAAATTTTCGTTAAATTAAAATTCATCTTAGGATGTAGCAACATTGTTGTGCATACATGCTAATGCATTGTGTTTTTGCATTGTTTGGTTTTGACCAAGGTACAAAATCAATTCAAACTGTTTTTATTAAAATGCGTTTAGTAGGTAATTTTCCGTCTCTGCTATACCTTTATTCTTTTTCTACAGTCAAATTCCTTGTCTCTCAGCTCAAGTTTCATTGAGAGCTTTCCAAAATATTTTCTTTGTAACCCAAATCACTCCTTTCAGTTTCTTGTCCATCAATCAATCTCTACGAACTTCTCGGGAATTTTTTCAACTTTTTCTGTAGCTTGTTTCCACTTGTCTGTGAGCATTGTCTAATTTTTAGATGCTCCAAAATATCTTATCATGAGCTCCAAATACTTTATTTGGATTCCTCATGTTCCATAATGTCTCTGGAAATTTTTTCCGAATTTTTGGAGCTTTCGGAGTATTTTTCGCGGCTTAAATAATAATTCTGGACTTTTCTGGAATTATTTTATCCATGAAAATAATTAATTCTGAAAAATAATAAATATCTCATTTTCCACCAAAGCATGTGTGCAATAATCCTAAATGCCCATTCATTTATTTACTAATGGGCTTTAATAATTACTTAGGCCTATTAGCGGAGATGGATGGTGCAACGTCAATTAGCACCATATTGCTAGTTGACATGGAGGTGGAGAGTTTTCCTCCCTATATATACGTACCTACCCCTTGGGCAAAGCACACCAAAACTACCGTAGAGGAGCCCCTAGTTTGGGAAATCTCTCGTGTAGTAAAATATAATTTTCTCTCTTCTTGTCGCCGTCGGCCAAGCCCTATCTCTCGCTCTCTGTTCTGCGTTCGGCTTCGCCGAAGCGGCGCCGTGATCCCGGGCCGCTGAGCCTCGTCGTCGTCTTCAGGAAGCAGCCTCAGCCCAGCGTCGCCTCCGTCCGTCCGTGCGAAGTGTCGAGGTGAGATCGTGTTCCCTCTATATTCCAGAGCTTTTCCCCGTAGAAAACCGACCGTTGATCGTGGTTGGACATCGTCGCAGCCGAATCCTATCCAGCTCGCCGGGCCACCGGCGTAGTCACAGCGGCGGTCGTGTCGCTGGAACAGCAGTGCAGCGCTCAGAGCCGAAAGACGCAAGAGGGCGCCGCAGGATGGACGGCCGTAGTTATACTCGAATACGTGAACTGTACGCAAGCTGGTGTACATCAGGGACGGGGCAGCCGGAGATTGAATTTATTGCTGGGTCGATCCAAGGGGTCCATCGGGGCACGCGAGGCAAGAAGGTGACATGAAATGGATTAACCACTGCACCTGTGCATGCTTGTGCAAGAAAACGCAGCCATGTCGAAGCCATCGGTCGATTCCTTGCTAGCTTGATGACGCCATCATGATGTCATATAAACATTATGGCCGTTTTCCTTTAGAAAAACAAATCCCGAAATACAATAAAAATACGTATACACATATAATCTTGTTTAGGCCATATTATTTACGTTTTAGTGTTGTTTCGAGTCATTCCAGTTGCATTAGATTCGCGTCGTCGCGCTCTATGCAATAGTGGTAACCTTTATCATGTCACTTGATTATAAATTTATTAAATATAAATAGTGATTAGATTAATATATTTATTTAATAGCTTCCCAATTAAAAGCAATCTAATTTTAACTCAGTTCTTGTTGCGTTACGACCGTGCCGACCATAAACTACAGGTTAGGGATGATGTTTACCATGTCACATATATTTTTCCATGTATAGTCAAATATTAAATTGTTTAATATGCATGTAACCAGTTTCCAAATTAAAAGCAACATAGGTGATGTACTTAAAGATTTTTTCTGTACAAATGTTAATATGATTAATTGCTACATAAATACATTTTTAATTTCTTATTACTTAGTTTAAACAACTTGTATATATTAGGCACTATTATGTATGCACGTGTCCCTTTTCATATTGCGAACTTTAAGTTGAACTTGCTTAATCCCTACGGTAATATTTATAAAATAAGATTGGTCTTAACTCAGCTTGGAATTAGAATATAATTTAAGTAATCTGAGTTAATAACTATCACGTGGTTTTTATTCAATTAAGATAATTAAGCATGTAATTGTTTCTTTTATAATATTAAAAGACTCGGTACTCGTTTCTTGCTCACCGTAGCTCCGATTAGCGTGCTTTTCGCGCCTGTGTGTTTGTAGCAACGCGTAGAACATCTTTAAAACCTTTTCACACGTTGTTTCCTATGTTTGGTGTACTGTTCTAATTTAGTTCTATTGTTTGCCTCGTGTATGAATGCATGGACGCTTGTGTGGTGCTTTATGATCTTGTCTAGTCGGTGAGCTTTACGTGGTGATCAAGAAGCAGTTCATCGACGTTTGGACTTGAAGAAGGATCTAAGTTAAGACAAGTATAGCATGGGATCATCCTTGTTTCCTATTCACCTTTAATACACTTAATTCATGTGCATGTGTCTGCCTTGTTAGCACTAAGGATATCCTAGTTTTTGTATCTTGTACCTTGACACCGTGGGACATTGCATTGGGTAGTATTAATGCTAGTGCTCAAGATAAATAACCATGATCTGTAACTTGACTAATGGTATATGCAATAAACGTTTAAAAGATGCTTTATAGCAACATGGCTCAAGGGGGCTAGAGCATTGGGTTGTTTTTATGGTGCTCTAGTTTCTCTCCATAAGGACTCATCTGTAAGCGAACATCCGGGACTTACAGTACAACTGTGAGGGCTATATGGCTCTGGCTTTAGTCAAGTATGAGGACCTTTTCTCGCTTGTTAGTGGTAACCTTCATGGCGTAAGAACGGCTTGACGAATCGGGTATAGTGCGGCCTCTGTCCTTATGTGTATAGGCTGCGCGTCATTGTGCCATTTGGATGGGGGGCTCTACATCTGTTTGCCGAGTGAATCTAATGGCCCTAACTTGTTA
Source organism: Saccharum spontaneum (assembly GCA_022457205.1). Lineage (NCBI taxonomy): Eukaryota > Viridiplantae > Streptophyta > Magnoliopsida > Poales > Poaceae > Saccharum > Saccharum spontaneum. The sequence continues at coordinate 1,641,628 of CM039605.1, read as the reverse complement.
GACGAACCTTTGAAAGACTTCATAGTGAACCCTGCCGACCTTCCTTGGAAGTGGGTCAAGAGATTAGCTACCTCGGGCGAAAGGGTAAATCACGACTCACAGTGAAAGTGTACAACCTCTGCAGAGTATAAAACTGTTATAACAGCCGTGCTCATGGTCACGAGTGGCCTTGGACCCTTATAGAATAAATGATGACACTGATGATAATGATAATACTGACGATATTGATGCTCACTAATGATTATTGTTTCTTGCTATATATTATTCTCGTTTACATGATCATGAGGTTATTTGGGCTTATGGTAAACTTGTTGCTACTCAATTGCTAAAAGATGACTTATTAAAAGCTAATCGCAGTAAACTTGTGTCAAACCTTTTGAGCCTCATGAACCCCATGATATATTTGCTGAGTTCGACATGGACTCACTCTTGCTATTTCCACACCTCAGGATAGTCTCTGGAGTTAATAGGCTTGTGATCAACCAGTTAGTTTGTTCCTAGAGTGAAGTCTACACCCGGTGTTCGGAGTTGTCTTTCCACTGTGTTGCTCTCTAAGGTTATATCTTATACTATTGCATTATGTTTATTAAGCATTTGTCTCTTGATATTACACTTATATGCGGCTATATGTGAGATTTGACTTCTTTATTTCACATATGGTGTATGTCTGGTTTTGTCCTTAAAACCAGGTGTGACATAAAAGGTCTTGCACTCTTTACTTGGTTAACCCCAAGGGTAGGGTACCTTTTCAGCATCCAATGGTTTTGGCAAGATGTTCTGGCCTTTCTTCAGTCAGGTTGATGGGAAACATCATGGACTTTCTTGAAATTCATTTTGAGATCAGTAGATCCTGAGAAAGTATTAAGAATAGATTTGTTGACAACCAAAAATATCAAAGCACAATCAAAGAAAGAACAAAATTGGGCTGGCCCTGCCCAAACCGGTCAGGCCAGTTTCCCTATAATGTGGCTCGGCCACAATGCGCCGCCCCATGAAAACCGGCTAGGCCAGTTTTTTTGCCTATTCCGAGTCCAATTTTCTGCCAGGCCGATTGAGGAATCTAACTTCCAATCTCAAAAAAAAAAAACACATCTACTACCCTTTTGCTCTAACTTTCTCTAACGCTTGTTGTTCGTCATGTCTCTCGATGAGATTTGATGACGTTCTAGGTGGCTTTGCCGATCCTAGCTAGGAGAGCCTCTACATGCCCCTCCCAGACAGGTCTTCCTAGGAGGTCTTGGGGAGTCTACCAGGTGAAGAATGGGCGTCGAATTGGCCTAACTAGCTTGCTGGTCGGTTTCGCTGATTTACTACGTTCTTGCTGTGATTAAGGTCGTGTGCGACCTCGGGCGTATTAGCTCTTGTTGGTGTGTGACCTAAATCAGCATCAATAAGATTTTAGGAAATAACACTACTTAGTTTCATGGGGCCTTAATATTTTGAATGGTATTGTAATATTTTTAACAAGAGAGAAGAAAACAAAACTCTCTTGACATGATTACTAACTGTTAGAATTTGATACCCCTAGTTATGCGTAGCAGTTCTCAGATTTTTGAAAGGGTATTGCGAGTATGACACAAGCTTGCACCATGTCAAGAAAGACATAGTTGAACCATGTAAACAACCCTAGATGACGATGAAGCAACCACAAAAAGAGATTAGGATTTTAGCGAAGCCGGCTGACCGCAAATTCTATTAGCACAACTCCAAAAGAGTACAAGTGATTATCGCTTTCATAACCCTACTTGGCCCGATCTAGAACCCACTGATTCTTTGCCGTATATAAGAATTTAGTGCAATAGAACTTCAAGCCTAATCCTTTTAAGCGCTCCTAATTGCTCCTTATTTGGATGAGGCTGTTATGTTGGCTTGGTTGATGCCTATGGCATCTACCCCTTTTTTATATAGTCCCGTGCAAGACCTCCTACATGCGTCCTACTCAAGATTCTAGGCTCAAGTTCTAATAGAACTAGTCCTAATAGCACACCTCCTATTACAAATAGAATTTGAGTCACTGCGTACACAATACTAACTTTATATGTGTACGTAGCTCAGGCTAAGGATTCACCAGATTATCTCATGCATAAGTGCCGGATCTCACGTATACAAACAAATAATCAGCAAACATGCAATGGCCAGAGAGCCCTTCTCCAACCCAACCTTTGAGAGCCACGAAGACCAAGACTAACCATGTGAACCTCTAATGGACAGTAGTGCACTGCGTTAGCAGCTAGAACTAGAAGGAATCTTCCCGTACCCCCACTGTCATTGATGTAGAGGCAACCGTCTTCCTGGCCGGCCACCAGTGGCGGAGCTTGAGACAAATTAAAGGGGGGGGCGAATTTGAAAAAAAAACCAGTGAGCAGTAATTGACGCAAGAAATGAACTGGCAATGCATATAATATCATTAATATATACATTCGTACTTATATTATCAGTGGCGGAACGTGAAGAGGAAACAAGAGGGGGCTAAAAAATATTTTAATGGCAATTATAGTAGATAGCAGCAATATGATGTAGGCTCTTCTATCATTTTCTGTTTGTTATCTACAGCCAGACTTATCTTTCTCCATGCATAGCTTCACAAAAGCAGAATTTTATAGAGCAAAAAGAAAAAACAATACAATATACAATGGCAAAGCATGGAAGGAAGGGGGGCAGGTACCCAGCTTCACCTCCATGAAGCTCCGCCAGTGCCGGCCACTATCGGGCAGAGCTGCTAGCACACACAGCGTGTAGCATGTGCTCTGCTGCATGCTCCGCCGGGCGACGGTGAGTGTGGTGTCGGGGCCGGCGACTTGACTTGGTAGACGCGAGCGAGGATGGTGACCTGTCCTCCACTGCAGGGTGCAGGCCCGCGGGCCTTGTTGGTCGGCTCCATTATTGGCCTGAGGCCTGAGGGGAAGGCCGTGCGCCCTAGCGTGGTGGATGGGGAATTGGAGGTCAGTCGTCGGTGCATGTGCATGGCTGTGCTGGTGCTGGAGATCAATAAAACCACGTACTAGGCGGCTAGGCGCTTATGAGTGAGGTTCATTTGTAGCTTCTGTTGTGATGGCACCAGGAATCCAGGATCAAATGAACAATGCACGTAAGATGAAGCCTGCCTGATCGAAATCAAGTGTAAACAACAACTAGTGCAATGTGGCGCGCAAACCTGATTCGTTCGCATGCCATCTTGATCACCTCTTGCATTCAAACAGTGCAATGTGTGGCGCGCAGTGAAGCACGCGTTTCTAAAGTGTCCCAGAGTACGGCGAAAGAGCAGGACGGCCACCAAAGTCCGAAAGTCCAGACCAGCCATTGCTGATAATGCATTGTGACTCAGCCCAAAGCTGCCAATGGCGCGTACTCCTACGTGAAAAGAAAAAAAAAGAGAAATTGCCGTGGACTTGGTGGGGAAATGACCGAGAAATAACTCCATGTAATCGTCAGGTACTACCGTAGTACTCCTACTAGCGTAACATGCATCCGCGTCTGCATACTCAACGCGTCCCTGGACAGTGATGACGTCAATATTAATCCACACATTTGGTGGACGCCTCTATCTAATGCATGCATCATCACACATACTCACACGCACCCCATAGTACAAAAGCTAGACCTACACCTATACAGAGAGGTTGCACGTGGCTGAGCGGTATCCGAAGTCATCCAGGCTTCGTAAATGATGGGCACGTCACCCTGACCATTGTGGCATATCCATGTTTGAGGCTGTCCTGAAAATATTAGGGGAAAACCCTTGGGAAACGCGAGTCAAGCATGGCTCAAACTCACTACTGACCGCCCCACCACTAGAAGCCAATGCCGACCGAGCTGTGGCTCGTTCCCGATGCTCATAAAATTAGTGAGTGGGTGACTCATGACAATAGTGACCATGGAGAGCTTGCCTAAAATATTATGGAGTAGTTAGCCTCAACAATGGCAGTAGTACAAAACTCTAAGTGACACTGCTACACCCACTAAAAGAACAACGTTATTAAATTCTAAAATAAATTTAGAAAAATAAGTACGAGCACCCGTACCATGTAACCTAAGCAACCGAGTTACGCTCAGTTCATGTCTCTCAGTGTTTTGGTGCGCTATAGCTGTCGATTTGTCCCTAAAAATCGATTTCCAATAGTGGTTGACATAATAAAACCATCCCTGCCCCGCCTCAACAATGGCAGCAGTACAAAACTCTAAGTGACACTACTACGCCCACTAAAAGAATAACCATACTAAATTCTAGAATAAATTTAGAAAAATACGTACGAGCACCCGTACCAAGTAACCTAACCAACTAAGTTATGCTCAGTTCGCGTCTCTCGATGCTTTGGTATGCTATAGGTGTCGAACTGTCCCTAAAAATCGATTTTCAATAGTGGTTGATATAATAAAACTGTCTCTGCCCTTAGAAATTGATTTTCGGTAACAATTGACTTCTTCCTAAAAATCTACCTAATTTCAGAGGCAATTGACATAAAACAATCGCTTCTAAAAATCCATTTCCAGTAGCAATTAACTTAATAAAACTACATTTGAAAATGTACTTTTTTAGAGGCTGCTGATATAAAAATCACGTTTTCAAGGCCAGTCCCTTAGGGCCGGTTTAGATCCGAATTTTTTTTGCAAAATAGCATAGTAGTACTTTTCGTTGTTATTTGACAAATATTGTTCAATCATGGTCTAATTAGGCTTAAAAGATTCGTCTCGTCTATTTCGTCTAAACTGTGTAATTAGTTTTATTTTTTATCTATATTTAATGCTTCATACATGTGTCCAAAGATTTGATGTGACGGAGAATCTAAAAAATTTTGCAAAATTTTCTGGGAACTAAACAGGGCCTTAGCCAACGGTCCCGGAAAACGGTTGGACTTTTACACGAGGTTAACTCCCTTGAAAATTGAATTTTTAGTGACATCGATAGCAACTGAATCCCCATCCTTCAAAATTGCTTACGTATTTAGATTTTGCACATATTTAGAACACGAGAATAACACCGTCAAATAATAAACACTACTAACAAAAGGAATTTTGGGAGACAAGCTAGTTTTATTAACAGGCAAAATTTATTACATGTTTCCAAAAATACCTGACGATTCTCGGAGGTAGCCATTTTATTTACAGAGACACCCCAAAGTTGTTGGTCTCTCAAAATCGTTTTACGGAGGTGGTCATTCTATTTACGGAGACACCAAAAAATGTCTTGTCTCTCAAAATCTATTTACGTAGGTAGACCTCTTTTTTTGAGACGGATCGAAGAGTTTCGTCCCTTTAAAATGGCTCGGAGCCCAGGCTAGCCCATTACTATAGTCCCATATATAAGCCAGACTTAGGGATTCATTCTCGTCGCTCAGTTCTCTCTCTCCCCCACTCATGGGATGCCGATGGCACTCTCTCCCCCACTCCCTCTCTGCCTCCCTCCACTTTCTCCTTTGACACGTGGTCGGCCTCTCGACATGAGGTCAGTGGCAGAACTTGCATGACGTCCCTGCATCGGCGGAGCTCGCAAATCCTCTCACGACATCTATATGAGCATATTGATGGCGCGGTGGGCAGATCCATGGCGGCAATGGATGGATCGATAGTGGCAGTGGGTGGATCATCTACGGTGTAGATATATATAGGGTGTGGTGGCACGGCACCCCGGCGGAGCCTTGACGGCGGCTTGGCTGAGGGCACGAAGTGTGGCGGGGGCGCTGCAGATCTGTGGCATGGCGATGGAGCCTCGATGATCAAGGTCGTGGTAGATTCGGCAACGACGATGGTGCAAGATGGGCTTAGAAGGCTCGGGAACGGGCTCGACGATGAGCTCGGGCTCATTGGTGGGTTTGTGCCTTTTTTGTTTTTTAGAACCTATTTGTAGAGAGGGGCATTTGCCCACCTATGAAAATCCGGATTTCCAGTGATGATAAACAGAGGCGGAGGCACCGCTCACCTCTGAAAACCCAAAACGACCGATTCAAAAAATAAAAACAGTAGTAGTGAAATGGGTCGTGAAGAAAGGAGTATTTAGACCAATGTTTCACACCCGGAGGTGGTCAATCTATCTACGTAGACGACCCCCAATCTCGTCCATCAATGGTTGGACTTCAGACCCTCAGAGTTTACCTGTGTGGGTAACCTGAGATGTTTCTCCTAAATATTGTTATTTTTGCTTGCAAATTTTTGGAGTGGGTCTACCATATTCGCCTCCACTCGAATTGGAAAGATTTCCATTTCTTACATGTTGGTCTTGACTACCAAACAATTACGATTAGAGTGTATGGTTAGACTCAAACCCAAACAGATCTACGTACTAACAAGTTTTGTTAGCTACTCACGTGTGAAGAACGCGAAAACATAAAACCATAGAAGAAAATATGTAAGCGAGAACGACACCGGTGCACAATGTTATTTTAATGAGGTTCAGCAATGTGCCTACTACAACCTTGGGGCATGACCATGAGCGCTCCTCCTCATCAAACAACAGGCAACATTGGTATCCGCACGCTCTCGCAGCCTTTGCCTCAGCCAAACCAGCCGCCAAGTCGTCTCACTGGTTACAACAAGGATTACCTCGTATTTATGACTTCCTAGGATATAAAGTTCGACTCCAATTGTATCATATATTGTAATACAACTCAATTCCAACTGTAACCGGATTGCACAAATATTCAACATATATCTAACCATTATATGAAAGGCATGTAAAATTCAAAACCGTTAATAACCGAGTATAGACCGAGATAATTGTTGTTAATTTTGATGATGTGCCAACATGTCATGCCCATGAAACCAACCATCGCATTGCAGGTCGCCGTTCAACGTGGCCAGAGTGGAGGAGTCAACGTGAACGGAATGGGTTGAGAGATCCTGAAACTGATGATAGGCCCGAATGGATGGGCTATGGTATGCGGAATCGCGGATGACTCGTGTACAGGTGATCCACCGAGAAGCGATGCTGGGCTTCTGGCCGTCCATCAGATCGAAATGCCATACGTGGGCTGAGCAGGCCTCGTTGGGAAAGCCGATTAATTCCTGGCCTAGGCCCAGGTTTTTGGCCCCGTGCCCCCGTAGCCCATGCGTGAGATCAAAAAACAATATATTTACTAATCCGTGGATCCAAATTATGTAGTTTTGTATGCCTCGCAGTTATATACAAACGAAGCTAGATTAATGTTGCCAACATTTTTGATGTAAAGTAACAAAAAAATAGTGACATGTAGGTCGCGTCCCATGTGTCATACTCTCATATATTTATAAGAAATTTGGCATATTTCTTGTATTTTGGTTTGGCCTCCATCCAAACATGTCTGACGTGACTAATTTTTGTCCATTAACCTGACTTAGCTTTTGCTAAATTTGGGCTCGACCAGCTTGCGTAGACGGTAGACATGATTGGTAGACGTCCCGCTGCACAAATACACTCAGAGCATGCAAGTTGGAATGATGCACAACAACGTACAGGTACTCACTTCTTGTGAAGCAGGCACGCAACTGAGCAGCGAAAGCAGAGGCTTCACACGAACGGCACGCGGTAAACACAACCGTGACTACTGACTACTCCACGGAGATGGCAGTGGCTATGGCGTCTCCACCACTTCCACCCCAATTAATAATGAACTAAAACGGGATGGAAACACCAAGAACAACCTGCTCCTAACTCTTAAGAAGCCACAACCATTGGAGGCAAATTGCTAGCTGAGAACAGCTTCATTATTTGATCATCATGCATGCTGACTAGTGACTAGTACGTACTGTCCACATAATAAGTACTTGGAGTACATCTCAAACTTCAAGTATTGCGTCTGTGTTTATATTAGCAAACGTGCCCGTGCGGTGCAACGGGAGACACAACTTGCTGTGTAATTTATCTAGATGATTTATAGGTTGAAAATTTATCCAACAAACGTGTGACGCTCTAACTTTTATATATGATCGAGCATCGGATTTTGAATAGTATTTGAGATTGTATCATATATTTAAATTTGTCTTTGCATCGAACTCTATGCCTTGTCTGTGTTTAGCCTTTTGGTTTCTTTTTTGTTGCATGTTTCCTTTTTCTGTTTCTATTTTGTTATGTTCAGTCTAAGTTCTTGTCTGTTTCGACTTTTAACAAATTTGTTCAATAAAAGCTTCATCATATGTATGATTCGTCTTGAATCAGACCCCTTACTATTACTAGATGTATACTGTTCTAACTCGTATGTACATTGGAGACTTGGATATTTATCTAATAATTACATCAAGTATTCTAATTCATTTTTAATTCATACTTTACAGATTGTATCATCCATTTCGATTCATTTTGGAATCAGACTTCACACCATGTATGGCATGATGCTCCAACTTGTATAGAAAATATTTCTCTATTTTATACAGGGAAGGATCAATGGTTCAAACCTCCACGAAGGTTGAATTTAGTCCTTTTGTTTTTTTATATTTATATGAGAAAAAAAAACAATCACTTAGATGAACGGGTAACGTGTGAACGCCCCGAAAAATGCTCTCACGGATGCTCGGACGACACACACTTGCAAGGATGAAAAAAAAAGAACACGTTAGGACAAAAGACAAAAAAAAGTAAGGTGGATAAAAAAGACGACATAACCATAATACTTTTTTCCTTTTCTATTTTCCTGATTATATTGTTCGGCCTTCCACTATAAAAAAACGCGGGCACCGGTCTATTATGAAAGTTCCCAATATTTTCTAGGGGAAAGAAAGTTCTCAGTATTAAAAAAAGAAACCGGTCCCTATAATCTACCGTCTAACTTCTTGTTCGTTTCGACTTCTAAGAAATTTGTTCAATAAAAGCTTCATCATTTGTATGATTCGTCTTGAATCAGACCTCGTACTATTGCTAGATGTGCACTATTCTAACTCGTATGTACATTGGAGACTTGATATTTATCCAATAATTACATCAGGTGTTCCAATTCATTTTTGATTCATACTCTACAGATTGTATCATCTATTTTGATTCATTTTGTAATCAGACTTCAATCCATGTATGGCACGGTGCTCTGACTTGTATAGAAAATATTTCTCTATTTTATATAGGGAAGGATCAACTGTTCAAACCTCCATGATGGTTAAATTTAGTGCTTTTGTTTTTGATATTTATAGGAGAAAAAAAACAACTACTTAGATGAGCGGGTAACGTGTGAACGCCCCGTAAAATGCTCTCACGGATGCTCGAACGGCATAAAAAAAGAGAACACGTTAGGACAAAAGAGAAAAAAAGTAAGGTGGATAAAAAAATGACATAACCATAGTATTTTTTTCCTTTTCTATTTTTCTGATTATATTGTTCGGCCTTCTACCATAAAAAAAATGCCGGGCTCTAGTCTATTATGGAAGTTCCTAACATTTTCTGGGGAAAAGAAAGTTCTCAGCATTAAAAAAAAGAAATCGGTCCCTATAATCTACGGTATATATCCCGTCAAAGAAAAATAAATGCATAGCATTATCCGTCTAGATGCGAGCTATTCTATCTCGTACGTAAATAAAAAAGCAGTGTAAAATAAAGAACATAATTTTTATCTTTTTCTATTTATTATTAAGAGTTCTATTTAGAGTACTCAGGATCTGAGGAATCTATTTAGGTTAGGATTCCTATTCCATATTGGTCTAGACGCGAGCTATTTTAACTCGTATGAGCACGGGTTATATATATAAATACGGACAAAAGAAACTCTCCATTGTTCGGTAGTTAGAGAAAGACGGACCAAAAAAATAGATGAACGAAAAAAAGAGCCTGAAATTTTGCCTCTTTATTCTTATATATATAGATATAGATATAGACCAAGACCAACAAGCAGGGTAAGGCAAAGAAACCAGAGAATGTACAGTGTGGTACAACCAAAATAGGCAAACTGCATATATACAACACACAGGTTCAGTCTCAAGAGAATTCATAAGACAGACCATGCACTAGGGAGGGCCATCAGAAGAAGCGCACAACGCAATGAATATAACCGCATGCCACCGACCTATCAGATGATTAGCAGCAGGGGCCGGGCCAGCAGGTTGCACGTCTCTCCAAGCTAGATGTACGTAGAAAGGAAATTGATCATGACTGAAATCAAATTCAATTAAGCTGAGGTAGGGTGACTGAAGTCATGGGGACCTCGACCTCATATGGGCCTGAGATAGTGAAATGTGAATCCATTATATATCCATACAAGAAGAGCCTGCACCTTAATTAATCCGCCACATTCAAAGATTCCTCTTCCTTTACGGGCCTGCATCAAACAGGAGGGGACATGCACATTCATGATTCATGAGCAAGTAGTACAAGTGTGCAGAAATGGGAACCTAAACCAAACATAACTACTCATTGTTATACATCCATCGCCCATAGCTAGAGAAACTTTACCTTTTCATCCATCCAATGCCCAAGATGAACGTTGGGCATGTGGGGAGAGCGTCGGCAGCTTTTTGGAACACACCCTTGATCAGCTCCTCAGCCATTGTCTTTATCACTGATTGCACATTTTTGACGTCCCCACGATCGTCCTATGTAGCAGCATGACCTCTGCGCTTCGATTTTCTTGAGTCGTGGGAGGTGCCGGAGCCCACCAGGTACTGCCTTGTCCCATTCATTTGTGTCGAAGACTAACCTCAGATGCTGAAGCTCAGACATAGCCCCTGCCTCAAATGACAGGTACGAAACACAATCGTTGTTGAACAGAAAATATTTGACAAATGAAAATCACATCGAACCTCTTAACACGATCCGTTCTGTCAGAATGTCTGTAATCCGTAGGACAAAATCTTCTTGAACCATTTGCTTCACCCCAAGATTTAAGTAACTAAGGTTCTGGAGATGGCTGAGCCACCTAGGAACTCTAAAGAAGGTGCATCCAACCATATTGAGCTTCTCAAGGTTGAGGAAAGTATAGGGGAAAGCGAGCTCAACGCACCATCATGCCAAGGAACATCATCATAGGACATATGTAGTTCTCTGAGGTTGCTGAGTTTCTCAAGAGAAGTACTTTGAGCTTCCATACATGCTGCCTTTTCCAATGGTACATGCACACCCCTTGGGGACAACAAAATCCAAATCTAACAAAGAGTTAAGCTGCCCCATGCCTATAATACTTTCCAGTGAGTTTGTTGGAAGAATAAAACCACGCAAAGTGCGCAGCGATTTCACCTTACCAATAATCCCGCCAGGTAACCTTGTACGCCCCGGTAAAACTAGATGGCACAACCGCGGCACATATTGCAAAGTTACTAGTCGTCCTACCATATAATTCCTAAGTCTCCGAAAGTCACAGTCCCTGTATTTGGCAAGGTAAAGTGATGTTTCCTCTATTAACATTTGAATACCTGAGCTGTGATAACTGGTTGATACAAGTCAGGTCAATTTTAATCTCAACACGGTAACTATGAAGTTCTAATACTCGTAAAAACTTAAACTCAAGTAGCAGAGATGTCCAATAATTGGATTTTCCACGTCTGGTAAGGGAACGAATTTGTGATAGATTTTGGCCGATGGTTATAGGCAATTTGGTATCATCCTCTATATCTGTCAAGCCAACAATAGTGAGTCGACGAATTACATCATCTTTCACTTCTACCATTGTTCCTAGGTCATTTACCAAATGCAGAAAATTATCTTCCTTAGCTTTCCTCACAATCAAATCAAGTAGCGTATCATGTACTGTGCAGCTCATTACCTCAAAGTACGCATTATATGCAGGTAGAATCATGCTCCTATTAATCAACTCATTGAAATAACTCTAAGGAAAAAACCCACACATCTTGCCCAGTAGAGTTGCTAACAAAACATTATGCCACCCAATGCCTCACTACCTCAACTCTATGAACTATATGATCCTCTGGGTAAGGACCAAGATAAAGAAAGCATGCCTTAAGATGACGGGGGGAGATTGTTGTAGCTGAGATCTAAGATATACATCATGTCTTCATATTTGGAATTTGTTGTGGACTTGGTGTCTAGTGAATTCTTGATGTAGTCCCACTGTCGTTCCGATCTTATTGGTTGGCAAGCTAACATATGTTGGCAAGCTAACATACTAGCCATCGTAATGATTGCAACTGGTAGACCACCACACTTCTTCAAAATGTCACATGAAGCTTTCTTTAGCTCAATAGGGCATGCATCTTTGGATCTAAATACTCTTGCAAAGAATAACTTCCTCGAGTCTTGCTCACTTAGATGCTTCATGTTATGAATGCATCCATAGTTGTGGCAACATGATCTTGCTACATTCTCATTTCACGTAGTTATCATAACCCTGCTATAAAGATTGCTTTCTGGGAAAGCACATTGAATGGCATCCCATGCTTGTATATCCCACAAATCATCAATTACAATGAAGTACCAACAAAAGTCGCATGTGTTGAACTTAATATATGTAATAAACGCCTACTTTATTCGAAGAACCAACCATATAGAAATCTCACGCAATTGTTATACTAGATGCCAGGACATATATTAAAATATATTCACCTATAGGGTGGTATTCTTTGCCTACATCCTTATGATACATGTCAAACATGGATGTGATACTACAAGCAAATATATATGAAGTTTAAGAAAGTGTAACGAACATTTATCAAAATTAAGGCTACTGTGCGCTAATGGAGTATGCTTCCACCTTTTTCTTCTCCCAGGTCCCTACTTTAGTTTTGTATGTGGGAATAAACCCAACAATCAGTGCCCTAAATTCTATTCTTTTCTATTTATTAAATTGAAAAAATATGGTTAAATTTTGAAAGGAACTCATAACCGTCAGAGCTTGGTAGCATTATTTGCCTAGGAACCTTTATGGCTCCTGTTTGTAATATTAAAAGAAGGCAAAATAAAATGGCCCAATTATGAATTAATAAAAAAATTCCACACTGAAGTCTGATAGTTTGTCACACCCCAAAATTTTCTATTTTGGGTTATGAGTAGAAAACACTAAATTAAATAAATGATTTAATATTTTTTTCTAAAACTTTCCAAGATTTTATTTGTTGTAAGAGTCGAAATATGTATTTACAAATTTTTTACAATTCAATATAAGTGATTTGTTGCATTCATACTGATTGCATCTAATGTTTATGTGTGCAAAATGTTTTAAAATACGTCTAGAGACGAATATCTATCTCTTGGAATTCTTCTAGCTTATTCTAGAATTTAATTCCTTCTTCATTGACCCAAATATTTTTATTCTAAGCTCTCAAAAATCACTATCTGAGCTCCAAATCTTTATTTGACTTCCTCATCCTTCAATCTATCTCCAGATTTCCAAGGATTTTTCTAAGCTTCGGAGTATTTTTTTGATATAAATGGTATAATTAATTTCGAAAATAGAAAAATCCTAAGCCCAATTTTTTCACACACATGAAGGCCATATGCAAAAATCCTAATAATAAATCTCAAAATCTCATGCCTTTATTTACTAATGGGCTTTAATTTTTATTTAGTCCCATTAGTGAAGGTGGACGGTGCAACGTCAATTAGTACCATATTGCTAGTTGATGTAAAGGTAGGGAGTTTTCCTCCCTATATGCACCGGTTCTTTGGACAAAGCACCCTAGAACTATCGTAGGGTGAGCCTCTAGTTTGGGAATCTCTAAGATAGTAAATTAGACTTTTCCTCCTTACGTTGCCTCCAACATCTTGCCGTGCAGCTGCCGTGTAGCCGTTCTCATCGCATCGGCACCAGAGTTCGATCCAACATGGAGTCTGGCCGGCCGCCGGTCAGAGCCCTGGTGGTGACCATTGTTTCATATGCCACACATCGGCCTCCGGTGAGGACGCCTCTTCGTGATACTCCCTCTGTTTTTTTAGTGTCACATTTGATTTGTCCTAAGTAAAACATTGCAATCTTTGACCAACTATTTTTAAAAATCCTTATAGTTTCACAATATATGAATTATATATTATATAAATCTAAAAATATAAATCTTATGACATGAAACTATATAAATTTTTAAAAATTAATGGTCAAAGATACACATATTTGACTTAGGACAAACCAAATGTGACACTCAAAATAGAACGGAGGGAGTACTACACACTCATCAGTTTTCATCGCATTGTATCTGTTTGCTTGCCATCCACCTCGAGGCACCAGCGTTGTCCTTAGCTGCTGACCATCATCGAGCAGGCCAGGCTCATGCCTCTACTCTCGCCTTAGCAAGCAGCTCCTGCACGTGTTCTTCACTAACAGATAGGAAATCAACACACGCATACTGTACAACATGCAAGGATTCTACAGCAGACTCACCACAAGGGCATGTGCATGCATATGTACGTATCTACTACTGCCAACCTGTATTTTTTTAAAGAGCACATTCATCGTCTAGAGAACACAGCTCGCCATGCAATGCAAAAGCAAGCAAGGCAACCCCTACTCACGTACACTTGTCCAATTCACATCATATCTGTTTCAGCTCTGTTTCAATTCATTTTGTTGTGTTAGTTTCATACCCCTGTGATCTACGGCCTAGGAGCGACGCTTATCGTGCCACATGTTTATAATTAAAAGTTAATTTGGTTAGTGTGCATACAACTAGTTTCAAAAACGAAAAGCAACATAGGTGCTACACTTCGGTATTTTATATATAATGTTAATTGCTAAGGATAATATGTTTCTTTAATTATAATCTGTTTAGTTTGAACACATATATTAAATTCGATTAGATGCTCTCATAAAGATTAAAGATCTTTCTTTTTTGCAAAATTGAATTTAATTTGCATAAGCTATATATATGACTCCATTCGCCTAGCTGCTGAAACCTAGAGGCTACTAACTTGTTAGAGGGACTTTTGAAAGGCTTCATAGTGAACCCAGCCGACCTTCCTTAAAAGTGGGTCAAGGGGCTGATCACCTCGAGCGAAAGAGCAAATTACGACTCATGGGTAAAGATGTACAACCTCTGCAGAGTATCTTTATACTGATATATCAGACGTGCTCACGATTACGAGCGTCATGGACTCCTTATGGAATAGATGGACACTAATGATTATTGTTTTTTTGCTATACATTATTCATGTTTACATGATCGTGTGGTTATTTGGGCTTGTGCTGAACTTGTTGCTACTCAATTGCTAAAATTATGACTCACTAAAAGCTAATCGCAGTAAATCAGTGTCAACCTTTGAGCTTCATAACCCCATATTATATTTGCTGAGTACAACTTGTGCTCACCCTTGCTATTTCCCCACACCCCAGTCTCTCTCTAGTCAAAGTTGCTCAAAAGATTGGTGAAGACACGAGGAGTTTCCAAAAGACTAACAGAAGTGCTAGACGTATGTTACCCAGTTAGCCGTCCCTGTGAATGGAGCCTAAAGAGAAGATTAGTATTCGTTCGGCTATACTCTGATTAAACGTAAGTGTTAATATTGATATATGTACGTTAATTAATAACATTGTTTTTGATATTTTTCATTCTATTGTTGTATGTCTGGACTTCCTGGGCACACATATGATGAGCTTGGTTTTTTTGGAAAACTAGGCGTTACATAGTTTTAGCTATACAATGTGTTCATTTTTATTTTTTCCATTGAGAAAGGAGCAAATTATATTCACATATAAAACTAAACAATATAAATGAATTTCACTAATCAATTAAGAAGATTATAAACTACTTCCAAGATGTTAATTCTTATAAATTAATTAAACCAAAAGCATTGATAGTGTCTACCTCTTATCCTGTAGATGTCCTCTGAGGGCATTGATAGGGTCTTGCAACTGGCAAGCATGGTAGTATCTTTGCAACCCAAGTTGCTCTAGCAAGCTGTTTAATAGCTCTATCGTTTGTGGCTTTTGAGAGACAGATATTAATGCCTTGCATTCAAACTTGTGTCCAACCTCACGTTTCACCTCATTGGCAAGCGTGGTCTTCCCTATACCTCCAAATCCTACTATTGCTATAATCTTCAATGTTTGCCTTCATCCGTTGTCCAGCTGACAAGCTCATCCTTTCGGGACTCAATTCCCACAAGGCTTGCCAACTCCTTGTAGAGTGCCGACATGCGAGGATCAACAACTACAGGGGTAGTAACCGATATGCACTGATCAAGCATGTACCTCTTTCGACGGTTGCTTGCTTCAGTCACTAGAGTCTTGATCTCTTCGAACTTATTTGCTAGTCGGCGGCGATCCTTGAAAGTCTTGACATAGTGGGAAGCTTTCTGAAGGATACCTATCTTGTCGTTGGCTTCACCAACACTATGCATGAAATCATCGATGCGGTCTTCTATGTTGTATGACATCTCAATTATGTCTCTCCTCCATTTCTTTGCCTGCGGGTCAAGTTCATCGGTGCTGTCCATCTTCTCAAGGAGGGCATCCATGTCGCTAAGCTCACACTGGAGGAAGGTCACCTCTTTCCATAGGCCCTTGAGCTTCTTGTACTCGTCTCCCATGAGGGTGGTGAGCTTTGCCAGGACGGGTTTCATCACCCCTATGGAGACGTTCACCATGGTAGCTGCCGCCATATAGAGATGAGACAAGTTCCACCTAATTCGTCACTCCAATAACCAATATATATAGCTTGATATGCTTTGTGCTTGCACGGGGTGATGAGTCTTGTGTGCTACCCCTGTGCTTTGTCCGTTGATCCTGCAGAAAATACACAGGCAACGGAATAAGAGTTTATGGGGAAACAACGGATGAACCCCGAGCCTCCCAACCCGCTCTTCCCCCTTGTCAACCTCCAGCCGTCGGTGCCCTCCCCTTCCAGATCCACACCATCCACAGCCACCCCTCCCCTTCAACGCCCGGATCCGCCCCCTCCATCGCCCGATCTACTGGTTCATGGGTGCCTCTCCAGCGCTCTCCCAGGGGTCGCCGAGATCGTGGTCTCCGTCGACGGCGCCGCCAGCCCCGACACCAGCCTGCCGGCGAGTTTCCTAGCCCCGGCAGCCACCTCGCCAGCGTTAGTGGATGCCAACGCGGCCAGCCTCTCCGTCGCTGCCGTCGGCACCTGCGCCGTGGATGTGCCTCGCGGGGAGGACGTCCAGTCGCCGCCTCCGGCCGCGGATACGCCAGCCTCGTCTACGCAGCAGTAGCCGCTGCCAACTCCGGGCGCCAGGGCCGCGGCCTCCTCCTCGCCACCGCTGTTGGGCCTTTCCACCGTAGCTCCCCGGCCGCTTGGGGTGGACGCCTTTGCTACAGCCATCTCCGCGCGCCGGCCCATGACGAAGACGTGTCCGTGGGAGGACGAGATCCTCGTCGAGGATGTCCTGGATGACTAGGATGAGGATGAAGTTGATGACGAGGCCACGGCTCATGCCCCCGCGACCGCCACTGAGCTCCTCTGCGCCTCCCTCACTGACCCACACCGGATCGCTGACGATGTCTGTACGAGCCCCTCCCTGTCTCCTCTTGCCACACCTTTCTTTCCAGCCACGCAGTCTACGGGCAGACCCAAGGCTCTGCGCTGGATGGAGGATTCCAGTGACTGTGACCTCAACTGTGCGCCCTCGGCTGGCCAATCACCGTACCTGGAAGCTGCTCGCTGGGCCTTCGAGGTGACAGCCTCCCCCTTGCCTGCTATGCCGTGTGTGGGGAAGGCCTTAGTCGCACGTCCGGTCGTCATCACCGAGAAGCGGCGGCGCCATCGCCGACAGGCTAGGACCAAGGAAGCCGATCCGGGTCCTCCAGTGGTGCCCCCGCACCCGGCCGCCAGGGTGCCCGTGCACTAGTGTATCGGCACACAGCTGGTCGCGCGTGTGCCCGTGCACCAACACCTCGGCCCGCGGCATTCGGAGTTGGCGGCGGGCGGCCGCCATCGCAGTTTCCGTGAGCCAGGACCTGGGTCCATGGCGAACGGCAAGCCGCCGCGCACCTATCCTCCACTTGCGCCTCCTCAACTCCACGACCCTCAGCCAGCCGCGCCTAATGCTGATGGCTTCACGCTGGTTCAAAGTCATCGGCATAGACGCAGGCACCGCCATGCCCTGCCTCACCCTCATCGCCAGCGGCCGGTGCCGCCTTCGCTCGTTGGTCCCTGCTTCAACTGTTTGGCGGGGGACCACATCGCCGCCAGGTGTACCTTCCCATCCCGCTGCCTCCTCTGCCTTAGCACGAGGCATCGGGCGAGGAACTGCAAGCATGGTCGTCCGCCCTGGGGCCTCCCCTCGGACCGGATGCAAGGGCCTCCAAGGTGCGGTCGTGCTGCTTCGCAACCACGCCAACCTCGTCATGGTCGCCATGGCGTACATGACAACAACGGTGGCAATCACCAGGGTGCTGTTGGCACGTCAGAACCATCCTCACATGCGCCTCCTAGTGGCTCAGCTGGAGCCACGCAGGGGACTGTGGTGGGTGCCTATGGCATCGCCATGACCACTGACTGCGCCGACAACGCCGCTACCTCTGTTGACCCGCTCGCAGTATCACTGTGCAAGGACTCTGGGCCCCCGTATGGGTCGACCCGATGCTCGATGAGCTCGTTGCCTCCCTCGTCACGAGTAGGTCAACGAGTGCTCCAGTGCTGCGCCCGTCTACGGATGTTTAGGCGCCACGGGTGGATGGCGAGGACGCGGCGGTAGCGGACACTGTCATCATCGATGCAGTGTGCCCGCCTAGCACTCTGGAGGAGGCCTAGGCAACATTGGCGGACACACGTTCGCCGCTGCCTATGGTCCGGCTCAGCTTCGATGCTAAGGCGTTGGGGATGGATGGTGAGGACGCTGCCGTTGGAGCCACCGGCCATGCCCACGATGCGTAGCCTCAGCAGCCCTCCGTCAGGGCTTCCGACGTCGCCCATGTTGGGCAACTCGATCAGCCCACCAACGGCGGCCCATCTCCTCCTTCTGTTGTGGACTTCATCGCCAGTCTAACACTACCGCTCGAGGTACCGCTCATCCAGTCGCCGCCGCGCCTTCGTGTCTCGCGCGTGCGGGATGAGGACCTGGTACTGCGCTGCAGCGAAAGACTTGCTGCGAAGTCTGTCTTCCGTGACCCAAACCCGGAGAAGCAGGCCAAGCGGGTATTGCTCCGCAAGTGGCAGCCATCGGCGAGCACCCCACGGTCAGCACCGCCAACGCCTAACGTGACCGTCGCCGCCCGGTTTCACGAGACGTTCCGTGAGCCGTTGTCATCGTCCAAGCGCGAGGCAATGCTGGAGCTCTACCCCAAACTCGGTGCTTGCGGGCGGCGACGCTTGCGCCTTGACTAGCCTGTCTACGGGCTTACTTGCTCTGCCCTCGTCGCAAAATTTGTTCTTTACTTAGTAGGCTGTTTTAGCTCCACCGTCAAGCCGGTGATCTTTGTAAGTGTGTGTTGTGCGGTGCACTCGGCAACTCGCCGCTGTTCACCGTACAGATGTGTTTGTACCAACTCTAATTTTTCTTAATGAAGCACGTGTCAAGCACGTTTTCGAAAAATCCTGCAGAAAATGAAGGTGGATTTGGTGCATAAGAATTGGATCTGGGCTTATGTTAAGACAGATTCAGGGCTGCTGGGCTCACAGGTGCTTCCTCAAACGGTTTTTGCCGTCAATTTGGGAGGTGTCTGGCAGGGCCAGATCAGCTCCGAAATGGGATATTGACCATGGTAAACCAGTAGATCAGAGCTGAGCGAGAGTTGTAACCGCTAGCCAATGAATATCAAGTGCCTGCAGGAAGCAGTAACAAAGTGAAAGCCGGCAACGATGCAACTAGTTAGAAGCATCGGTGTAGCTAGTGGAAGAGGAAGCAAGAATCGCTCTAGAAGAAGAAAAGAACGTACGGGAAAAGGGGAAAGTCTAGCTGATTCAGGAGAAGTCTAACAAGGAAATAAATATATATACTGAAAGGATTTTCAACAAACCGTCGAATTGCTGCTGAGCCGGAGCGCCAAAATCCACGAACAGATGAGCAAAATCGCACCCGCTCTTTCACAGATGAGTGTGGACTCAAAATTACTCAGCTGATGGATCTCCAACTTGACTTGAATTCCAGTAAGGCAGGCAATATGTGGCAAAAAATAAGGAACCAATTCAGAGGATGCATGTAAGTAAGCAGCTATAGCAAGAGTAGAGAAAGAACCTGCATGTGTTAATATATATTATTACAAATTACCCCCGGTGATCTCCTCTGTGATTAACTCGATCGTTCGACTGTGAGAGTTGAGATAACTGAGGAGTTTGGTCACCAAATCCAAACAAAGCTGATACTGATGATAATGCATAACTGCTTACGTACGTGAAGGAAAAGGAAGGGAAATAATTAAATTGCACGGAGTAGTACCCAATACCTACATGTTGTATTTTTTGTTATAGAAAACATGCATGGCTTGCCCTTATGTTGTAGAGTAATTTCATATCCTCTCTCGCTCTTCTCTTTGTAATGCATTGTTTACTTTATTTTCTTTAGTACAAAGCTCTCGCAGTAGAGGCCCCATCCCTAAAAAATACCTACATGAGGTGGGGGAAACCACGGCGAAACGACGAGTAATCGTCGTAACGTGGTTAGCCGGCATATATATAGCGTCTAAAATATGACATTAATTTTATTGACCTGACCTGAGCAGCCGCTGCCGCTCGGCTGTCATCCTCTTGCAACAACTTATGCATCTATATATTGAACGCGTCCCTGCCCTGGTCACGGTCAATAATTCCACAATTAGTTGCAGGCCTTTATATTTATATAATCTAATGCACGCATCATCAAGCGGCAATGCCATTAAATATTTGTGTGGGTGATGACTCATGCCAAAAGCGACCATGGAGAGGCTGCCTAAAATATTTTGGAGACTAGTTAGCCCCAATGATGTCACCAATGCTAAACAGCTAGCACCTCCACTTACCTTGATGGCTCCTAAATCAAATTCTTGCTTATGACTTTTCATGCTCATCACTTTATTAGGATTATAGAAATCGAAAACAAAATCACAATGAGATCGAAGCTAACTAACCAGAATCTACTATAAACTGTAAGAATCCAACCACCCAGGTTATAAAGAATCACACATTCTCCCTCACAAACCAATGTTATTTCGTGGCTGGTTACAAATAAAACGCTTTTGCCCCAAAAAATTAGCTGCAGCTACTCCCTCACTCCTACAATAGAAGGCATAACTATTTTTTTCTCCGGTCCTCGAAGGTCAGTCCAAACCTAAAACTATGAGCAGTTTCCATAACATTTAATAGACTGACTTGTTAGCAAAAAAAATCTGACATAGCAAGTGATTCAATGAGGAAAATGAATGAAAGAGGAGGAAATAATTGTGTCTTCCAAGAAACAATTTTGGCTCGGTGTCCGACAATGGAAGACACGAGCGATTTGTGTTAGGAGGCACGGCCGTATACACATCATGGATCAAGATTAAGATAAAACAAACAACTAAGTGCTGCGCAATAACAGCCTCAAACACTTTTAATTTGTTCAAATTGTATTTATTCTGCAAAATTCAAAAAGAAATATAATGGCATTGCCATCTACAGTCCAAAAAAAGAACCGGCATATTTCTGGGATGCAGATTTGGCCCCTCAGCACTTTGGCCGGTCTACAGACTACATGGGCAACAATGAGGTGTCATCATGTATCGAATCTGTCTACTAGAAATATGGGTGATTTAAAGGCTCTTGTCACCCGGGTGACGGAAACAATTAAAACACTCGGTTCTCACATCAATTACAAAACGGGTGACACATGGAAATCAAACACCCGAATCTGAAAACCACAAGATCTACATCTAACGGACTAGATAAAAAACAAAGGATCCAAAGAAAAAACAGATTAATTCTATGGAAGGCAAATTGGAAGAAAATGAATAAAAAATCAAAAACACAAATTGCAGAGACAAACTAATTCTATGGAAGGCAAATTGGAAGAAATTCAAATTGAAAACATATCAAAAACACAAATTACAGAGAGCAGATAAAAAAACCATATTTACACCAGTAATAAAAGAAATTTACACTGACATAATCAATGTAAAATTATAATCTGAGACTGTAAGACAAAGACATGAATTAAACAACACATGAACAAGAAAAACATGCTAACTGGACAATTTCTGGTAGCAGTAAACACCGAGCATGGACACTAATCTGCATTTTACTTGAAACCTAGACAATGAACAAAGCAGATTTCTAACGCAAAAGCAAATAAGAAAGGAGGGACCAGATCAAATGAGAGATGGATCCGACGGCCACAAATCTGGGTGACAAAAAGAAAAAAATTGCCCCGGCAACATACAGATTTACCGCATGTATCTGCATGGCTAGATTAAATGTGTCTCCTTTTCGATAATCATCATGCTTCAAAACACAATATTTACTAAACCTAGCATCCAAATTACGATATGTTTCTAGTTTTGTATTCCTCGCAATTTATCCTACAAACCAAGACCAAAGTTGACTACATTTTGATGTGAAAAAAAGTGACATATAGGTCCCATGTGTCATACTCATATATTTATAAGAAATTTTGGCCTGTCTTTGCATTTTGTTTTGGCCTCCATTCAAACATGTCTGACCTGACTAAAATTTTGGCCATTGACCTGGTTTGGCTTTTTGCCAAATTTTGGCTTGGCTAGCTTGCGTAGACATACGAGTGGTAGACGCCCGGCCAGCTGCACAAATACACTCGGAGCAAGTAGGACAACAACAGGTACTCATCACGTCTCCTTGT
Organism: Saccharum spontaneum; assembly: GCA_022457205.1. Lineage (NCBI taxonomy): Eukaryota > Viridiplantae > Streptophyta > Magnoliopsida > Poales > Poaceae > Saccharum > Saccharum spontaneum. The sequence continues at coordinate 1,619,073 of CM039605.1, read as the reverse complement.
CAAGCAGGCACGCAACACAACTGAGCTGCGAAAGCAGAGGCTTCATCAGACGAAAGGGAAGCCGGTAAACACAACCGTGACAACTGTCAATGTACATATAAGTTCTTGGAGTACATGTCAAACTTCAAGTATTGTGTGTTTGTGTGTATGTATACTATAGACTAAGACCAACAAGCAGGGTAAGGCAAAGAGGTGGTGTTGTAACAACCAAAATATATTGGTAAACACAGCATACACACAGGTTCAGCCTCAACAGAACTCATAATAAGCCAAACCGCTGGCAGCGTAGGGCAATCAAAACAAGCTAGCGCAGCGCTACGGATATATGATGCCACGTCCACCTATCAGCAGCAGGACGCCAGCAGGTTGCACATACATCTCTGCAAGATAGATGGAGGAAGGAAATTGATCATGACTGAAATCAAATCCAATAAAGCTCATGTATGGTTGCTCGATTCATGGGGACCTTGACCTCGCCAGCGTGATAGTGAAATGTGAATCCGTTATTCCATACATAAAGAGCCTGCACCATAATGCACTACGTTCAAAGACTCCTCCTCCTCCTCTATGGGCCTGCATTAAATGTGCGGGGATACATTATTCATGATTCATGAGCAAGTAGACTAGTGTGCAGAAATGGGATCCTCAACCAAACATAATTACTGTTATAAAAGTAAAACCAAACATAACTGCCAGTACGTATACTTGGACTTGGAGACATCCATCTCCCATGGTTAGAGAAACTTTACCTATGTAGCCATCCATTGTTGAAGATGAACCTTGGGCTTGTCAGGAGAGCCTCAACAACTTCAAGAAACATGCCCTTGATCACCTCAGACTTTTCGTCTTTTTTATTACTTGCACGTTCACGTTCCCACCAATCATTTGAGCTATACCACGACTTTCGTACTTTGATTTCCTTGAGGCTTGGGAGATGCTGGAGCCCACCAGGTGCTGCCTTGTCGAATACAAATTGCAGCTTCTGAAGCTCAGGCATGGCTCCTGCCTCAAATGACAGGTACGAAATATGGTCACAGTTGAACTCAAAATATTTGACAGATGCAAATCCCATGGAACCTCTTATCAGGATCGTTTCTGTCAGGATGCCTGCGATCCATATGATGAGGCTGAGCAGGGACGGTGCTCCTGTCCCAATGATGGCAAAATCTTCTTGGACCATTTGCTTCACCCCAAGACTCAAATTACAGAAGTTGTGGAGATGGCCGAGCCACCAAGGAACTCTAGAGAAGGTGCATCCGTTCATGTTGAGCTCCTCAAGGTTGTAGAAAGGAGGGGAAAGTGAGCTCAAGACATCAGCACGCCAAGAAACTTCATCATAGGACATTTGTAGTTTGCTGAGGTTGATGAGTTTCTCAAGAGAAGTACTTAGAGCTTCCATACATGCTACCTTTTCCAATGATGCACACCCCTTGGGGAAAATAAAACCCAATTCTGACAAAGCGGTAAGCTGCCCCATGCCTCTTTCCAGTGGGTTTATTGGAAGAATAAAGTTACTCAAAGTGCACAGCAATGTCTTTCACCTTACCAATAATCCCATCAGGTAACGTCGTGCACCTTGGTACAACTAGTTGGCACAAGCGTGGCACATCGGCAATCTCTAATGCATTGCTACTGGTTGCCGTAGTAGATAAATACAAGGTCTCCAAAAGTTGCAGTCCCCGTATTTGACAAGGCACCAAGATCACGTTATGTCCAACATTTAAATACCTCAGCTGTGATAACTCGTTGATACAACAAGTCATGTTAATTTTAATATCATAAAAGTAACTTTGAAGGAATAATACTCATAAAAACTTAAACTCAAGCAGCAGAGGTGTCCAATTGGAATATTCTCCAAGTATGGTAAGGGAACGAATTTGTGATAGGTTCTGCCCGATGTTTATTATTGGCACTTTGACACCATCCTCTATATATCTCGATCCAACAACAGTGAGTCGACGAATTACCTCATCTTGCACTTGTGCCACTGCTTCTGGTTCATTTACCAAATGCAGAAGATTATCTTCCTTACATCTCCTCACAATCAAACCAAGTAGCTTATCATGTACTTTGCAGCCCAATATCTCAGTAATATATTCATCATATATATGTAGAATCAAGCTCCTATTGACCTGTCAGGCAGCCAATGGAGGGCCCCCACACTGGCGTAAACAGCCCGCGAGGGGCCCAAGGAGGGGCATCCGGCGCCCCCAACAGCGCGCCCTAGGGGCCGCGCGCACGCCAAGGGACGGAGCGCCGCCGCTCTCGTCGCCGCCGCGCCATATCCGAGTTACCATAAAGAGTCTACTAGGGTTTGGATAGAGTTTGGTTAGTTATGGAATTAGAATTTGTTAGTATGGAAGGAAGAATCCAATCCTATAAGGATCTCTCATAATTTGCTTGGAGGGGACTATAAATACTAGGGGATGTAATCAATCAAACTAAGCAATAGACGAGCGGTTGCTCCTTCCTATCTCCTCCTCTCCTCTCTCTCCCTTGCTTGTCGCCGCCCCTCTCCTGCACTTTCCTCTGTCCACGCCGCCTCCCTGCCCTAGCCACCACCCTCACAGCCGCCGCCACCCCCCAGCCCCAACACGGCCCCCACATGACCAATTCGTTGAAATAACTCTCTGCAACATCCCATACATCTTGCCCTACAGAGTTGCTAACAAAACCTTCTGCCACCCATCGCCTCAATAACTCAACTCTTTCAATTTCATAGTCCTCTGGGTAACAACCAAGACACAGAAAGCATGCCTTAAGATGACGAAGGAGATTCTTGTAGCTGAGATCTAAAATATACACCATGTCTTCATATTTGGAGTTTGGTCTTGACTTAATGTCTAGTGAATTCTGGATGTACTCCCACTGTCCTTCCAATCTTCTTGGTTGGCAAGCTAACATACTAGCCATTGTAGTGATTGCAAGTGGTAGACCACCACACTTCTTCAATATTTCACATGAAGCTTTCTTGACCTCATCAGTAGGACAAGCATCTTCGGATCAAATATTCTTCCAAAGAATAGCTTCCTAGAGTCTTTCTCACTTAGATGCTTCATGTTATGAATACATCCATCATCCATGGTTGTGGCAACATGATCTAGCCACATTTTCATTTCGCGTAGTTATTATAACCCTGCTAGAGTGATTACTTTCTGGGAAAGCAAATTGAATGGCATCCCATGCTGGAATATCCCACAAATCATCAACAACAATGAAGTACCTAGAAAAGTGCATATGTTGAATTTAATATTTGTAAGAAGCACTCCCACTTTATTCGAAGAACCAACCATATATAAATCTCATGCAATTGTAATACTAGATGCCAGAATGTACATGGGAATGTATACATACAGGGTTGTATTCTTTGCCTACATGCATATGCTACTAGTCAAACATTGATGTGACATTACAAACCAATATTTAAGGAGTTTATAATCAACATTCATATAATTTATTAATTTTAGATGTGCCATTTCAAGTAAATATTAAGACGTCTAAACTTGTATAGCTGATGTCAGGTTTAGGTCATCTGAAGCCACTCTCTCGGGCTTAACTAAGCCCAAAATGCTACCTTGTGTTATAAGCTCCCCATTTTCTTCTCTCAAGTCCCGACATTATTTTTAGATGTGAGAATAAACATACAATTAATGCCCTATATTCAATTATTTTTTGTTAATTAAATTGAAATATTAGAGCTAAATTTTGATTAGGAACTTGTAACCGTCATAACATGGTAGCACTATTTTCCAAGGAACCTTTTGTGTCAGATGTTTATAATATTAAAATGAGGAAAAAAGTACATTGGTCCAAAGATGAATCAATAAAAAAGTTTCCACACTGAAGCATGATGTTTTTTTTATCTGTACACTATATTAACATTTTTCCCTTTGAGAAAGGATTAATTATCTACACACATATATAAAGCTAAACGGAATAAATGAATTTTGCCAAACAATTAAGAACCTTATAATCTAGTTCTAAGATACTAATTCTTCTATATCAAACAAAGCATCAATAGTGTCTACCTCTTATCCTGTAGATGTCCTCTGATGCTGTTAATAGGATCATGCATCTGGCAAGCATGGGAGTATGTTCAGAGCCCAAGTTGCGATAGCAAACTATATATTGAACAACCCTATCATTTGTGGCTTTTGAGAGACAGGTATAAACGCCTTGCAATCAAACCTTTCTCGAACATCACGATACACCTCATTGGCAATCGTGGTCTTGCCTAAACCTCGAAACCCAGCTATTGCCATTATCTTCAATCGTTTGCCTTCATCTGTTGCCCAGTTGACAAGCTCATCCTTTTGGGCATCAATCCCGACAAGACTTGATGACTCCTTGTAGAGTGCCGATACACGAGGATCAACAACTACAAGGGCAGTAACCGATATGCATTGATCTAGCTTGTACCTCTTTCGGCATTCGCTCGCTTCCATCACTTTGGTCTTGATCTCTCGGAACTGATTCGGTAGGCGGCGACGATCCTTGAAAGTTTTTGGATACTGAGAAGCTTTCCGAAGGATCCCAATCTTTTGGTTGGACACCACAAACAAGGAAGGAATGATTATCGAACCGAAGGACGGAAAATAAGATACCCAACTCTTATTAAAAAGAAGCGAGTTCCCGAATCTAAAATACCCAAGCCAACCGGTGACAAAAGTACCTAGATAGGTTCCTTAAATTGATAGAATGCCAACGCAAAAAACGGAACACAAATCGGAGATCAAACAACCATACTACGGACAAAACAGTGTATGCAGGAATTATAGACCGGAAATTGGACCGGCAATTCAAAGCCACCAGACCGGCAATTTGATCTTCACTGCAAACAGAGAGAGAGAGAGGAAGGGGCGAGCGCACACCACTGGGAGAGGGAGGGATTTGCACGGCACTCGAAGGTGCACGGCCTACCAGCGACTAGGGCGAGCCCTCTGCTCCCAATTGGACGAACAGGTCTGCTGAAGCTTCGGATCTGAGACCGAAGCAGAATAGAGCAGAGGGAGAGAGACCGACGGACAAGCTCGAACTGGAGTCGGATCGACCAGGCGGATCCTGTTCTTGACGCGGCTGCAGGAGGTCCGGTCAGGGGCTGCGCTGACTCGTTCCTCACCGCACCGGTAGGGGAACGGGTAGGGGCTGCGCTGCCCGGCCCACACCGCACCTGAAACCACTGAAGACAGCTCCGGTGTGGCTGCTGGGGAACCCGAGCTCACGGAAAAGAGGCAAGGCGCGGACTGCGACAGGGGGAAACGACGAGAGCGGCTTCGCACGGATCTTGCTTGGCAGCGGTGGCGACCGGCCACAGCAATTGTGCGCCCCACCCTAACCTCGAACGCTACGAACAGAAAAGCGTCGGGCTAGAGCAGAACAGGGGTGCGGCCAAAAATTCAACAAAAACCGATCCAAAGCCAAAGGATTCGATCCCAAACTTTGCACAGGTGAAATTCAACTAGCTACGAACTTATTCTCAAGAAATCATCGCGTGAACAGAGATCGAAGCCAAGAAAAAAAAAGAGAAAAACTAACAACACAGGAACAAAAATTTCACACACAAAAGTGACGAATCCTAAAGGGCACAAGAAGAAGAATTTGATCCTCCATTCCCACTCAAAATCACAGCAAAACACAACCACGAATTTTCTTAGTTGCGGACCTTTCTTAAGAGCACTAGGGGAGGGAAAAACCAGGGAGAAGGAGAAAAACAAAAATGAAGAGAGGTGAGGGTGATTGGGGCACCCTCATCCTATTTATCAGGACTATTACATAATCTTAGTTTTGCCTCTAGGTATTTTGAACCGAACCACTGACCCGAGGGTATAATGGTCCAACTCTTTTTCTGTCGATCGGACGGCCACAATTCCTATATAGATTTGCTTCGCTTTGACACAACCTTTGTGTTTCCGCCGCATGTCGTCTCGTTCTTCCTCAGAACCTCTATCCGAGTTTTGTGGCCTAAACCCGGAAACCGTCCACCGATGGTTTTGAGACCCAAACCACTAAATTGTCCACGAGTAGTGTACTCCATACCCGTCCCCCGCAACTCGACGCGTGTCACCGCCATCCTCGACCGCCTAGCCGCCAAGTCTTCCAGAGCCTCCGCTTGACTTGCGCGTCCACCGTCTTGACTCGGTCAATATGTGGTCACTCTTCTATGTACACTTGTGCTTGTCGATGTCTCCAGATGTTAGCCACCGTAGTTAGTTACCTAATCTACTGGTCTCTCGGTCCAAGCCTCACGTCCGTCCTTCACTGCTCCCGGTCCATTGGCATGGCACGTCCCTACTTGACCTTCACCTCGCCGTCGACCACCGCCTCCGAGCTCCACACCTACGCACCATAAGCCAAGAGACATGTTGCACAACACACTCACGCCACGATTAGTTCACAAACCCAACCGAAATCGTTAGCTCGTTGATAATCACTCATCACAACATCAAATCACAAGGGCACAAATTAACCTTGTGTTCGCAATCTGGAAGAAGAAACTAAACAAGGAAGATCCTAAATCCTACTGCAGTGATTAGTGAAACCAAAATTTCATCAACTTACCATTATTATCAAATAAATATACGAGTCCCATCTAGAAAGCAAAATAAGAGAAATTAGATATCGGCTAGTCTCTCCATCCCAATTTGCACTCGTAATAAACAAGCACAGCTGCTTACGACGAAACGAGTGGTATGGAGGCAGAGCAGAGGTCCCCTCTTATTAGGTGTCTTTGGGTTGCTTCGAAAATAAGCAAAGATGTACAGGCATCTTTGTTAGTGCCATGGGGACCAACCCTGCCTTCCACTCAGCTAGTGGAACGGAATATAATCAGATCCTGCGCCACGATTTATCAGTGTTGGATTGATGGATGCTGTTTAAGTTTTGGCCATATGTATCTATATTAGAAGAGTGTCACCCTTAGGCCTTTGTCGCACTTATGTGTGTGTGAGAGAGCTCTGTATTATAATTATCCATCACTGCTACAGCAGGGCGGCTAGCCCAGCCGCCCCTGCCCAGGTGTTTTTACAAATCAAGCATTTATATTGGCGGCTGGTCAACCGCCCCTACAAATCATTTCCGAAAACACGAATTTAGCCAAAAAATCCAAAAAAAATAGCAAAACATTTTTTAATCCCGAGGAGGCACCCACCGGTCATCCACACCACCCATCTATTCCCACGACGTTTTTCCGTGATTTTTTTTGCACTTTGCATCACCCAGGTTCGAACCGGCGACCTCCACTACCACTGCACCCCTTTGTCATTTGTGCCTAGAACCCATTTTGGTTCCCCTGTATTGTCCTGAACCGAGTGTAAACTGATTGATTGTTGCTCTAAACGAATTCAAATAAAAAAGTTTTCAACTACAAAGTTTCTTAACTTTTCGAGATCTACAATTTTCATTTAGGGAGTTTCTCCATCTGAGGTCGTTTACAAAATTTGAATTTTAAATTTGAGAAATTCAAACATAGTTTTGCATGTCAAGATGATTTTAAATCAAAAAATTGTCAACTAGAAAGTTTCATAACTTTTTGAGATCTACAATTTTTATTTAAGAAGTTTCTCCATCCGAGGTCGTTTACAAAATTTGAATTTCAAATTTGAGAAATTCAAATGTAGTTTTGCATGTCAAGATGATTTCAAATCAAAAAATTGTCAACTAGAAAGTTTCATAACTTTTTGAGATCTACAATTTTTATTTTGGACATTTCTCCATCTGAGGTCATTTTGAAAAATTCAAATTTTAGTACTTCATTTTAAATATCCGACGTCCATTTGTAGGGGTGCCTCAATATAGAGCCGCCCCTACAAATCGATTTGTAGGGGCGGCTAGATATTGAGCCGCCCCTACAAATAGATGGCATTTATAGGGGTGGCTCATAACAAAAACCGCCCCCACAAATCAATTTGTAGGGGCGGCTCAATATCCAGCCACCCCTACAAATAGAGAACCATTTGTAGGGATGGCTCATTATAGAGCCGCCCCTACAAATAAAAGGGTGGCGTTCCTATAAATCGTTTTTTACGTAGTGCATGCTCATTGAAAAAATTAGACTCACATCAGGCAACGTGCTGACCGTGTGGCATAGCCTGTATTTGTCCTCTTGTGATTTGTTAATTATCTTTGTGTTATAATATACTAACTTTTGTCCTTGTCTAACTATAAAAAATTATAAATTGTTAATTGTCTTTGCCAACATATATTAAATTTTGTTAGGTTTATGGTTTGTGTAATGAGTTTTTTATTCTTGATCCAAAATTACAGATTATACCTACAGAAATTGCAACGAACTAAACCTGCAATCTTAACATAAAATATATGCAATAACTGTCGCATGAAAGGAAGCTAGCAACTCCCTTTATATATCTTCTGTGTTGCTCCTAATTTGCAGCAACAGAGTTAAAATGGAAATCACATGATTGCCATTCCTTCGTTCTCACTCATGTTCAAATTTCCTCTTTAATAATAGATTTGGCATGAAGCATGATTAACCTAGCTCACAACCACCCATTTTATTCACAACTTTAATTAGGCGTTTGTGCTTCCATAGGATCAAATAGCGACTAACTTTAAATTTCCTGTTAGGATTGAGCTTGTGTCTGTTGGAGCTGCCTCATCTATTCGTTTTATTATATTCACTGAGAACACAGCCTCGATAGCTACTGTATATGCTGTTTGTGTCTTTGTCCAAATATGCTTATTAAGATTTTTTTAATAAGGGAACAAAGTTCTAGCCTCGACCATTCTGGTACAGTGCACAGCTGATTATGCTTATAGTACAAGAAATTTATGTGTCTTTCTATTCAGTTACTTATTTATTGCTAATTATTTAGTCATCGGCAGCCAGAAGTTCCTACAAAGGCCTTAACTTCGCCTTTTAGCTTTGGAGTATACAGTATGAAATCATACAAAAGCTTGCATGTATGTGAGTGCCTGCGTTTGTACTGGGTTTCGCAAAAAAATGTGTACATTCTTGATTAAAAGAATTATTGTTTTGATATGAGTTGTTCCTTGGGGTTTCCTTTTTTTTATTATGTTGGTTGTATTTGCAAACTACATCTCTCAAGCCCGTTCTCAGAGCATCTCCAGCAATGCTACCCAAATCAGACTACCTATTTATCTATTTGGGTAGCCACCTATTTTAATACTACCCAAATTTTGCTATTGTCTCCAACAATACTACCTAAAATAGACTACCTAAACTTATCTTACTAGAGGATGACATGTGGGTCCCCCATGTCATCCTCTCTCTCCCTCTTCTCTCTGCCACATATGAACTCGGACATCAACGGAGGTGTGCTGGTGGCTTCGGGAGGTCCGCTCCAGTAGGCCACGCCGCCAGAAGGGAAGGCCATGCCCACCGCGTCGCCGAGGGAAGAGCGCACCGCCGTGGGGGCCATGCACTCGGAAGACTGCGTCGCTGGGGCAAGACCGTGCCGCTATAGGGGCCGTGCACGGCAGGGGATCGGAAGCCAGTGGAGAGGGTCATGCCGGCAAGGCCGAGCTGTAGGGTTAGGCTGCGTCACCGGGGAAGACACTGGGAAGGGAACGCCGGGCAGGCCGCGCAGCCGGGGGCCACGCCGGGCAAGAGCGATACTGGGGAGGGAACGCCATGCAGGCTGCGCCGCCAGGGGCCACGCCGGACAAGCCCCGCCACTGGGGGAAGACACCGGGAAGTCGCGGCCACACGGGGAAGAAGTCGCGGTGGGAGATTTGGGTAGTCTGCTTGACCCAACAGGAATAGAAAGTGGGAGGAGAGATTTGGATAGCGAACAAATCTAAGTAGTTTAGTAGGTAGTCTACTGGAGTGGATTATTTGCTCTCCACTGCCTAAATTGGGGATAGGTAGTCTGATAGGTAGTGTTGCTGGAGATGCTTTCAGCTCTCAGTGATTGAGAATGCGCAGGTCATGATGCAGGTCAAGTAGGTCTTGCAGGTTTAGCATATTAATCCCCAACAAGCTTTGCAGGTTGTCCCCCATTTAGACCTACTAAGCAAGCGCAGCCTGGGCAGGTGTCTGTATGGGCTTGCAATGAAATTTTTGTGGGCCAGGTCTAGCAGGTAGCGGGCACACCTTCACTTACAGCTGTGCATGCAGCGACTGTTGGCCTGGCCTGAAGCCTGCTATTTTGGCCCGGCACGTGCACGACATTGTCCAGTGTTTCACGGGCCTGGGCTAACCTTGCCCGATGTATAGGGTTGTGCCTGGGCCATCACTTAGGCACGACGAGCGGCAACCTTACCCGACCTGACATTTAGAGGAAGGCCTGTGATAGCCTAGTGGCCACCATGTTCTGTAATAAAGAGCCCACCCTACCCTGCACTCAGGAGCCCTCCTTCTCGGCTCCTCCACGCCCTCAGCAACTAGGCCAGCATCGCAGGTGGCCGGCGGCAACCTCCTCGCTCCTCCTCGTCCCCTGGCCTCCACACCACTGGCAGACAAGCATGCCTCCCCCCGTGTGCCCAGCTTCCACCGCGCCAATCTCGGCGCGGTAACGTCGACCTCCTCCACACTCTATCCTACCGCCTACGGCCAGATCTGGGGCAAGCACTGCATCCTCAAGCGCGTCATCCTAGACATCCTCCACGCTCTGTCTCACCGCCTGCCACCTCCGGCGCCTGCGGCCGGATTTGGGGCGAGCGTGCCGCCGTCCGTCGCCACCTCTCATGGCTCACCTGCCCTTGCCTCCTACCCATCCGGCCTCCGCTTCCGCCCTGTCTCTGTTAGTCTATTAACCTCTGCTTCCCAATGTAAGAGGCTTTTCTGACATTACATTGATGTCAGTGTAACTTTTGTTTTTTTTTTGAAACTTGATGTCAGTGTAACTTTTACTTGGGTCTGATGGATCCACGAGGACCCGCATGTCACTGATAAAGAATGGATGTCCCACTAGTTGGCAACTTGGTAGATCGATGCCATGTAGCCTACCATATCATGAGTTTACACAGACACCTACTATATATTCTATATATAGCATGCTTGTACTGCATCAAAGGTTATAAATGGCCAAACAATGGTACGACACTAGCACAACACTGGTACTATTAGGTACTGTCTTATCCGTTCCTCGTGTCGTGCCGTCGGGCCGATTTCTCGGTCCAGGCACGCATTAAAGGCTATGGTTCCTAAGTCATTTTGTTAATCCAGAATAGTCTAGGTATTCATTCTTGTTTGTCAGGCTAAAGGATCCTAAAGGTGTTTAATTAGTTCTAACAAGATAGGAATCTGGCCTTTACTTGGACAGGCCGGCAGAGCAGCAGAAAACAAATTTAGAAAGGCATACAGATCGATGGATGATGATGACGAGGAAAAGAAATTAAAGCGGTCTCTTGTTTCTCGCACCAGCATTACGCCAAGCAGAAGAAATGCCCCGCGCTTTATTTGTTCTCGACGTAACGGATCGCCGCCGGCAACACGCTATGCTCGGCCGAAAATAACTTACGTACGCCTCCTGTTCCTTGAGGTAGACGACGGCGATCCACACCATCATCCGTCCATGTGTCTATAAATTGAGCCGGCCGGCTCCATGTCCGCGCCATGCATGCACATGCATATCCTCATCGATCGATGGAAGCAACAACAGCCATAGCGGACAAGCAGCAGCCGATGGCGGCCACGAGTGCCGCTAGCCATGACAATGGGTGCGTGACGCCAACAACGACGCGTACGCGCCCAAGTTCATGTGCTTCGGGCCGTACCACTACTACAATCATGTCGGCCTCCACCACGAGGAGCTCAAGATGCGGTACGCCACTGAACTCCTGCAGGACGCCGAGCCCCGTGACGAGGCCAGGCGCCACCAGCTCCGGCGAATCTGCGAGCAGACGCTCAGAGAAATGAGCACTGACATTCGCGAGTAAGTAATGTACTCCTATCTAGTAGTATGTCCATCTACCATCTATATATTGTCTACTCTCCGGCTGGATTCACTACCGGAATCTGCTTCTTTGCCGAGTATCAGAGGCTTTGCCGAGCGTTTTTTTAGACACTCGGCAAAGCCTCTGCACTCGGCAAAGCAATTTCTTTGCCAAGTGTCAAAAAAAAAACTCGGCAAAGGCTTCTTTGCCGAGTGCCAAATTAAAACACTCGGCAAAGGAATTTTTCAAACCACGTTTTGTTGCCCTAAACGACTTCAAATAAAAAAGTTTTCAACTACAAAGTTTTATAACTTCTCAAGATCTACAAACTTTATATTAATCATTTCTTCATTCGACAAAATGATAATTACGTTGTTCACAAAATGTAGTTTCATGAAACTACAAGAGATATATATAAGATTTGTGAACAATGTTAGCACCACAATCTCGGATGGAAAAACTTTCTAAATGAAGTTTGTAGATCTCGAAAGGTTATGAAACATTGTAGTTGACTACTTTTTAATTTGAATTCATCTTGTCATACAAAACTATGTTTGAAATTCAAAATTTTAAAATTCGAATTTTTCAAAAGACCTCGGATGAAAAAACTTCCTAAATAAAGTTTGTAGATCTCGAAAAGTTATGAAACATTGTAGTTGACCACTTTTTTCATTTGAATTCATCTTGTCATGCAAAACTACGTTTGAAATTTAAAATTTTAAATTTTGATTTTTTCAAAAGACCTCGGATGGAAAAACTTCCTAAATGAAGTTTGTAGATCTCGAAAAGTTATGAAACATTGTAGTTGATCACTTTTTCATTTGAATTCATCTTGTCATGCAAAACTACGTTTGAAATTCAAAATTTTAAAATTTGAATTTTTCAAAAGACCTCGAATGGAAAAACTTTCTATATGAAAAATGTAGAGCTCGAAAAGTTATGAAACTTTGTAGTTGATAACCTTTTGATTTGAATTCGTTTAGGGCCTCAAACAATCAATTTTCACTTGATTTAGTATAATATTTGAGTAACCGAAACGGCATATACACATATGTGAGTGTGTGGTACAGGTGGTAGAGGAGGTATCGCGTGAGGGAGAGGTCACGAGTTCGAATCCCGCCGACGCGTAGCCGCGAATTTTGCTCGAAAAATGCCGCGACTTACAACTTCGACGGAGACGGGCGGGCGCTGGCCAGTGGGCCCCTCCCCCGATTAAAAAAATTTTGTTCGGGTTTTTTTCGCATTTTTTCATTTCGCGCTTTGCCGATGCTCGATAAACGGCTCTTGAAAAGAAGGCTTTGCCGATCGAATTTTTGCCGAGACCGCTTTGTCGAGAGCTGCGCTCGGCAAAGGCTTTGCCGAGGGCCATAGAGGCTTTGCCGAGAGCCTAGGGCCCTCGGCAAAGTAGCCGGCTCCCGTAGTGATTTCTTACTTGAAGATAGAGGGAGTATATACGCGTAGCTTTACTAATTATATAGGCTTGCTTTGTGTTCTAATTTTTAGCTTTATTAGCTAAAACTTTGCTAGAGGATGTTTGGACGAGACGGCTAATGTGCTAATACTTTGGTGAGATGTACTGTAGCTGGCTAACCAACTATTAATTGCTTTTGGCTAGGTTTGAGAAGCGCTAATGGGTTAATTGTTGATTAAAACTTAGCTACATACTCCCTCCGTATCAGATTTAGAAGTCATTTAGGACAGCGACACGGTCTCCAAAACACAACTTTGACCTCTTGTTTTTATAAAAAATATTTATGGAAAAGTGATATATGTATACTTTTATGAAAGTATTTTTCAAGACAAATTTATTCATATAATTTTTACATTTGTAAACTCAACAACTTAAAAGTTATTGATGATTTATATTCCCAATGTTTGACCCAAACCTTGTTCAAAATGATTTCTAAATCGGATACGGAGGGAGTATATTCTTAGGTGTTTGGATCCACACCACCTAATTTTTACTAGTTGCTAAGTAACTACTAGAATATGGGATTGAAGTAAGCACCCCTCAAACACATTGAATAAATTCTCATGATTACATACAAAATTGTAAACATGCTTTCGAACTGAATCGGTCTCCGAATGGTGAAACGGCGCAGTCTAAGGGCCTGTTTAGTTGCAAATTTTTTTGGCAAAACAACACTGTAGCAAATTTTGTTGTTATTTAGCAATTCGTGTCCAATCATGGTCTAATTAGGCTTAAAAGATTCGTCTCGTCCATTTCGTCTAAACTGTGTAATTAGTTTTATTTTTTATCTATATTTAATGCTTCATGCATGTGTCAAAGATTCGATGTGACGAGGAATCTGAAAAATTTTGCAAAATTTTTTGGAAACTAAACAGGGCCTAAATCTAGAGATGGTTTCCATAGTATTAAATGACTTGCCACCTAGGTAATAATATGATGTGTCAAGTGAATTAATGAGGAGATCGAAAAAAGATGAGGAAATCGTTGCTCATACCAGAAACAATTTCGGTGCTTCCTCCAACATGCGTCGAAACAATAGTTTTATTACGTAGTCCTGAGAATTAACTTTGTTTTCGTGATCCAAATCCAATAGCCCCACACCAAATATTTTAGATTTTACCATGGTACGTGCTATTACGATATTAATTATGTGCGCTTGTAATATACTTGCTTAGGTTCTATGCCGATCTTGGTCCCATAGAGGCCGAGGTAATGACAACAGAAGCGTGGGTGAAGATGATGTTCCTGGACGGGTGCTTCATCCTCAAGCACCTGTGCAACTATGTGCGAGGCATCAACGAGGAGGAGCTGCACCAGTCGAGGTGGGCACCGGCGCAGCTGCGCAGTGACCTCACCTTGCTCGAGAACCAGATCCCCTTCGCTGCGCTGCTGGCGCTGTTCGACCACCTGGCGCCGCAGCGCCTCCTGCCGCGCAACGCTGACGAGAAGAAGAAGAGGCGCAGGCTGCTGGACATGGCGCTCTGGTACATGCTCAGAGGGCCCTTGTCCTTGCCCCAGGGGAAGAGGCCCACGGACGAGCTGGGCGTGGACCCTGAGGTGCCGGTCGACCACCTGCTGCACCTGCTCCATGTGGCACACTGCGCCCAGCTCGACGCCGCCCAGAGGCACCAACGACCGCCGGAGAGAGACCTGCGGGGCTTCATCTCCACCCTTCCGATCCGAATGATGAGGCTGCTGCGCTGCCTGTGCATGCTCGGCTATGAGCCCGGCCCGGGTGACATTAACCTCGACGGTGACAGGACGGAGAACGTCCCGTCGGCAGCGGAGCTGAAGGCTATGGGCATCTGGATCACGAGGACGTCGACGACGACGGGGCCGGCGCCTCACCATGGCGGGGCGCTGCTCGACGTGCGCTTCATGGATGACCGCGTGAGGCTCGAGATCCCACCAGTGTATGTGGAGCAGACAACGGCGCCGCTGCTGCAGAACCTCATCGCGTTCGAGCAGCAGGTGGGCGCCGACGACGGCGGCGACTACTGCACCACGTACGCCTTCCTCATGTACAACCTTGTCAGCACGCGGGAGGACATCACCCTACTGCAGGATCTGCGCATACTGCACAACAACTTTGGAAGCGATAAAAAGGTCAGCCTGCAATTTCCTTTCACTGTTTTCCTCACTCATTTATAATGCAATGCAAGGAGCAATGAAACTCTATTGGGAGCATATTTCATCCCAATGGAGTTTCACTTGGTTTTTAACTTGTGGGATGAAATGAAATGCTTTCAGTGGAGTTTCCCATGATTTCCAATGCGTTAGAAATGAGAAGCGCGGGGTTTCATGCATCTAGATGAAACTCATCTCTAGTTTCTCCTCATAATTTCCTTGTTATGTCACCATTTTTGTTGATACATCATTTCATTAAGTGACAATGAAACTCTAACAAATTGCTCATGTTAGTGGCACTCTTTCCTATGCACTCTAACACTTGGTTAACCAAGGTAATTAATTGTGCATGCATTACAAAACGACAGAAGAATTACAAACCATGGCCAACTGCATGCACAGTTTAGTTGGCTAGATAGGCGGTAGGCCCTGTCTAGATATTAGTATTATCTATGGGACAAATTTTGAATACTCCATATATCACAAAAAGTGCACTTTTGGAAGAAGCAGGAAGTACTTAAATTTTGGATAAATATAAGAAATGTTAGTTAACTGAATTTTACTCTTATATGTTCCTGGCAGGTCATTAATTACTTCAAGAACTTGTGCGTGTGGAACCGGCGCAGTGGATTGACCCCCATTGACAATGTGCTGAAAGATCTGAGGAGATGTAGAGTGTTGCATGTGTACCGTGATTTAGCAGAGGTGAAGAATTACATCAACAGCCCGGTCAAAATACTTCTACTCAACATTTCTGCCATGGTTGCGTTGTCCACCGTCATGCAGGCTCTCATGGCTATCCGACCAACATCCGGGCAATGATCCACCCAACATTACAATAAAACATACATATTACAACACACTCGTGCAACACATTCAACATTCATCAATGTGTTACATAGAAATTTCATAGAAACACAAAACTATATGTTATTAAAGTTGTAACAAGTAGGGCTCATTTTGTATTAATATACTATAAAGATGTGATAATTAAATAGTACTCCTATCTTGTAGTAACACAAGATAATGTGACATCTTAAGATGAGATTCTACTATAACATAAGCCAGCCCTCAAGCCGGTGACCAGGTTTTGATCCTAGGCGGTGGCACTGGAAGGCTCCTACATTAGCTTTCCTTGTGTAAATACACTATTTTAGTCATGTAGAGACATTCTATATTGTCTCTGTGTAATTGTAGCTAGAGTTATTTCCCAAACCATATAATTGTGATGCAATGTCTCTTTTATTGAAAAGACAATTCAATAAGTGTCTTTCATTGCCCGGTCAATGCTTCACCTGGCAGTGAAGATCCAGTATCATTGCTAGTTTAATACTTCACCCGGTAGTGATGTTCTAGTATCACTGCTGGGTCAATGACTCAACCGGCAGTGATGCTCTAGGATCACTGCTAGGTCCGAGCCTTATTTTGCTAGATGTGTACTTGGTTTGACTAGTTCCTGGCCCATTCATCACCAATCTCCTATCATTGTCACCATTGTTGCAGCCAGTTCAAAGCTAGTCCTTGCCGTATAGATGGCATACCCGTCCACGTCCTCAGCCTAACATGGAGTTTACGACTCAGACTGGAGCTCCCTCTCATTACGTGCAATAAATGTAAGCAGCACACTGTGTTGGAGTTTAGGGTGAAGAAGGAAGATCTCAACTATGGCTGCATCTTCTACAAGTGTCTAAATAAAAACGTTAGGTCTTGTTGGCCTCGTTTTCTAAGATTTATTGCCATTTCTTTTGCGATGATTATTGATTCCAAGTTCATGTTTTGGTGTTCTTTCAGTGTGATGGTAGTGGATGCTCATGTTGATACTGAGACCAAGAATACGTTGAGATGCTGAAAACTTTGGCTGATCAGGAGGCTGAGAATGCACCTATGCATGGAGAGGTGAATTAGAAGAAGCCCATGGATGAAAAACTCGTGAAGAATTTTTCTCTTTGGTTAGAGTTGGAGTAGAAATCCTTGTTGTGTTGAATGCATTCTAGTTCTAGTTTGTTTAGTGCTAATTGGGATTGTCTACATTGTACTTAGACTCTAAATGGTATGTTATAGATTTTGCCTGTGATTCTAATTGATAATGTCTATATTGTGTCACATCCAAGTTTATATCTAGAATGTCTATATTCTGTGGGTCCTATTTGTAAATAACCAGCAGTGACGCTAGGCATGCAAAAATTAATTTAAACTATATAAAATAAGAGTGGGGTCTCAGATGTGAAGAGCTTGCTAGAGGGGGTCGATAGAGCCAACCAGGGTGCATAAGGGTTTGGAGCCCATGATGAGCATGTGGTCAGCAATGACTCAACACAGACTCACAACTGTTGAAGCCGTGATGAGCATCAATTGGCGTCCGCTGGCTGAACATAGGCCAACAACCTACCGGGGCACCAAATAGCATTATATTGCTACTAGGTCACATTAGCTTTGGTGTGGCTCTATCCTCACAAACATTCTTCTAGTACCTCTCATGCATCATCTTGACTACAAAACAGAAGGTGTATGCGGAGACCTTCTCCCATTGAGAACACACATGTTGAGGCTATACACAAGTGGCCGACACACATGCAGGGGACTTAGCTAAGCTAGTGTCTCCTCTATCCATGGAGGCAACCGGACACATGTTTTATAACCAAAAGCAATGGTGGTAAGTAGGATTAACAGTGTAGAATGAATGAATTGGTGTTAGGTAGATCCAATGGCTAGAAAGAAAACTGATGGGTCAGTAACAGAAACCAGATATGAAATATTACTGCTGAGTAGTGGCTCGACTTTGTCATTGCCGGTTTATAGCTTGATCGCATAGTGATATATCACTGTGGGGTGGTGGTTTGAGCCGGTAGTGATAGGTGACATCACTGCCAGGTGAGTACCTTCCCACCAATTATTAGGATCCTAGGCTTTTGACCTGGTAGTGATAATTAATCATTGTCAGCTCCAGCACAACTGGCCGTGATGGTCCGGTAGTGATTGTGTGTTCTGTTGTAGTGTTCAAAGCAACCTGATTCGTTAAATTGGATTTAAAAACACATCTAAGGGACCAGACAAGAGGCGGGTAGGAGACTTTAGAGTAGACTCTATTGTACACTGTTTTAAGGTATAGATAGATTCAGGCTATTCAAAGTCAAACCTAATGTTTGGAGAAGCTATAAAACTTTAGGCCTTTTGTATTGCTACTAAAAAAGGGCACAATTTTGTGGTGTGTACAATGAGGCTGCCGACCTATCATCTTTCTAGTCGCATCGATCTTCATGCGCCCTGCAACTAGATACTCCCGTATTAGCTTCTGCATCACATGGTTAGGGTGCGTATGAAGAGCACGACGAAGAAGTATCATTACACCCTGGTATGTCCTTTATAATTGCATCTAAGTAAGTACAAGAAGATAGCAAGTTCTGGCATATTTTCCCAATTCCTCTGAGCGTTAATAATCGATCGACATCATCAATCAACATAATTATTCAACAATGGAGTAAGTCAATCCTATTCTTCTGGCATATTTTCCCTATTCTTTTGCTGAGCATTTAATCGTTCAACATCATCAACATAATTTCTGACAATAATTCATTCCTCCGGTCAATTAGACAGGATGATGACTAGGAGCTTATATTAATTAATTAGCGACCTAGCTTGGTGACTGAGGCTGAGGCCAGAGATGTTGTCTGCCGCGGCTTTGCCTCCGGCGGCGGCCGACGACTACTCTCCCTCTCGTCGGCATCGCAGGTCCACAGCTGCCGAAGCATAGCATGCTGCTGGCATTGTTGTCTTCCTCGGCGTCGCGGCCAGGAAGAGGGGCTTCCTCACGATCGGCCTCGAACAAGAAATCAGCTCGTTGTGACTTCTCCATCAGGTCCTGCCAAAAACAACAGATAGATATGCGCTAATTAGCAAGAATTCATCGATGCCCATGCATGAATCGGAGGATATTTATATGTGTGTGTATATATATAAACTATATACAAATCTTAGTCATGCATAGTACTTACCATGATCTAGAACTTGATGGATCGAGCTGGGTGCTATTATATAGACTAACTGCTTTGTAGAGGGCCGGACGCTCACGCTCTCTTGTTGCGATGAATGAATAAACTACTACCGTGTTACATTACATATATATAGGGAAAGGAAGAAGTTTGTGGTGGTACATACTTCTTGCTTCGTGCCGTCCCATTTGCCAGCAACGAAAGCAAAAGTATCAGATTTATAACAAATTAAAACAGACGGCGCCCCTGAACCCGACGCACGCCGGCCATTTCCTGCTCAACTGCGGGCCGCAAAGCTCCGCCGCCACACATTGTTTATAGGAGCAGAATTTCCTGGTGCAAGTTTTAAACAACGGCCACACACCATGTCAATTATATTGGCACAAACATCGGCCAAACATCATCAATTTGAGTTACTGAACCGAGAGTGACATGCCTTTTCAGGGATGATTATTCCTCTGCACCTTCATGGACCACGCAATTAGTCCCATATTAGCTTTAAATTTGTATCACAACAACATTAGGGCGCATGTGAAGAAGGAGAAGAACAGGAATAACAAGAAGAACTAAGCAATATATATTCTTCATCAAAATGGAAAAATTCCGTCATGGTATGCATGTCCTACAATAAATAAAGAGTTGCATCAAAGTAAGTACAAGCAGATTATATCAAGTTACGGCAGTGCTAGCACCCGGACATCCGGACGGACGACCGCGTCCGAACGCCCGCACTCATTTTGCGCGCCCGACGTTGGGGGCCGTGCCACCCGAACGTCACCAGCATTGAGAAAGAACGTCACCAGCATTGAGAAGATGGGGAGGGGGCAACGCCCGGTGGCGGAGCACAACACCAAATTAAGTGGGGGCAAATCTGTGTTACTACTGAGAGAAATGGCAGGCTTGGGCTTTGGACTAGTTCTTTGTGGGCCGTCGTGATTACATCGGTTAATAAAAGAATAGAATCTACTCAAAACAAAAGTAAAAGAATAGAAGACATAGCCCATTTGGCCCATTCATTGTATACCCTTTCAATCCTGAACTCGTGAACTCTTCAGATAGCGGCTCTGTTCATCTTCTCCGAGTATCCGCAACCGTCAAGAGCATCTAACAGTGCAGGTACGCCGCACGGAGGAAGGGGGGCGAGAGCCCAGCTTCACCTCCTCTACGCTCCGCCCCTAGCAACGTCCACCTATGCCTCTGGTTTGGAAGGGCCTGCGGTGTGCCCTGGCTACGGTGTCGTATCGGATGCCCAGCCAACGCCGGGAGGAAGAGACACTGAGGCAGCAGAAAGGCAAGGGAGATGCAATATCCGATCTACTTTTAAAACATTCAGATGCAACACTTGCAACATACGTCTGAAGACAGATGAAACAATTGAAACATGTATCTAAAATACATGCAAAAACACCTAACAGTTTCAACATACGTGCGAAACATATGCAACATCTTGATAAACGCACTTGCAACATGCGTCCGAAAAAACAGATGAAACATTGGAACAAAAGCTTGCAACATACGTGTACAACCATTGCAACATATGCAATATCCTGATCTACTTTTGCAACATCCATATGAAATACTTGCAACATACCTATGAAACATCTGAAATACTTGAAACATACGCTTGCAACATGTGTTTTTCACCCTTCTTCCAGACGACGCAGAGCAGAGCAGGGAATGGTCGGTTCCGACCAGCCGGCGGGCGAGGATGGTGGTACAGCCTAGTAGCGGCTAGCTACGCCAATGCCTGGACTGGGCCCGGCCAGCGACGGCCCCCTCTCCTTGCCACCTGGCCACACGCGGCGGCCTGCGCGGCCATCGGTGAGTTCGGTGGAGAAGGAGGAAGGCGGCCGCTGGTGCTCGGATGCGGTGAAGATGGATGATGGAGGCCGCCGGTCAGGCAGGCGTGGTGGAGAACGTCGTTGCGAGGCGGTCGCGATGGAACACGCTGCGACGGTGCAGACGGTGCTTCGAGTGGAGAGCAACTTTTCTAAGCGAAGACTACAGCTGGACGAAAGAAACACGAAGGCGAGTGCAGGAGAAAACTTGTTGGGCCGTTCAGAGTTTTGCGGCCGACGCCAACCTCAGCGTCCAGTCGATCGGACGCCTAGGTGTAAGCACACTATGCCAGTAGGTATTTGTAGGGGTGGCTCATGTGTATTTGTAGCCGCGGTTTTGCCAGCAACTCCTAAGCAACCGTGACTACAAATGCCCAGTTTGTAGGGGCGGTTGGCCAGCCACCCCTACAAATCGATTTGTAGAGGCGGCTGATGATTTGTAGGGGCGGCTGGATATCCTCCCCTATAAATCAAGTTCCTGAAATCATGAAAAAAAATTGCTAAAAGAATAGAATTTTTTTAATCCAGGAAGGCCCCACTAGTCAGCCACACACCCACTCCCTAGCTCTGGCATTTTTTGTGCAATTTTTGGAGACTTTGCGTCGGCTGGGATTCGAGCCCACGACCTCCCCTCGAACGTACCCTCCACCATTGCACCTCACGCTCACTTGTGTCTATAATCTATTTTAGTTCCACACATATTATCCTAAATCGAGCATAAATTGATTGTTTGAGGCCTTAAACGAATTCAAATGAAAAAGTTATCAACTATAAAGTTTTATAACTTTTCAAGATCTACAACTTTTATTTTGGTAGTTTCTCCATCCGAGGTCATTTATAAAATTTGAATTTAAAATTTAAGAAATTCAAATATAGTTTTCCTTGACAAGATGATTTCAAATCAAAAAGTTGTCAACTATAAAGTTTCATAACTTTTCGAGGTCTACAACTTTCGTTTTTGCTGTTTGTGCATCTGAGGTCATTTTAAAAATTCAAATTTCAAATTTTTAGAAATTCAAATATAGTTTTCCTTGACGAGTTGATCTCAAATGAAAAAGTTGTGCACTACAAAGTTTCATAATTTTTCGATATCTACAATATTTATTTTGGTAGTTTCTCCATCCAAGGTCATTTGAAAAATTTAAAATTCAAATTTGAGAAATTCAAACATAGTTTTCCCTGACAAAATGAATTCAAATAAAAAAGTTGTCAACTACAAAGTTCTATAACTTTTCGAGATCTACTACTTTTATTTTGGTCATTTGATCATCCGACATAGTGGTAGTAACATTGTTCACAAATTTTACATATCCAACTTATAGTTTATGGAACTGTAAGAGAGATATGTAAACTTTGTCAACAATGTTATTACCACTTTGTCGGATGAAGAAATGACTAAAATAAAATTTATAGATCTTGATGAGTTCTATAACTTTTGCGTTCATGACTTTTTCAGCTAAAATCATTTAATGTTTCAAAATGACATTTGAAGTTGCCATTTTTTGAAATTCAAAATTCAAATAGATAAAACATAGTCATATGAAAAGATGGACAAAATAATAGCTGTAAGAACACAATAAATTGATAGAGCATGATTTTAGAAAATTTTAGAAAAAAAATCATCAAATTTGAAGTTAGTATAGGGGAAAGACTAGTTACAAGTTTTGGTCACAAATTTAAAAGAGAAATCAATGTTTTTCAATAATTTCAAAATTAAACTTTAAACAACATTTTGAAGCAGTAAATGATTTCAAATGAAAAAGTTATAAACAGCAAAGTTTCATAACTTTTTGTGATCTACAACTTTTATTTTGGTCATTTCCCCATCCGAGATCGTTTGAAAAATTCAAATTTTAGTACTTAGTTTTTACTATTCGACGTCTATTTTGAGCTACCCCTACAAATCCGATTTATAAGGGTGGCTAGATATTAAGCCGCCCCTACAAATCAAGCCATTTGTAGGGGCGGCTGATAACACCAGCAGCCCCTTCAAATGGATTTGTAGGTGCGGCTCGTTTGAGTACCATTTGTAGGGGCGACTCAATATAGAGCTGCTCTAAAAAAAGAGGCGTCGCTGCAAATCCTTTTTTTAGTAGTGGCATGTCTGATCAAGTTATGGAATACTCTCTCCATAAAAAATTGTAATTTTATATTTTTATTAGGACAGATTGGTGAATAGTGAAAAGATCACAAATGCCCCCTACTGTCTACATATTCCTCTGAGTTTGATTGGTTTGTTAGTCGAGATAACTAATGCTAGCCTAGGTACTTAATGCATGGATGACAAATTTTAAATGCTAGAATTATATTTCAAATGCTAAAATTATATTCCTTGTGGGACTGTATTTTTTTGTGCGACAAAATTTAAATCCTAGAATCATATTCTCTGTATAGGACGGAGGAGTTTTCCATCTCCCTCGGTCGACATCAACATATTAATTAGAGAAAGGAAGGAGAAAACATGGATGCACTTTGCCAGCCGTATTACTTGTAATAATATTATAGGAAATTAAAAGCAAGGAGAAGCACGTACCACATGCTTCATATGCTTCTTCAAGCCGCTTCGTTTGCCAGCAAAGAAAGCAAAGTCAGATTCGTTGCGGTTGGCTGTAAGTGGCTCACTTTCTCAAGAGCATATATACTCCATGGCACACAAGCAGCCGACAGCCTCCAGCACGCCGATCATTTCCTGTGCAAGCCGTAAATAGCCACATTCACTACTGGAGACGGCCGGCAAAGGCCCATTAACCCTCGGCAAAGGTTTTACCGAGGGTGGCCCTCGACAAAGAGCTCTCAGGGAATTTTGAGTCGGCAAAGAGGGTCTTTACCGAGGACCCTTTATCAGGCACTCGGTAAAGCCTTTGCCGAGGGCCATGGCGACATTCGGCGAAGAAAAGCAGTCGTCACGGCGCCGGCGCCATGGACGGCGTCTTTGCCGAGGGCCGTCTCCGTGGGCCCTCGGCAAAGAATTGTTCTTTTTTTAAAAAAATCTTTGCCGAGGGCTTCCTCACGGCCCTTGGCAAAGAAATTTTAATTTTTTTCTAAAAATCTTTGCCGAGGGCCTCCAGCCATGTCGCTCGGCAAAGAAATTTTGCAGAATTTTTTCAAAAAAATCTTTGCCGAGGGCCTTGGTCATTGCCCTCGGCAAAGATGCAGGAATTTTTTTGTTTTTTGCATTCCATCGACACAAGCATTTCATATATATATATATATATATATATATATATATATATATATATATATATATATATATATATATATATATATATATATATATATATATATATATATATATATATATATATATATATATATATATATATATATATATATATATATATATATATATATCACACAGAACCCATTTTCTCACAATATATCACAACCATAATTGTGAACCATAAATCACAATATATTACAACGATAAGTTACATGTTTATCATCATTCACATGTTTATTACGTCAAGTTCATCAAATCCAAGCACAAGTCACAACCATAAACCACAAATCACGGTAAAGTCCAACCATCAAGCTAGCCTATGAAACGATGGTGAAGGAAAGGCGGGATCACCCGGTGACGCATTAGCGGGATTATTGGAACCCGCGGACGGAGGCTCACAAAGGAGCAGAGATTGCATGTGTGAGTAATCCGAGAAAACAGTTTTGGAACTTAAAGATTGCATCTAGTAATCTAGGAATAAAAAATATTAGACTCAATTGAAAATTTTGGCAGCACCTCCCCTGCACGGGGAGGTTTCCAAAACCTGCAAGAAAGAACGGCACAAAGACCGACATCCACAATGGCACGAACGCCGATATCCACAACGACACGAACGCCGACAATCACAACGACACGAAGGCCGACATACATGCAAAGCACAAGCGAGAAGTGAACTTTCATACTTACAGGAGTAGCCGTAGGAGTAGGAAGTGGAGGAGCTGACAACTGCACAGGTACACCCATCGCTTGCCCAAGACTTTGCATGATCAGCATCATTTCTACCATTTGCTTCTGCGTGGCCTAATGCGCCGCCTTCTGGGCCTGTAGCAGCGCGGTTAGTTCTGTGTTCTGCTCTTGACTTTGCTTTTTTGTTTCTTTCAGCTCGGCCTGCAATATTTCACTCCAATGTTTTAGTAATGCAAATCTAATTTAGGTGTGTAAAGATCAACGTACGACGAGTAAAACAGGAGTTACCTCAAGTGCTTCGACTCGCTGCAGTGCTGGACTAGGCCGTGAGCGTATGGGCTGGCTGGAGCTCGTGCTCCGTGCTCGGATAGCGTCGAGAGAGGGAATAGTGCTGGAGTCGATGGCGCCGTCTGCAATCCACAGCCGTCCGTGTTTGTTGCCTCCTCCGAGCCTCATGATCGTCTCTGCATCAATGGGCTCAGTGAGCACATTGTAATCTTCCCCATGGATCTCCCTTACCGCTGACGTGTACTCTTGGACTTTAGTGTACACATTCGGGTCAGAGTACGTCTGTGGCGGGGCAGCCGGGTCAAAGGAGACAGAGGACGACGACCGCCCATGTGGGACAGAGCCCACGCAGAGAACTCCGAGACCTCCTCGCCTGGGTGCACAGCCTCTTGCGAGAAAGACAGGAAGATGGTGAGAAATCTGGCAGAATTGAACGTCAAAATAAATGAAAGAAATCACTTACGTATGCTTGTTTATATCCGGGGAGGCTATGGCTGCCTTGATGGTGAGTTGGACCTTGCCTCATCAGACGCTATTCCTGCTGCCTCTCGTGCGTGTCAACAAAGTCCTGTGACAACCACTTGTCCACGATCATGGCCCAGCACTCGGGATACGATCGGCACCACCAGGGAATCACCTACAGGTCATCGAGTATTCGACCTATAAGAAGATGAAATTGAACCTACTTAATATCAAAACGAATCATTATGAATGTTATTCGCCTACCTCAAGGTACTGGTCCCGGGTCAGCGTAATCCGTCTTGCTTGAGGCTTGGGGAGGGACTGATTAAGTACCTACGTGTAGTAGTCTATGTGGGCCTGGACGTGCCCATGGTGGTGCATCTCGGTGACGTACTTCCTACAAGCTGCGGCAGCCACTCGATCCGCCTGGGCCTCAAGTCCTTCTTCGGCCTTAAAATATTTCTGCATACAAAACTGATGTATCCATTTATTATTTCAATAAAAGATTTAATCAATGAATGTGATGTATTAAGCAATGTTGTGCGAGAGAGACTTACCCAAAACTCCGCCAATACCCCCTCCTGCTTGTTGCGCTAAGTGTCATCTGTGACCAGCGCGTACCTGTCCCACTTGGAGGCCGGCTCCCGCACCACCGGCTCTTCGGACAGTTGCACAATGCCGGGGTACCATTTCCTGCACAAAACACCAAGGATGCTCGCGGGGGAGCGTGCTGGAGTACCCGACAAAACCAACCAGGCCTTGCACATGTGATTAAGAAAATTTATCAGTTTCACTTATGATTTCCAACATATCTTATGAAGTAGGCTGTGGTAAAAAATTGAGAAGGTTTCGAGCAAATGTGACGTCGGATGCCGGTCCAACATCACAATTTGCTCGAAACCTTCTTAATTTTTTACCACAGCCTACACATGCGATAACATGACACCTCGACAAGTTTCGTGATTTTCGGACTTCGTATGAATTTTATATAATTTAAAAACACTTTTTCGGCAAGTTCCTCGTCATGTTACCCGAAATTTGATGCGAGTTCATGGATATGGACTCAACATACACCATATACCATGAATAACATTTTTCGAATCACTAAATTGCATTATTCCATGCACCTGCAGTTCAAATTTGAAATATTTGAAAAAAAAATCAACGAAACAAAATAAATTAAGGAGATATATAAAAAAATTCAAAATTGGCCCAAATTTTAAAATTGAGTTTTCAATAATGTATTATAGCCCCACAAAAAAATTGAGTTCAAAAAACCAAAAAAAATTGCCGAGGGCCTAGCTTGGCCCTCGGCAAAGGGGCTCTTTGCCGAGGGCCTCCCCAATGGCCCTGGGCAAAGAATATTTTTTTAAAAAAATCTTTGCCGAGGGCCTAACGGCAGGCACTCGGCAAAGACTGACGCAAGTGGCCACCGTGACTGATCCGGCCATATTTACCGAGGTCCAGACACTCGGTAAATATTTATTTTGCCGAGGACCTAGATTTGCCGAGGGCTCCTGGGGCTGGCCCTCGGCAAATAGAGGCTTTGTCGAGTGTCCGAGATCCAGCCCTCGGCAAACCCAGAAACCCTCGGCAAAGGATGGGTTTCCGGTAGTGATTTATGTTACGCAACACAAATTTTACGTGCAAATGCGTACAGATAAACTTTTAGTTTTTAAATGGAATTACAAATGTATATCTCGTTTCTATAAGTAGAACTGTACTTTCTTACTGTAATACCAATGCTTTCATATTATACTGTTACTTATGGACCTAACATGGCCAGTAGAATTCCCGTGCTAACACTTTTTTTTCAACTATATATTAGGCTAGGTAATTGCAGATTCAGTAAGGAGCTGAGAACTAGGACCTTAACTATGAAACTTAGATCCTACGTCTGTTTTGGTGCTAATAGTCACCACTACATAATTGATTTCCACCAGCGCTTCATTTTTTATTAGAAATAATGGTTTTTTTTAATCTGCTAGTATAGCAACGAGGAGAGCACGGAGCTAGCTAGCTAGCGCGCGAGCCCAGTCTCTCCAGCTCTTGGGTACGGGGGCACTACCGCACTAGCAAGCTAAGGATTGGAGGTAATAAATCGAGGCTTTATTTAGCTCATAGTTATTCTCCTTGGTTTTATTTTGCCATATTTTTTTATCACATTATAGGATCAATGTCGAGATTGGCTATATATGGATCTGCCTTTGCCTGAGCCTTCAGGTTTGTGTTAGCAGAGGGATGTCATGGGGAAGAAGGAAGAACAGATCGAGAAGCAAGAGTAGCGAGGACAGGCTTACTTCAGATTCGAATTCGGTTACAATGTTCATGATTCTCACCCTCTCACCTCTCTTCTCTTATGTACTAGCAACTAAGATTGCTACATTGGGCCGGTCACCAACGTATTGAGCTTTCGTGTCCTGACAGGGCGGCCTGCTGGTACTGCTGCAGCGTGCTGAGTAGGTGTCGGAACGTGAGCAATAACGCTTCGGTAATCCTATGCGTCTTATGTCCAACGCGAGCACAAATCTTCGCACGCTCCCAAGGGCCCATCGCCTTGTTGTTTGCGCTTCTTACCCCACCGCTCGCTCTGCCTACGAGTTTATATTAAAAAAAATCACCGATTCTTTTCCCTTCCGCTTCCTCCTCCCCTGCTGCAGCGTTTTGTGCCTGCCCCATCCTCAACGCGGACACGCACTCCCCTCGTTGCTGCCGTGCGCCCCATCCGCCACCGCTCGCTTGCAACTCTCGCCCCTCCCGTCACGCGCGCCGCCCACTCCCTCCCGTTGCACGCACCACCCATCTGGCCGAGCCAAGCCCAGTACTGGTGGTGCTCGTGCTCGCGCGCGCCACTGGTGCTAGATGCTAGTGGTGCTCGCATGTAGCCACTCGCCGCCAGCTCCCACCCCAATCGCCGGAATTAACCAGCACACTATGTTGCTAATATATGTTTCAAGTGTTTTCAGAGATATGTTGCAGTTGTTTCATATGGATATTGCAAGAGTAGATCAGGATTGTTGCATATACTGCAAGTGTTTCAGAGGTATGTTACAAGCATTTATTCAAAATGTTTCACTATTCCAGACGTATATTGCAAGCATTTTGATCTGGATGTTGCATATGTTTCACACATATGTTGCAACAGTATGTTCCAAATGTTTCATATTTTCCTGTCTTCTGTTGCAACAAGTGTTTTTATGTTGCAAGTTGCAAGTGTTCTATCTGGATATTGCATATGTTTTCACACATATGTTGTAAGTATACGTATGTTTCATATGTTTTAGAGGTGTGTTACATTTAAGTATTTCATGTTGCACGTGTTTCGTGCTGTTCGGAGAGTTAAGGGACGCAGGGGAGTGACAGTGGCACGGCACATGCACCGAGGAATGGGGCACGAGCCAGTGCCCGACAGACATGGTGCTTAGCGCGCTGGGGGCCAGTGGTCGGGGGGCACGACGGGGCGGGGTGTGCCTGCAGAGCGTGGCGAACGGATGGGGGCGGGTGCGTGGATGGGGCCAGGTGGAATCTAGGCGGACGGGGCAGATTGTAAGCGAGTCGTACGGATGCAACGATGGCGCGATGCACATGCGGGCAGGGTGAATTAGCAGACGGGGGGCGGGCTATGCAAGCACGCGCGGGAAACAGCCGTCCAATGGAATCCTATCCTGTCGGACGTCCGGACACCAGCACGTCCCATAACAGTTTGTCACCTGTTTTAAACTTAATTTGAAGAAAACTTTTTGCAAAAATAGCTGAAAGGCGGCGAAGGACGACAACAAAGTTGATGACGGGCATCGCGCGCTCCGACAAGGGCAAGTCTTTTCCAGCAATGAAAAGGAGGAGAAACGATTCACGAGTCGACAGTGCATTGTTTGATCCAAAGATCTCAGGTCAATGACCATAATCGACTGCTTTCTCGTCGAGTTTCTTCGTGCATTTTCTGTGGGAGGGGACTGCGAAGTTCGGGTGGGTTGCAAAGCTTAAAGAGGTTTGTCAAGTGGTCACAAGCAAGTGACCATGGATGCACCTCCGATGTGTCTGGGTCACGCGTTTGGTTCCAATTTCTCAGCGGAATGGCTGAATTCATCCCCAAGTGGTCAGTTTGTTGGTGCAACATCAACAATGGCATTACAGAGGATTTAGTTTGAACCAAAAGGGGAAATTACCATTGATGAAAGAGCTGTAGAAAGTTGAAAATTGTCCTTGCAGTGAGCCACCACGAGGTGTGGGTGAGCTGAAATTGAAATGGGCAATGCAAGGATGGTGAAGGAGATTAAGATCAAGCTCTTCGAGCATTTGGGCAATCAGGGCAAGAGAGATGAGACAGAGACGAAGGCGGAAGATACCGCGTTAACACAACCAGAACCAAGGGCACATTGTGTGTGGGCCAAATCCAACTTGTGTGAGCATGACAAAAGAGAACGTGGGTAGGCCGTTTGGGCATAGAATGGAGGACCTATTTAGTCATTCATGGAGCCTAGCCCAAAAGAATGATAGGTGGTTTTGAAAGCCCAAGCCTATGTGGGTCGGTGAAGAGGAATCCTTGCCTAATGGGAAGAGATGTGAAGGGGAGCTCATCTAGCAAAGAAGATTGCTAGGGTTCGGCCACCATAACCTCAATCCAAGATAGGAACAATAGCGAAGGGCTCATTTCATAAATATTGAGGTCCTCCTCACTTTTGTTTGCCTCGACACTACTGGAAAACCGAGATTTGCCTAGTGTTTAATGGTTTGCCTAGTGCCAACCGTCGGACACTAGGCAAAGATCTTGTTTGCCGAGTGTTAAACCCCGGAGCACTCGGCAAAATAAAGGCACTAGGCAAAATAACGATTTGCCGAGTGTCGACACTAGGCAAAGAAATCCACTCGGTAAATGACCATTTTGCCTAGTGTCAATACTAGGCATACAATCACACTCGGCAAAGGCTGCCGGAGGGCAACCGCCGTTACCGTTTTGCCGAGTGTCTTCCGTTAACACTCGGCAAAATTAGAACTTTGCCTAGTGTCTCCGGACGACACTAGGCAAAATATTTTTTCTTTTTTTGATTTTAGCTTCCAATTTTTTTCTGTAGCTTTCCTACTATACCTTGACCAACATGTTGAAAGTTGGCACAATTTTATGAAATTTTGCTATATTTCTTTAGTTTATTTAATTTCTTTGAATTTTTTCGACAAATGCAAATTTGAACTGCAAGTGTGACGAATAATGGCAATTCATGAATGCAAAAATGATATTCATGTTAGTAAGTGTTAGTTGAGGCCGTATCCAGAAAAAGACCAAAAATTTCACACATCTTCACGTCGAGACATGACCACGAACTTGCCAGCAAATAGTTTTTAAATTCTATTAAATGAAAACGGAGTCTGAAATTCATGAAACTTGTCGACAAGTCAAGATATCGCATGCGGGTGACATGATAAAAATTTAAAAAGATTTCGAGCACATCGTCACGTATGATGCTTAGAAACCCTAACATCTCCACAATGATCACATGTGGAGATGTTAGGGTTTCTAAGCATCATACGTGACGATGTGCTCGAAATCTTTTTAAATTTTTATCATGACACCTGCATGCGATATCTTGACTTGTTGACAAGTTTCATGAATTTCAGACTCCGTTTTCATTTAATAGAATTTAAAAACTATTTGCTCGTAAGTTTGTGGTTATGTCTCGACGTGAAGATGTGTGAAATTTTTGGTCTTTTTCTGGATACGGCCTCAACTAACACTTACTAACATGAATATCATTTTTGCATTCATGAATTGCCATTATTCGACACACTTGCAGTTCAAATTTGCATTTGTCGAAAAAATTCAAAGAAATTAAATAGACTAAAGAAATATAGCAAAATTTCGTAAAATTGTGCCAACTTTCAACATGTAGTCTCATTTTATGTAGGGAGGCTCGATAGAAAGTTTGAAGACCAAAATTGAAAAAAAATAAATAAGTTTGCCTAGTGTGCCAGCTAGACACTAGGCAAACTGGCCTCTTTGCCTAGTGTCTCATGGAAGACACTAGGCAAACTTATTTTTTATAGTGTTTGCTTAGTGTTGGGTACTACCGGTAGAAGACCGGTACTACCGTTAGGCCAAAAACCAGCACAACTGTAGTACCGCTAGGTTATTTTTCCACTGTTTTGTGAAGACCGGAAGTACCGGTACTTACAACCGGTACTATCGGAGACACTTCGAAGAAACCCAGCAGTGAGGTGTGCCAGGTATTTACTCTATTTTTACAAATAAATTTTACAGCTGAATTTTTTTTTTGCCTAGTGTTAGATCGTGGACACTAGGCAAAGCCGGATATCTCTTACTAGGAATCTTGCTTCCAAAAAACGGGCAGCGGATCGGGCCATGTCACCCGTTAGCCCATTAGCCGTCCGATCAGGCAGACAAGCAACTTGGTCCGTCCGATGGTGGAGCGGTTTGGGTCTCTACCCGCTTATGCGCCCATCCAACAGCTCGCGAATCTTCTCGGCCCGTTGGCCCGTCGTGTTTCTCTCCCCATTGCTCTCTCCCTCACGTCTCGCGTCGCGGCGTCACTGATGCGGCGGCCGCCGCTCGCCCTTCCTCCATCTCTCCTTCCCTCCCCACCTTGCGCTATCGCCAGCGGCGCCCCCAGGCGCAGCCTTCAACTAGGGCCACTGGGGTCTCTCCATCCCCATGGGGAGCTCGAACCCTAGGTTCTGCGGTCGCCGTACTGTCGGGCCGCTCCGCTGTGGCCTTCCGGGGGACCTGCGTCTCCTTCGCCTCGCCGCCGGTTCACTGCGTCTCCGCCGGCGGCGCCCCCGGTTTACGGCGCCGTGGCACCCGTGGGCCGCGAGCACCGGCGGATCCCCGTTGCGTGCGGCCGTCTAGGCGGCGCCACCCGAATCTTCCCGTCTCGTTGGCCCAAGGTGAAAAGGCAACAACACTGGCACACTTCGTCAAGGCGACCGCGACAGCGGCTCTCCTCGCCTCCCCGGACGCCGCGTCGCTGCGGGCGCTGTCGCAACGCCACCGCTGGGTGTCGTACGGCTGACGCGTCCTAGCACGAGCATCCCCACGGGCCCTGCGGGAGCCCTAGCAAGGGCGAAGCAAGCCCACCCGACGGCGCCACCGCCCCGGCACGGCCTAGGCCGGTCGCCGTACCACGGGCGCCCCTGTGCGCGTCGGCCTGAGCGACCGGCCCTGCGTGGTCGCGTCTTCCTCTTCTCCAGCTGCTGCTCCGATCAGCAGCTAGCCCTGGCGGCGGCGCGTCGCAACTTCCTCTCCGTTGTCGCTGCCGGCTCGACTCAGCAGCCGGATCTGGTCCTCCTCCTCTGTTCCATGCCTGCTCCCCAGGTCCTCCATCCCTCCGTGTTCCCCTTCGTGCAGGTGACTGCCCGCTGCTGCAGCGTGCGTTACCTCCCCTCTACACGCCGGTCGCATCCGCCACCTCCGTGGATGCCGTTTTCACCGTTGGTCTTCCTCTTCACCTCCGCCAACCCCGTGCTCTGTGTTTTCAATCCCCCTGGAAACGGTAAGGTTCGCAGCTACTGTTTCCTCTGCGCTTCCTGTTCTGTGCCCCTTGACTGCTCGATGAAATGTCCAAACCAAATATGGCCACTAATTTTCCGTAGTTTGGTGTTGCGTCTATCATTTTCTCCCAGCCGAAATTATTTTGCCGGGGATCCATTTGTAGTGCCTAAAAGGTTGCGCATTTGGTCAATCCTTCATATACCAAACGATTGGAGATAGTAGATTCTTCCTAATTTATGGCTCATAATAGTTTCGTTTGTTTACTCTCTCCTAATCTTAATCTTATGAGGATAAGATCATTTACTTGCTTTTCTTAATGTGCAGCGTAGATGGTCTGTTCATATCTGTGCTACTATGTTCCTGCAGCGACATATTTCTTACATAAACGGCGTCCTTGGTTGGTCACAGCAGCAAGCTGCTGCAGTTTAGTCTTGGTTCAATTCACTCAGATGCATTCAAACTAAAGCGCGCAATACTATTGTTTATGTATATTCAGGCCAGCCTGCTAAGGAACTTCGAAAGAATATATCTTCATATTCCGCCTTTATTGCTGAATGGTTCACACACGAAGTACGTTTTATTAAATCCGAACTAACAGCTGCAACAGGTAAAGTTATTTTGTTCATTAGGTTTCATTGATGCTAGCATAAATCTGTAATTTTCTCATGAGATTTGGTTTTCTTATGTGTCTGCAGGTGCAATAGCTCTTATGCAGCTGCAGGAAGACTTGAGAGAGCATCTCAATGCTCAGTGCCGCTACAACGATGATGAACTGGAGACTTATATGCTGCTGCATAAGAGTGCTATGGTGGATTCGTTATGGAAGCTTAGTGTTGGTGATGTAGAGGCAACCTCAAATGCTCTGTTTTTATATCGTGTCCAGTCGTTGTTGTTAGTTGTGACAGTGGTTTTCATTGCTTTTATTAGTATCAGCTCACACGAGTACCAGGAAAGACGAACTCCGAGCTCCAGCTAAAGGATTCAAAACTTTACGCAAAATATTGCAGGTACCATTCGTCATATATTTTTCTATGCATTGTGTAAGTTATCCAGTGTATTCCATGAACTAATTTGGGCATTTATTTTGCAACAAGTTAGGCTTGGCGCTACCGAGGGAGATCCAGTGCCAATAAATAATACAATAAATAACTTGGATGACAATAATGGTAGTTCACAGGAACCATGTCCAAAATCTCCCAAGGATCAGCAGTTCCACCTCCACCATGGATTCTTTGATCACGACCAAGCTTTTTCAGCACACGGCTAAATAGAGTTGGGGCTTCAAGAATCTTCTCTCCTTTGTTCATTGGTGTCCACATCTTCTTTGCCTTACATTCCATAAGACCTGGACTACTACCAGTTTCATAGTGTTTTTTTTGCCAGAATCTGTGTTCCGATCACCCACGAACTGCACTTTGCAGGTCAGGTAGCAGTAGCACAGACAAAAATAGAAAGGTGAGTATCCATTCATACAGGCTTTCCCCTGTCTGAAATATATTAGCAAAAGTAAAAACAAATTCTTGGTATTTAAATGAGATCACTCGATACGAAGACACATAATCAGGCAATTGATGTGTCATGAATCAAAATATCAGTCAAATGGGATTTATGTCCCCTCTATTTATTTGGAGCAAATAATGTTAGCTTGTTATGACATATAACACATTTTAGTTCCAATGTCCTACAAAAATCAAAGGCACTATGACAAACCGAACTTGAGGGTTGGGTCGGCTCAATAGTCTCATGTTCATGGATCTGGGAGAAAACCATTTCTAAGGAATTATTCCTAAAACATTCTTCAACATTTCCTCACTTATACAATTCAGAGTGACCAATAATGAGCTACGTGGCATGCTTCCCTTCCCTCAGACTTGGGTTACCTTCACCTTGGCATGAACCACTTTACAGCAATCCTTCCAGCCTCTCTTGCCAATACAAGTATGCAACAGAGATATATTTGTCTACAAAGTGGGGATACAGGGAACATACTGTAAACCAATTTCCGTACAATCCAACAACATATGACTACTCCTATATTTGAGCCTCTGATTTTGTTGCCAAGTGATTCAAACAATTAGTGTATACTATGGTACCTTTGCATTTTGAAAAGTCATGTATAGGTGTACTTTTAACAGTTAGTTGACACCTTATCAAAAAAAGAAACCAAAGTTCACGCCAAGTCATTTTTGTTTGCCGCACAGGTTTGCAATTCATGGAAAAAAAACACTAAATTAGTGGTGGACCTCGCAAAGCAAGTGGTGGACTAACTGCTTTACCATTTTTGGTTCTCTCTTCTCTGACTGTAATTATCTCTGCATAATTGAACTCTGAATATATTGACGGCTTAAGTTGCAACCTAATAATATTGTTGCAAATGAGATACCTGCTTATCTTTACGGATATTTAAGGAGAGTTATTCTCAGCACCTGGTTATGTTGGTTGACCAATTGAAGCGGAATGAAACAGACGTGCCAATTCTTTACCTTTCCTTAGTCTATCATTCCACTGTTGCACTTGTAAAATGGAAGGGTCGCCGGCTTCACAGATTGGAGCGTCACCGGCACCACAGCTTGAGCCGAATCAAGTGGAAGGGTCGCCTGGAGCATCAAACCACGGGCCTCTTCACCCTTGACAATCGTCGTGATCAGCTTGTTGTGAACTTTGTTAAGAAATTTGGTTGTGCACTTATGAACTTGTGAACTTGTGGCACATTTGGACTTTTGGTATGAACATGTGATATATGTGAACATGTGGTTCTTATTTATGATTCATGTGATATATTTGTGGTGTTTGAATATGATTTATATTTGTGTCGCAAATGGAATAATCAAAAAAAAATTCAGCTTCTGGTTACTTTGCCTAGTGTCAGGGGTCTGACACTAGGCAAAGGGGCCACACGTGGCACCCCTGGGAACAGACTTTGCCTAGTGTCAGAAAACTGACACTAGGCAAAGTAGGCAGTTTGCCTAGTGTCGAAGGTCTGACACTAGGCAAAGCTTGGCATATTTGCCTAGTGTAGGTGGCCTGACACTAGGCAAAGCTTGACATGTTTGTCTAGTGTCGGACATCTGGCACTAGGCAAACCTTGCATACTTTGCCGAGTGTCAGACCTCCGACACTAGGCAAAACGTCCGTTACGATTTCCACCGTCAGTGGAATACTTTTGCCGAGTGGTGTCCTTGACACTAGGCAAACACTTTGCCGAGTGTCCGAGGTTTGACACTCGGCAAAGTGCTCTTTGCCTAGTCCGCCTCTGCCGACCCTTGTTTGCCTAGTGTGACACTAGGCAAACTGTTTGCCTAGTGTTTTTGGGCCTTTGCCTAGTGCCTGCGGCACTAGGCAAATCGCGCGATTCCAGTAGTGCGAGCTAGGCCCTGCTTATAAGGCCTTTTTACAATGACCATAATACCCTACATATATCATAGATACCAAGAATATTCCTTTTGGCAGGATACCAAGAATACCCTACATACAATCCTTTTACAATGACCATAATACCCTACATATATCATAGATACCAAGAATACCCTACATACAATCTTTTATCAGCTGTGGGATACCAAGAATATTCCTTTTGACAGGGCCCGCATGTTCCTTTTGGCAGGGTGAATTAGCAGACGGATTACAATGACCATAATACCCTACATATATCATAGATACCATAATTCGCGTCGGAGTACTGGCATTTTCATACTCCCGGGTGCTTGGGACCCTCGCCGGCGATACCCCTTCACAACCTTCATCTGTATCCTTCACCTTGGCGCTTCGTTTGGTCACGAGTGTGCTCCGTTGCCGTCTTCGCCAACCACTCTGCGCCTCTTCTCTCCTGGCAAAAACATCAGTTCCTTGCGAGAAAGGATTTGAAATAGGTGGACTTCAATCGACCTTGCGCGCGATAGAGAGGTAGGGAGCGGTACGTACAATATGACCCCACACGCGATGCAAACGCCCGACGAGGAGTATTTATGATAATGTACATCATACATAGTAAATTAGTAACTATATACAGTTGTTCTTGGCTTGACTCTGAATTCCCAAAACACTGAGCACCAGGGTCACAGACCAGGCCCCCAACCCAACCGATCCGACATGCATCTCAGCCAAATCCTGATCAGGGTCATGCACGG
Organism: Saccharum spontaneum; assembly: GCA_022457205.1. Lineage (NCBI taxonomy): Eukaryota > Viridiplantae > Streptophyta > Magnoliopsida > Poales > Poaceae > Saccharum > Saccharum spontaneum. The sequence continues at coordinate 1,581,507 of CM039605.1, read as the reverse complement.
AACAACGTGGAACAAGCATGCAAGGTACAAAGCACAGTAATATTACTTGACGATTGTAGTGCCATACATACAGGTGGCTGGCGGCTACAGTATGGTACACCACCTGGTCTTTTCTTCCCCACTGCTGCTGCTGGAAATGGAACGAGTGGCTGGCCGTTTCGGATACGTCGTTTGGGCCTTTGGGTTGTTGTCCTTGCCTTTGGGTTGCTGTTGCTGCTCTTCCTCCTCAACGAACAAGAAGGTTGCTCGCTAGGACTTCTCTGCTAGATCCTACAACATAATTAAAATGTATATATACAAATATCTATATGCATTTTCGATCTAAAGTATATTGTAATCACCGGACCACACCTCTATCCCAAAACAAAAGGCTCCATCGAAAGGATATCCCACAGCTGATAAAAGATTGTAGCTGAATCGAACAACAAACAAAAGGTGTTCTTTGTAGACAACAAAAGTAAATCGATGTTCTTGGTGTTGTAGTGATTACCATGGCCGTAGTGCTAGGTTTCGAACTGCAAAAGCAAAACCATATCTTGGTTCTAGTATGAGAGAAGAAGGGTGCACAACACAAGTATATAAACACACGCGCCGCCACGCAAGCAGATGCATTGTATCAGATATATATATGGATGAAATGAAGTGTTCCTTTTTCTTTTAATTAAATTCGTGGAAGGATATATGCCTAGCTTGTGGCGACAGCTAGCTCGCTAGATTAGCTTAAGAGTTTTTTGATGAAAAGATTAGCTTAAGAGTTACAAAAGCCAGAGATGGATGTGGATGGGTACAATGTAGATGCCCTGATGTCGAATTTAGTGAGGAAAGTAGAGAGAGGACGAAGAATACAAGTTGGACGGCCGGCATGTCCAAGATATATATGATTCCTGACGTGGATTTTTATTCGACTTCGACAGTTCGGAGAGTACCGTGACATTGGCATTCCGTGTGTAACGCGGTATACCCCATGTTTGGACCTGTATAGACTTTTAGAGTATCTCCACCAGTAGCTCATCTTTTTTTTTTTTGCTTTTTCACTATATAATATCGGTTATATGGGGTTATTCACAGGATAGGAGAGGAGCTCTTTTTCATTATTACTTTTCGAAAACTAAATAAAATTACAGAAATGCTGAGGTCAGGGCGTCCAACCATCTAGACGCCCCGTTGTCGTGGACTGCAACGGTACAAACTGCCCAACTAACCAGGATGCCTCCTTCGATCGGCTATTTGAAAACAAAATGTTCGGCTTTCTTCTTTACTCCCCGTCGGAAGCGTTTTCCCATTCGCATCGACCGCATCTGCTGGGGTGTTTCCCAACCCCACACCACGGCCACCCCGGCTCCTACTTCACCGCCCAGCCACGCTGCTCCTGTTCCTCTTTCACGTGCCCGCCTCATCGTTCCTAACGCTGCTCCTACTCCTCTTCTGCATGTGCCGCCCCGCTGCTCTTGCTCCACTGCCTGCCCTGCCTGACAATGCTGACAGCACAAGGAGAAACGCTGGGCCCTAGCGTGGAAGCCCTCTGACCTTGCCTCCTGCTACAGCTACGGCGCGTCGGCGCCCTGATGCAGATGGCGGAGGAGGCCACACCGGGATAAGATGCATGTTGCAACTATAGAATTTAAATGTTTCAGTTATTTTAGAGGTATGTTGCAAGTGTTTCATACGGATGTTGCAAAAGTAGATTAGGATGTTACATATGTTGCAATGGTTATATACGTATGTTACAAGCATCTGTCCCCAATGTTTAATTTATTTTTCGGACATATGTTGTAAGTGTGTTTCTCTCGATGTTATAGGTTTTACACATATGTTGCAAGTGTTATATCTGCATGTTATGTATGTTAGCAATGATTTTCAAGTATTTTTTGGAAGTGTTTCAGACGGATATTTGAAGTGTTTAATCTGTCTTCAGACATATGTTGCAAGTGTTGCCTCTGGATGTTTCAAAAGTAGATCGGGTGTTGCACATAGGATATGTGTGGGAAGCGGGAATGGGCACCAACGGTCCCCACGGGCATGGGCGAGGGCCCCTAGGTGGGCACGTGAAAAGTAGGCACGGGTGGGGGAGCGGAGTGCAGGCGCGCTGGGGAAACGAATTAGCCTGCTCCACGATACCATCCGACGGATCAATATGGATCGGACGTTAGGGCGCGAGCAGTTCCAATAAAATTTCTTCTCATAGACCACTAGCTTATATAAAAAAAACTAGCCAATACCCTGCGCATTGCCGTGGGTGAATCAAAGTTTGTGATTGGTTGAGTACATGACTTTGTTCAACATTTTTTCTGTTTATGACGGTATAAAAGCATATGTTAAGACTTTAAGTTAACTACTTCATTATAAGTACGTAAAGGATAAAGGCTACACCTCAGTCTTAATAGAGCCCGTGTAACAAAAGGTAATTGGGAATCTACTATTTTTTTTTGTGTTTACTTTATCTGGACTACATTTTTCTTAGGCAGGTGAGCAGAATGGGGCGACGTAAGGGGCTGTTTGGTACCCTTGCGCCGTCTCGCCTTGCCTAGACGGCTCAGGAATCGAGAAGGTAGCAGCGTTTGGTTATTTTTGCCGTCCGTCTCGAGGCCTGTGCAATCAAGCTTTTCCCACGCCATGCTGAGCGAGCCAATTCCGCTCTCCGCTCTGGGCAAGGCTCGGCGAGGCAAGCGAGCAAAGCTAGCAAGCGCACCAAACGCACCCGTAAAATCTAGATCCAAGCAGCCAACAACTATACAACAGCCTTAATAGAGTTTGTGTAAAAAAAACAAATTGGAAAACTATTGTTTTAGATGGCCACGGCAGGGCCCAGGAGCATCCATGGAAGCAGCAGCCGCTGTTGACTGGTAGAAAACAGAGAGGACGAGATCCTGGAAAAGAACACCTGAGGAGCGTGGGGGAGAGGGGCCGAAACTGTGTATGCATCCTCTATTTGATTATTACTAGCATCGTGCATGTATTACATAGTGCCAGACGAGACTACGTACGTATTCAATGGGATATCAGTTAGGCAAACTAAGAAAGAGAAGTAAATAAATGAGAATTTTTACAATGGTTGGAGAGGCGATGGGAACCGATTGGTGTGTCTATGATCGGTGGGCCCAGAACATGAGAGGCGATGAGAACCGATGGGGAGTAAGGAGATGGGAACCGATTGATGTGTCTATGGCTGGTGGGCCCTCATGCTTCCATCGCCTCCTATCGCCTCCGAAATTAAGTGGATTAGGACGCCCAAATAGAGGAGTGGTAATTCCTTTTTCGTAGTTCTCTTTTTTAACAAAGGATAAAAGGGTAAATGCATAATTGCAAAAGGAATAGTATAGTTGGGATGAATAATTGAATTAATAAAGTTAGATAAACATTTTAGATTTAGGGTTCATGAGAGGCCCCTGATCCCCGCCCAGTCGCCCGTCCTGCGCCGTGGCCACCCGCCGCCGCAGCCCCTCCTGCTCCTCCCTCCCGGCCGCCGTCTTGCAGGAGGCGTCGCCCAGCCGCACGTCGTCACTGCCACCGTCCCGCGCTGCAGCCACCCGCCGCCACAGCCCCTCCTGCAGCTCCCTCCCTGTCGCGCTCTCGCAGGAGACGCCACCGGCTGCGCGCCGTCGTTGCCGCCGTCTCAGGAGGGTAGGACGGGCGGCAACGACCAAGGAGATGAAGTTTTGCTCTTCGACCCTGCTTATGAAACGTACGAGACATGCATTGAGAAATTCAGAGTTTTGTTTCGTTTTGTTTGTGGCGTCCCTGTAAGATCACTTTTCTAGTTCAGAAATTTAGAGTTTTGTTTCGTTTTGTTTGTAGCAACCTTGATGATTCAGAATTCAGTCTCCAATCCATGATTAATTTTTCAGGTGTATGTGCCATTGGATCCATCTTCTTGGACTCTGAACGAAGACAATTTTAGGAAATCTTTTACAAGTCGGACCAAGGCAGTGGTCTTGAACAGGTCATTGTTTTGACTTGTGAAACGACCAAATCTTACACTGCAGCCCACACAATCCAACAGGCAAGGTCTTCGGCAAAGAGGAGTTGCTTATTATCTCCTAGGCTTGTCAGAAAATGGACTGCTTTGCGATAACTGATGAGGTACATCTGTAATGAGCAACACAGATTGTTCTTATCCCCACACATAGCGAAAATTCATGAGCTTTTTTTATACATATTTTTCCAAAACAATTTTTCATAAAATCTGTCTGTTCCTTATAACTTGTCTAGACATTCGGTTAGCTCCTCATGTTACTCTGGGACTGTACAATCTTGCTATGGACTGTTGAAATCATCTGTTCATCTTGTACTTATCTGATGAAATATGACTGAATGTCGTCTTGATAATTCAGTCAGCTGTTGATTCAGGAAAGATTTTAGCAACAAAGCAGAGTACCTGATACTGCTCTCTCGAGCTCTATATTGAGCCTCATTGGTTAATTCACAGGCGAGTCAGCAACAGTTTGATTTTGTGACTTTTGCTTATTTGTTTAGGAGTGTGTATCAACATTTTTTCCCTTCAACAAAACTTTGTAGCATGGGATTACTGAACAGTTGTCATGAATAACTTAATATATTTTGTCTGCCTCGTTTTGGTGATATATCTGTATTTGATACCATTGTAGGCCTAAACATCTGTTTAGCCCGTTTAAAATGTTGTTTAAATGCTAAGATGGCTATTTAGCAATGTTCAACTTGCCATATTGTCTGATAATTTGCTGAACGATGGTGACCAGCTGATTGGCATTTTGTATTTAATTGACACTTTCATACGCATAACATGGTTCTATGATGGTTTATCTGCTGCATTTGGATGCAGGATCCTGATTTCTCTGTTGAAGGAATGTCCTCAACCACATCTACCCAGCCCTCGGCATCATCAGGTGGTGCATCTACTTTAGCTGATGAGAATGCAAGGCCTCCTGATTCAGGTGATAAGGAGCATACCGCTTCACCTTATGATTTATGATCTTAAGTCCTCATCTGAGAATGGGTTTTGTAGGCACTAATTCTTCTGGACCACCACCTAATTCTTCTGAACCAGCACGAAGCATACTGTCTCTACAGTTGGACCAGCGGTCATTACATTTTTCCGTTAGTGCTTGGGTAATAATTGAGGCTTAGTTGAAAGGTTTGTAAACAACAATTGGATTGTGGAATTAAGATCTTATCAAGACCAACTCAAGCATGTTTTTCTTGTTGCATTATTTGGAAATGTAAAAAACCACTGAAAATCAAGTTTTTCTTGTGGCAGTCGTTTAATAATAAGCTACCAGTGGGCACTAGTTTGGTTAAAAGGGCTGGAAAGGAAATGATAAATGTTGCTTAGGTAATGAGTGGGAGACCATTGATCATATCCTGTTCCGGTGTGTTATCCAAACTATGCTGGAATGTTCTTAGAGAGGGGTTTAACTAGGAGCATATGCCAAGATCCTTGAAATCACTCTCTGAAAATTGGCTCTTGGGCAAAGGGCCCATCCCTAAGAGGTTGATCATGTTCATATTTGCAGGGTTCTCGTGGGCTCTTTGACTATAAGGAACAAGATGGCGATTGAACACAAGTTCCCAAAGTCTCCAACTGACATCATTTTTCTTGCATTATCCTATCTACAGAGATGGGCTGTGTTGCTGAAGAAAGCAGACTGGGAGCGCTTGGAGACAATTAAAGGGGAGATACTAAGCTAGATGAAGACATTTAAGCCAAATGATATGCTCTGCTCGGACATTGTTGAGCTTTGAATTCTATCTGTAATAGACTTATCGTGGCTTTCTGAACTTTACCTGGAAAACTGGTATACCCAGTTTTGTACTGAATGATATTGCTTTCTTAAAAACGGAGGTTCGCCTCTTTCCAAAAAAAAAGTACAAAGGAGTAAGTCCTCAGTGCCTGTTCTGACTTGACCCATGGACTTAATGGCTGAATTTGCATGTTGACAAATCAAATACAACTCTGTGTTTTTCTAGGAATAATAAACACTGTGTTTTTCTAGGAATAATAAAGAACATGCTGATTGTGGCAGACATGGCGACAACGTAGAAATTAACTGAAATTAAACTTGGCATGACTTTTAAGTCTTCTTTGTGAGATCCTGGATCAGCGCAGACATGGCGTCCATATTCTTTTGGAGGTCCTCGATGATCATATTCATGGCATTTACCTTCACTTGAAGCTCCTGGATCTCCGGTTTAAGGGGTGACTGTGGAAGATAAAAGTTCATGAATGTACGTACAGTCCAGATCTCAAAACACAACGGACAAACAAACAAAATAATTCAGGTTTATTTGAAATTCATCAAAAAAAAACTATTGGAAAACTAGGGCAGTAAAATATACCGTGCAAGAAGATAACTTGTGATAAATAAAAAGAAAAGACGATACCTTATAGCTTGACACGTCGTCGTCGGAGCTCGAAACATCGGGCGTACATCCGTTCACGCATGTGCGCATCGTTGGGTGGAAGCAGTAGCGGCACAAACCCTTCATGTATGCCTTGGATCGTACAGGGAGCTCCTCCTTTGCGGCAGAGGAGGACGGCTTCTTGACGGCCCTGATGTTGTTAAATGGATTGGATCGGGGACGGAGAGATTATGGATTGGATCGGGGACGGGGAGAGTGCTTCTTCTTCGTGACTGGTTCCCGACGCCCCCGACGTTCAGTTGACTGTGAATGTGAAGTTAGCAATTAGCAATTGCTCAACCTAACAGAAGATGAGAACGATAGACTAAGGGATGCATGGAGTAAAGGAGCACGTACGGGTGCCTCGGAGCTCGAATCTGTGGGGCAGACGCAGATAGACAAACCGTGATTATTGACGCAGCCGTAGTAGCAAATCTTGCGCATCTTGTCGTCGTCATCGCTCACGAGGGCTTTGGGATTCTCGACGCCGGTCTTTGCAGCAGACGGAGATGCCTCCTTTGTCCCGGCCAAGGACTGCAACCCGACGGCTTTTCCTCTCTTAGTCATCTCGTCGACCGGCGGTGGAGGAGGACTAGAAGCGACGTTCGTAGAGAGACCGAGGAGACGGAGGAGGTTTATAAGCATCCTAAATCAAGAAAGAGGAATAAGATCCTATAATTTAGGAGGTAGAGGAGGTGTTTTCCTTTTTTTTGATTGGGATAGGGAGGCCGTGACAGTTGGGTGCTTGGCGCCGGCAATCCTGGAGAGCAGCATGCACGGCGGCATCCTCCATCAAGCCAATGCAGCGATCTCCAGCCCATTTAAGTCCACGAGTCAGGAGGCCCATCGTGGGCATTAGGGGGTTGTGGCCCTGCTCATATGATTTTTTTTATTTGGCATTATTTAACCAAAAAAATGTCCCCTGTTCGTGCATGTTGTATTTTTCCTAGTCCTAACATTATAAGAACTAACCCGCTACTCTCATGTGTCGTCCGAGTGGCAACGGGTAAAATCCTCGCAGGTACTTGCTCAAGAGTCATCAAAAGTCTACACTAGTGTATATCAAGTCATCACAAATTAACACAAATAAAAGAAATACAACCATACAAGAGTCATTGGTGCGGGTCTAGCGGTTTTGTTGGTGTGGATATCATTTTTTCATACCCGTGAGCAAATATCTATCAGGTTTTGAATCACGTCCATGTGCGTGCCCGTGGGCACAAATTGAAACCCATATCCGTGCCCATCGGGTTTCCTATCCGCGGGCACGCAAATATTTTATGCTCGTTGCCATTTTTAGAGTAGTACTCGTATCATGATAGCAACTCAACGTACACGCTCGCAGTCTGATAGCTCTAACTTGAACGGAAGTGAACTGATCATCTCACAACAGTCAACCAATAGGCCTAACAATTAGTATGGATTATGGGGATTATGGAAGAGGAAAAGCAATGGTGAACCAATAGCCGCCGTAGTGGTAGATTTTAAAATAATTCAATTTCAAAATAAATGGTTTGACAAACAATACATTATGGCAAATAATTCAATTTTCGAAATGAATGGTTTGGCAAAAAATAAATTATGGCAAATAGTTCAATTTTAAAATAAATGGTTTGGCAAAAAAAGTTTTGCCATGGGCCATAGAGCCATAGCAGCTAGGTCAGGCTCGACCCTTCAGGGAGCACCGACCAGGCCGCACAAGCTTAGGCCCAATCAGCAAGTGTTTGAGAGCAGGTAGCGCAGTATAGAAATTCAAGAGCGGCTGCTTCGTCTCCGCTTTTAAGTTGTGTTCGTAGTTACTATGAAAGCGAGGTGGGACTAAACCGCGTAGTCTGTAGTGGTGTGGCTTAGTTTGGCCACGTCCTCGCGATGGGCCAACGCGTCGCCATGGCCCAGCCGCGGCCCACTCGTCCTAGGTTCAGCTCGTGTGCTTGCAGGACACTAGGACAAGCAAGGGCACTCTCCAAGCGTCTTGTTCGTTGCGGCGCCTTTAGGGCGATTTCCGTTGCCACCGCCGGATTCGCTAGCTCCAGCCCTCGGGTCCTGCCAGAGCGGAGGGAGAGACGGCGGGGAGCACTACTCCAGGCCTCCGGTGACATTCGGGCCCGACCCCTTCTCACCAGCCCTCAGCTCCCCAACCGACTGCGCTCCCGGTCGCAGCGGCGGCGGCCGTCCCCGCTACCGGTAGGGTGCGGGTGGTGAGGTGCGCTCGTCCACAGAAGCGGCGGTCCGTGGTGACGATGCTGCCCTCCTCATCACGTGCCCTCCTCATCACGTGCCGCAGTGGCCGTCCTGCCCTCGTCGTCGCCTGCTGTGGTGGCCGCCGCCGCCTCCCCGCTTCGGTCCTTCCTGCCACCGGCGCGCCGCCTCACGGCGATGTCAGCGTCTACGTCAACAGACTCCTCACCTCCTTCCCTTGCCCTGCCGTCTCAGGTAAGAAAAGATTGAACTTAAAAAAGTATCTACTTTTAGTTGACAATGGCACTTCTACAGTTTGCAAAAATCAGCTCATTGTTTGTGATTTCGTACGGTGGTAATCCAGTGTCAGTGATATCGATGATTTGGATGATGAAATTGATATCGATGCCTGGTAAAGATCTAGTCTAGTACTATCCACCAAGCCGATTATTTTTATGGCTATACCCCAATATAGTCCCTAGTTTTCTGCATCCATGCTTTGTGTATTGCTACGTGCAAGCCTACCTCCTTGATATAAAAGCTGTTAAAGTTCGTAGTTACTATGAAAGTGTCTTATGCACTTTTATTTGCCCTACTGCCCTCACCTGGATTGTGCTGGGTGACAGGGATATGCGCTTATTGAATATGAAAGCTTTGAGGGCACAAGCTGCGATCAGAGCAATGAACGGGAGTTAGCTGTTCACAAAAACTATCTATGTTGACTGGGCATTCAGCAGAGGTCCTATACAGAATTTATAGAGTACAAGGTATGTTGAACTCTTTGTACTATAAAAATTCGATGAATGAACATACTATCCACCTTGTGGTTCCTGCTATACAATTATTTACCCCAAGGGCTACCATCATATGGCCCTGCACGTCGCACTCGTTTATTCACAGATTCGGTGCTATCCAAAGCGCCAAGAGGAGTTTTGGTCATTTTCGCTCGTTTAGCAATATTTTCGGTGCTGAATTCCTCCAGCACAGATTTAGTGTTACCAGGAGCTTTCTCCACATTCCTTTTTGGGGGTCGTCCTCTTTTCCTTTTTGTAGATCCCTCGGCTGTATTTTCTTCTCTTCTATTTTCTTGCACTCGTGTTCCTTTCTTTCCTGTGGTTCCTTTCTTGCTGAGCGCAGAGGGTGCTGGAGCTAATTTCGTGCTTGCCAACGTGGTTGTTGGAGTGCCCGTCAATGGTGATATCATTTGCACATCGTCTGCATCTTCTTCATCCTCCTCGTGCCCTGATTGTTCCTCCGGGTTCTCCGCATAGTATTGTTCCTTCTAAGTATCATCAAACAAAAAATGTTAGACCCGATTAATTCATGCACTGCCGAACAAATTGTCCCAACTGAATGATTCTAAATTTCTAATATGCAGTAAAAGCACATACCGTGATAGGTTTATCATATGAGTGCCTGTGTCTCAGGTTTTTGTCAGAATGAAGCAGCCTCGCGCATATTCTGTATTTAAAACTTTGCATTTGTGCCTATCCAAGCGAAACTTTGCATTTGTCATCTTTCAGTTTTCGGTTGGAATTATATTCTCTTTATCAGTAGCTTCATCCTGAGTGCAAAATGTTCAGTAGGTAGCATACTTGCTGATCACATGATTTAGGTTCTACATGTGCTAGGCTGTGTTCCTATAAGGATAAAATTTGGGCAGTGATTCAGTCATAGGGCAAAAGGGCCAAAGTTGATTTGTAGTGTATTCTTTTGAGTGGTTGGACCTTTACTTTTTGGTAGTACAGGAAGAAGCTATCAGCTGTGTCCTTGTTACCCTGCACTTACAGATTCAATGGTGCTCTAATAAGTTGATTCTGAAGTTTTCAGCTGCCTAATAAAATATTTTCACTGGACAAGTGTGCATCCTTACTTTGACTAATGTTTGTTTGCCGACTCAAAAAAAATGCTAACTATGTTAAAAAAAATCATGCTAACTGAACAACTCTCTTATTGTAAAGAGCTATGGAGTTTTAGAGGTTTGTAGCTGCAGCTGGCTGCCGTTCTACATGATGGCAGAGGTATTTACCTAGTGCGACGGCTTCTGTGACACCGGCGTGACCAGCACTCGACCTCGGCGCCGGCGTTGTCCTCGGCCTTGTGCAACGCGGCGTGCAGGAGGACGAGAACGAGGACGAGGCCGATGAGCAGCGAGGCGTGCAGGAGGACGATGACGAGGACAATGTGTTGCGAGGAGAGGTAATTCGCAGTGGCGATCTCTCTGCTGGGCCGCTCGAGTCAGCCGGGGGCGCCGGCGAGGAGGGAGGAGGGAGGAGCGAAGGGATCCCAGGGCCTTGCGCGGGCGAGGGCAGACCGGCGGCGGCGGCGGCGGCGCGCGAGGCCGGGCCAAGGCAGGCCGCGCGATGGCGAGGGCGACGCAGCGATGAAGCAGGGCCTCCGGCGCGGCGCTGTGTGAGGGCGGCTGCGGCGGCTAGAGGGAGGGAGAGAGCAGTGCGGCGGCGTCAAATTGGCGATGTCGAGACTGGGCGTTGGGGGAGGGGCGGGCGTGGGGAGACGGGGGATTGAGAGGGGTTGCACAATGACCGTATTACCCTTCCACGAATTAAATCAAGAAAAATGATTATTTTGCGGAACCGATGGAAACCGATGGGAACCGATTCCAACCATTGTAAAGAGGCTCGTAAATAAATAGATATATACCACTACTTATTATTAGAACTGTAACACGGAAAGGATTGTCGACAGAACTAGCTACTAGTCTACATAAATCCGGATATAGGATGAACGGATTGTACAGGAGGATATATAGGAGCCAGTGCATCAAGTTATTTCGGCTCGTGGTTACAGCAAGAGCGTAGCATATAAGTCGGTCACAGCTAGCAGAACAACTTACTTCTGATGACAATAAGCGCTAATAAACTAAAACCATTGTTTCTGAAAGTAGAACATGGGAATAAAAACTGTCGATACATCAAAATAAGTTTCTTAAGAATTGTGTACAGCATACTGCCCTGCAATTGCTGCGGGGAAAAACCTGCAGTTAAAATGAAACGCCATTTTTTTTTTGACGTAGATATGAAACTCCATTATAAGTAGAAAGATTTCCCATCTGATTGGTGCAGAGGCAACAGGGAAGATAGCAGCAGCGTGAATGCGTGATGGCAATAGAGTCCTAGCAATTCTGCACCGCGTTCCGTTCCATCCGTCTTCTACTCCTGTGCCTCCTCTCTTGGCCTACAGCGTCAGCAGCCAGCATGTTTACCAGTCAGTACATTGGATGCAAAACGAAATTAACTTACTGTGAGTACAAACAAAAGTATACAGATGTAATAGATCAGTAAGAAGTTCTGCATACCTAGGGCAGGGCCCTTTCATGCTAAAGGCTGGGTGACTCGGATGTGCGTCAGCTGCTTCTTGGAACAGCCTCCTCATCAAACCATTCTTTGAGTTTTTATCGTCCGTCATCATTTCGTTGCGATAATCTATATCCGTCCATACAGATATTTCCTTGAGGGTCGACAGATATTGGAGTCCGAGAGGTGTGGCCTTGTCCCATACGTGTGGATCTAGTCGTAACTCGAGCTCCCGGAGGCTAGGCATTGCTCCATCCTCAAATGCCAGGTACGACATGACATCACAGTCGAACATAAATTCCTCAAGAGCATTGAACCCTGTGGCCCCACCTATCACGATACTGCTTGTAGGGACGCCTGGGATCCACAGACAGAGGTGGAGGAGGCATGGCAGTGTCCCAATGGTATCAATATCTTCCTGGGGCATCTGATTTGCTCCAAGACTCAACTTGTGGAGCTTTTGGAGACCTCCGATCCACCTAGGTACTCGAGAGAAGATCAATCCGGGTAGCCAAAGCGTCTCGATGTTGTGGAAAGGAGGAGAAAGCAAGCTTAGTGCATCAACACTGACAGCTATAGAAGAAGACGTCACGGAAAAGCCTTTGAGGTTACTTAGTTTCTCCAGGGCAAAAAACAGAGCATCCATCCAGATAGCTGTGGGTGTATCATCATCCGTGCGTCTCGGCTTATGCTTCATTAAGTCGTCTTTGAAGCATTCGAGATGCAACTTTTCCAGCTTGTTGAGTTCGCCGAGGCCCTTAATATTCTCTGGCGAGCTCTCTACTAATAAAAATGACCTCAGAGTACGCAGAGATTTCATCTTCCCAATCCCGTCCATCAAACTTGTACCCAATGGCAAGATCAGATGGGACAAGCATGGCAAGTCAACAATATCAGATGGAGTGTTGAAATCGTCTATAAAGGCAGGTAACTCCAGCATCTCTAAATATCGCATCCTCCGAATTTCACTAGGTAGCACAACAGAACATCCTGGATAACTGCCTTCAATTTTTATGTATCTCAGCTGAGACAATTGGCCGACACATGTGAGGTCCATTCTCTCCAGGTGCTTGGGAAATTCAAGGTAAAGCACCCGGAGAGATTTAAGCTCCAACAATGGAGGCATCCATTTCGATCCTCCAAACGAGACAAGAGAACGAACTTGTGATTGGCAGCAATTAGTGGCCACCTGTAATTTGGTGTCATCCTCTGCACCTTCACTCAAGTTGACTGAGAGTCGATGAACCCTGTCTTGGCGTTCTACCACCACTTGTGCACTGTGCACAACACTTACAAAATTATCTTCTCTGCACCTCTTTATGATTAGATCGAGCATCATATCATGTACTTTGTAGAAAAAGACAGATTCTGTTGGTTGAACCATGTTCCTATTGACAAGTTCATTCAAATAGTTCTCTGCTACATCCCTTGCATCTTGCCCAGGAGATTTGCTCATCACAATACGTTCTGCCACCCATAAATTAATCAGATCAGTCCTATGAATCCTGTAGTCCTCAGGATAAATGCCCAGATACAAAAAGCATGCTCTTAGATGACTTGGAAGGTGCTTATAGCTCAGGTCTAAGATGTGCATCATGTCATCCAAGGAGTTTGCTACAGATTCAGTGACTATAGAACGCTGTATGTACTCCCACTGCTCTACGGGTTGGCATGCTAAAGTGCTAGCCATAGTGACAATTGCAAGTGGTAAACCACCACACTTTTTTAAAATTTCAGATGAAACTTCAGTGAACCGTGGAGGGCAAGTATCTTCTGTGCCAAAAATTCTTCTAAAGAATAACTTTCTTGAGTCCACGTCACTTAGTGGTTTCATATAATGAATGCACCCATGGTCAATGTGACATGCACGAGCCACACCTTCAATTCTTGTAGTCACAATAAACCTGCTTTGTTGACTATTTTTTGGAAAAGCACAACTAATGATTTCCCAATGTTTCAAATCCCACAAATCATCAAGTACAATGAGGTACCTATAAACGTATCCGAAAATAACATCGGTTAAATTTGACACGGAATAAAAACTGATAATTGTAGAAAGCTTGTATTGCACTAGTATATGCTACAATCACTAAAATTTAATATGCTGTAATAGAATTTGCACTCAATGTACAAATATATGCTGTGATTGAAACACAAAAGAAAACTAGTGTTTATTCCTAAAATCGATACTATCATTCTAAGCCCATATTACTTTTACTAATTAGAACCTAAAAAAGTCTTCACATGAGACACACAAAAAACAAAGGTACTTCCTAAAATTCTTACAAAACTAGAAAGACACTTTATAAAAAAAAATATCATTGACAGCAAGGGCCATTGGATCTATTACCTTTTCTACAAAATTGCCCACCTCTTCTATGGTCTAAAGTAGTTCCCTAAGTACTGATATGAATTACTTACATATGAAATTATTAAAAATAATCCCTACATTTAATTTTTATCTAAATGAAGCACCTCCACTATTATTAAAGTAATAACCTAAATAACTAAAGCCACTGTAACTAAAGCCATCACAACAGGATAAACATAGGAAGTATTGATAAGAAGTATTGGGTTAGAATGTCGAACACACATGGAGGTGTAACAATAAGGGGACAATTATGAATTAGGATGGAAAAAAGTATACAGTATAATTGCATTGGTAACTAAAGATAAGAGAACATCATACGGATATTATATTGTATTAGAATATGAGCAATAATGAGAGTGAGCAAATATAAGCAGTTATGATTATTTGTGGCACCAACTTTGTACAAGAAATTGTTATATTTATCTCTAATCCAAATAACTACCCCGTGTAGTAGCAGGGGGTCAGCGTGACTAGTAAATTTAGCTGGATTACAATGAGGATGTGTGAATTACTGCACCGTAAAGGGAGCAGGTTGTTACAAATTAAATGTTTCCGGCACCAACTCTAGTACTCAGATAGCTAATTTGCTCTCATTGAAATCTGTGAACAAGAAGTTAGATTTAGCGGGAGAGCAGCTAAGTTTCCTGTTTTACCAATAAAATATTCATTGCTACATATAAGAAGGAATGAGTACCTCTTATCATGTAGGTATTCTCTCAAAGTGTCAATTAGGTCTTGCACTTCGCAAGCATGAGAATATGAAGACAGCCCAAGTTTTGAACACACGCTACTGAGTAGCCTTGGTACGTCTGGCTTTTGAGAAACTGGCACAAATGCCTTGCTATTGAAATGCCCTTTGACTTCATGATATACCTCACTGGCAAGTGTTGTCTTGCCTAAACCTCCAAATCCTACTATTGGCATCACCTTTAGCTGTTTCTCTTCATCCTCTACCCATTTGACAAGTTCTTCCTTCTGGATGTCAATGCCCACAAGGGTTGTTGAATCCTTGTATAGTGCAGTCAGGCGAGGATCAACAGCCACTTTTGTGGTAGAACTAGAGGTGCACACATTGAGATTGTACCTATCTCTACGTTTGCTTGCTTCGATCACACGGGTCTTGATCTCTTTGATCTGATTGGCTATGTGGTACCGATCCTTGACAGTTCTCAGAAAGCCAGAAGCTTTCTTGAGGATCCCTACCTTGTCATCGACGTCCCCAACACGGTCCATGAAGTTGTCAATGCAATCTTCAATATCATATGACATGTCTATTATATCTTTCCTCCATTTCTTGGCCTGTGAGTCGAGTTCGTCTGCAGCATCGTCCATCTTCTCAAGGAGGACTTTCATGTCGCTAAGCTCTTCCACTAGAAAGGACACCTCTTTGCGAAGCCCCTTGAGCTTCTTGTACTTGTCACCCAGGAGCATGGCAAGCTTTTCCAAGACAGGTTTCATAACCCCCATGGAAACACTGACAGCCATACCGGCAGCCGCCATCGATGTATCCTCCAATCTGATCTGCTTCCTGCCTCCTCCGATCCCTCTGTTCTTAGTTTGGTCCTGCCAAGAAAACAACGAAGGTGGCATGGTTGGCACATGAGAAACCGATGGAGATGTGAAACTACACTAGCTTTTTCTGCAACACTGTTGAGCAGATGCAACCTGAGCTCGATCGATCACGTACCTGTGCCTCCTCAATGAATTATTAAGAGGCTGGTTTTCTTGAGCATAGATCTGGTCGACTACGAGCTTATACATATACATGTGCCATGCTGACAATAGATCAGAGATGGCCGATGTATCGATCACGACTCAGATTGGCAGCCCGTGCGTGAACTGGCTCGAGATCCACCATGTACGACCAGCAGCAGCAGCAGCAGGCACATATATAGAAGAAGCTATAGCATCGACGCAGAGAAACACAAGCAAAGCTAGCGTCAGACGTGTTCGAAGAGAAGGATCGATTGATAATGGAAGTCAAATTAAATCAGAGAAAAAAACGATCGAGAGGGCAAAAAGCCAAAAACTCTCCACTTCCATTTATTCGAGCAGACAGGCAATCTGTATGGAATTAACGAAGACGACGTTGTAATAATAAGCTACTAGAGTTGGATCTGTGTGGAATGGATTAATGGAAGCTAGCGTACCGGATGGCAGATCATCAGAGTATGTACTGCATCAGGTCTCTTTAGTTAGCTGTACATCCAACAGAAGGAAAAAATAAAGCGACGCAGGCACAGTCAAGATATGCAATGCAAAACAAGCACAAGCGAATGAAGATGACGAAATCTGTATCTTTATTGACTAATAACTGATGAATTCGAGCTTACCAAACTGCAAGGGTATGCTCTGAAGCAGAGACAGAGGAGCACAGGTTGAAGATCCAAGGAGCAGTTTCTTCCTAGTACTGAAGCATCCTCTCTGCTCCTCTTCTCGTTGACACCACTTGAGCAGCGAGAAATAAAATGAAATTTTTCGGGGCTCAGGATAAGGATATATGTAAGACTACCCGCAGTGGGTACTCTAAAACGATACTCTAAAACATTAGAGTATGAATATAGAGTAAAAACTGCTGCACTGGATACTCTAAAACGATACTCTATCATTTCTCTCACTCTATATTTAGAGTGGTACAGTGCTTACTCTATACTCTAAAGTGGTGGGCCCCACTAGTTAAACAAAAGAAAAAAATGCTATAACTCATAAACCAAAAATCTAAATTAAATTTCGATTGCACCATTAAATTTGTCTCAATAAATTCTTCAAAACTAGATCACACATGGATATACTTAGATAAAGTGACAAGTGGGGTTTCATAGTGGATAGAGTGGATAGAAGATGATATAGAGGATGGATAGGTACGGGAGAATTGAGTATAGAAGAGAGAATCTTGCTGACTAGGATGGATAGAGGATGAATATAGAGGTCCGTGAGTACGGGTAGGCCGCGGGGCCTCGTTGGTCGTCTCCATTATTGCCTTGTACTTTTGGACACGCAAAGGCCGTGAGTGGGGCCTCGTTTAGATGAGAGAATTGGAGAGAAAAACACTGTATCAGAATTCCTGTAGCATTTCGTTTGTATTTGATAAAAATTATCCAAATTTTGACTAACTAGGCTTAAAATGTTCGTCTCGCAAAGTACAATAAAACTGTGCAATTAGTTTTTGATTTCATCAACATTTAGTACTCCATGCATTTGCCGATATTTTGATGTGACGGAGAATCTTCTTTTTGCATAGTAAAATTTGAGGGAGAATTGGGGGAACTAAACATGGCCTGGATGGCTTTTGGACATGCAGTGGTGGCCTCGAGCCTGTAGTGGCCGTCCAACAAAAGTATCCACCACCGTAATAGTGAGTAGACATACAGTGAGAAAATGATAATTCTGACGATTTTACACACACGGAATTTATTTTTATTTCAAGAACATCTACCCAAATAGTCAACATCGCTAAAAATAAGGAAAAAACTTCTGCCCCAGCACCCATCAAACAGTTTTACTAGGTTTGCCCTTTTTACTTGATCCCTTTACTTACCGTAAATAAGATTTTATATTGTGTTTATTTCTAAAGTCTTTTACCTGTGTGCCATTATAAAAATTCATAGTGATTTACAAGCCATGAAAAAGTTCGACTGGTCACAGGTGCCACCGGTCGGAACCCCTTTTTTTTTTGCCCTTCATGCCATTCCGTTGACCCTCCATCGAGTTTTCACCGTTTGGTAACCTGACATGTGGGCCTGGCTAGAGAAGATGTCCGAAATACCCTCTTCTGTCCCAATCCCTCCCCACATCCGTGCCGCCCCTCTTGGTCCTCGCTGTGGGCCTTGCATCACGGCTCCGCCTAGCCTCGGCGTCCTGTCTCCACGCCTTCTCCACTGATGTGGGCCTATTGCCGTTGTCGGCCTCCCCGCTCGTGCGGGTGGCCGACCTCCTCGCGCTCACGCTCGTGGATGCAGGGCCTGCGCTCGCCAATGCCGGTGAGGGCGAAGCGGCCTCTGTCGTCACCGCCCACCTCGATGCCAATGTCGCGCTCCTACCCCTCCGCCCCTCCATGCGCTCCCGTTCGAGCAGCCCGTCCTCGCTCCCTATGCTCCCTGCCCCTCGACGTCGTCTCCTCGCTCGCGGTGTCCGGCCAGCTCATAGCGAACACCTCACGAACGGCTACCGCAGCCTTGGCACTCCAGCTCGTCTCGCAGGGACCGCTTCGCTTGCTTGGATGGAGGAAGATGGTGTGGAAGGACGCCAGAGCAAGGACACCGATGTGCAGAGCAAGGACGATGCTAGCCGCCGCCGCAGTACTGGGTGAACGGCCATGCGTGTGGGCGACAGGGTAGGCGTAGCACCCGGTTTTAAGAAAAAACCAGATACACACCGCATGTGAGTCCAGGAAGTCAAATCACATATATGGCCACAAATAAGGGGTAATATCAAAAGAAAATACTAATAATATTACATATTAATACAGTAAATATATTCTTAGATAGCAGACAACGGAAAACACTTCGAATTTCAGGCAAAAGCTCTAACTCCACAGTGACAACTGACTGGTTGATCACAAGCCTAACTCCTCCTGACTCTAGCAATCTGGTACCCATCCGGGATTTTTCCAAAGAATTAAAAAGTAATGCTAGCGTAAGTACATGTCGTACTCAACGATATAACATGGGGTTCATGAGACTCAAAAGATTGACACTGGTTTACTGCGATTAGCTTTTAGTGAGTTATCTTTTAGCAATTGAGTAGCAACAAGTTTAGCATAAGCCCCAAACAACCACATGATCAGGTAAACATGAATAATGAATAGTAAAAACATAATTATCATTAATGATCATCTATTCCATAAGGGTCCAAGACCGCTCGTGACCGTGAGTACGGCTGATATACCAGTTTTACACTCTACAGAGGTTGTACACTTTTCACCATGAGCCGTGATTTATCCTTTCACTCGAGGTGGCCAACCTCTTAACCCACTTCCAAGGAAGGTCGGCAGGGTACACTATGAAGTCTTCCAAAAGACTCTCCCTAACAAATTAGTGACCGCCAAAGAAATAGCTAGGTGAATGGAGGCCCTCTAACAAAGTGGCACACTTCACGCATGCTATACACACTCTGAGAGACAAGAAGCCATTCTTAAATCGAGGCTTTCCTTAACGTCTTTCGGTAACCACTGACAAGCTAGAAAATATCCTCATACTGACTAAAGCTAGAGCTATGTAGCACTTATGGTTGTACTGTAAGTCCCGGATGATCGCTTACAGATACGTCTTTAAGGAGAGGAATCTAAAGCACCATAAAAATAATGCTCTAGCCCCCTTGTTCCAAGTTGCTAAAAAGCATATTTTTAACATTATTGCATATACCATTAGTCAAGTTACAGATCATAAATATTTAATTTGAGCACTAGCATTATACTACCCAATGCAGTGTCTCATGGGTGTCAAGGTACAACAACAACGTAGCCTTTTGTCCCAAGCAAGTTGGGGTAGGCTAGAGATGAAACCCAAAAGAGACGAGAAACAGGGAGACACATAAAGGGACATAAAGGGCACAAGACAAAAAGAGGTCACGGTTCAGGCACGTTGATTGCCAATCTCCAAACGCTCCTATCCATAGCTAAATCCTTGAAAATATTCCACTCATTAAGATCTCTCTTAACGGACTTGTCCCAAGTTAGTTTAGGTCGACCTCTACCGCTCTTTATATTATCGGCCCGCTTTAGAACTTCACTACGCACCGACGCCTCAGGAGGCCTCCGTTGGACATGTCCAAACCATCTCAACCGATGTTGAATCAACATAGCCGGTCCCAAGCCCGGATAAAGGAGGAGGGTGTGTTAAGGTTTGACGAACCAACAGTAAAAAAACAGCCACATGGATGTCAAGGTACAAGATATAAAAGTTAGGATATCCTTATGGGTAACAAGATAGACACATGTACATAAATTAAGTGTATTAAAGGTAAATAGAAAACAAGCATGATCCCATTACAAAGGTTTTTAATAAACCATTGATGAAACTGTTCTTTGTGAAAATGTTTTGTGTAGTAGTGTTTTCCTGATGATAGGCTGTAGGTACTACGCTGAATGAACCTGCTGCGAATAGACGCTGATATATTATCATCTTTTCCATTCAATAATGCAACGCGCTCCGCGCAACTAAACAACGCGTTTCTTCTCCCTACTAGTATCTCACGAGAAGAAACGCGTTGTGACTGATAATGCGTTGTGACTCAGCCCAAAGATGCCAAAAACGCGTACGTGAATAAAAAGAAACAAAAAAAAGGAAAAATATGCTAGCTAGCTGAAGTGACGCTAGCTAGCTGCTATTTGGCGGTTTGCTGAACAGGCAGAGCGGCTTTTTCCGATCCACGACATCAACCTCGTCGAGCATCTTCTGGCCATTGACATCCGATCCCGGCATTGGGTGAATTGGCCCGGTTTTTTAGAGACTGTCAAAGAAGTCTGGGACAAACCAGTTGTTAGAATATAGGCGCCCTCTGGGCAGGCCATGGGCCAGGCGCTGGGCTGCCAGTTGATTAGGATAGACATGATTGATTAGGCAAGGATCACCGTTGATTGGGTGTTTCTATAAACCCTATTGATCCTTGCCTATATATATGTAACCCATGTATTCAATATCAATCAATCAATCCTGAGATCTAATTGCTCTCATGGTATCAGCCGCCTAGTTTAGGTCTAGGTCCTTGCTTCCGCTCCTCCGCGCGCCGGCCCTCCGCCGCGCAGCGCTCCCCTCGCGCGCAGGACTCCTCCAGCGCCGCATCGATGTCTCTCACTCCCCCCGACTCTCCCAAGTCCACGGGAGTTCACGATGACGAGGTTTCCGCCCGCTTCGCAAAGGAGCAGGCGAACGCCGCCGCCGCTGCTGCCCAACTCCAGGAAAAGGAGCGTCAGGCTGCCCTAGCCCGTGCGACTGCAGCTGAGGCGGAAGCAGCGGCCGCCGCCAAGGAACGTGACGCGGCTGCTGCCCGCGCCAGCGATGCCTTGGCCCGCGCAGCCAAGGAACGCGCCGCCGCCGCGGCCGCTGCTCCTGGAGTTGCATCTTCCAGCACGTCGTCGCCGCCGCCCAACCTCGCGTCCGCCATGCTTCTCCACGAGGCCATGGCGCTGCTGCAACTCCACGCGCAGGCCGTCGCTGTCAACAACATCCGGCACCACGTCACTATTGTCCTCGACGTTGGCTCCGGTAATTTCAACCGTTGGCGCGATCAGTTCTTGCTTATCCTCGGTAAGTTCTCTCTTCAGGATCATGTTCGCGAGGACCCTCCGGCCCCGATCTCTCCTGACTGGGCCCGGATGGATTGCGTCGTTAAGTCCTAGATCGTCGCCACTCTCACCGACGACCTTGCGGAGATCATCTCCGCCCAGGGCTCCACCGCTCGCCATGCCTGGCTCGCCATCGAGTCGCAGTTCCTCGGCAACCGGGAGGCTCGTTCTATCCACCTTGAGACGCGGTTTCGCAACTTCGTCCAGGGCGACCTCTCCGTCACCGACTACTGCCGCCGCCTGAAGAAGATGGCCGACAACCTCACGGCCCTTGGCGAGGTGATCACCGACTCCACCCTCGTCCTCAACGTCATCCGCGGCCTCAACGAGCGCTTCAGCCACGTCGGGGCTCTTCTTCGTCGCACCAGGCCCTTCCCCACCTTCCTGGAGGCCCGTGACGACCTCATCCTCGAGGAACTCACACTGGAGAACAAGAAGGACGCCCCTGCCACTGCTCTTGCTGCAGCAGCCCCTCCACCGACGCCCACCTCGGGCTTCGGGGGCACCGGCGGCCCCAAGTCCTCCAACGCCAACCGCCGCAGCAAGCGTGGCGGCGGTGGCAAAGGAGGGTCCAGCAGCGGCAGCACTTCTGGAGGCCAGCGTCCACCCTCTGGTGGCGGTCCGCAGCACCAGCAGCCACCGCCGGCTGGCGCCCAGCAGCCCAGCGCCGGAGGACGTCCTTGGCCCAGCTACTACAACCCATGGATGGGTTCGATCCAGATGTGGCCCGGGGACCCTCGACCTCCGCCCCTGGCACCAATCCCGGTGCCTCCTCACCTCCAGGCGCAACAGCAGGCCCAACAGCACGCACTGCTTGCGCAGCAGCAGCAACACTACGCCCAGCAGCAGCCCGGCGCTGCTCCTGATGCTGCCAGTCAGTGGGTTGCTCCTGGGTACTACAACCCGGTGGCTGGCCTGCCCTCCTGGGACCCGACGGCACTCGCCTCCGCCTTCAGCACGACATCGTTAACCCCCCCTTCGTCCAACGAGTGGTACTTTGACTCAGGTGCTACTTCCCATATGTCATCTCAGTCCTCCTCTCTTTCACATGTTCTATTCCCGCAGTACCCTACTCCTTCATCTATTGTCGTCGGTAATGGCTCTCTTCTTCCTGTGACTGCCACTGGCGCCGCAGAGTTACCTCACAATTTACGTCTTAATAATGTTCTTGTGTCACCACAGATTATTAAGAACCTTATCTCTGTTCGCCAATTTACTGTCGACAATAATTGTTCTATCGAGTTTGACCCCGCTGGTTGTTCTGTGAAGGTTCTTCCATCTCGGACCGAGATCGTCAGGTGCAATAGCTCCGGGCCGCTATACCCCCTGCGCCTACCTCCAGCACACTCTCTTGTCGCCCAGGCGTCCTCCCCGTTGTGGCATCGGCGTCTTGGCCACCCTGGTCACGAGGCTTTGTCGAAGCTTGCGTCTAGTGTCTCTTGTCACATTCAGGACTGCTTAGAGTTGTGTCATGCTTGTCAGTTAGGGCGCCATGTTCGCTTGCCCTTTCATGAGTCCACCTCTCGTGCGTCTAATAAGTTTGATCTTATCCATTGTGATTTATGGACCTCTCCAGTTATCAGCATTTCTGGTTATAAATATTATTTGGTCATTCTTGATGATTGCACTCATTATTTGTGGACTTTTCCCTTGCGCCTCAAATCTGACACATTCCACACGCTCACTAACTTCGTCGCCTACGCCTCCACCCAGTTCGGCGCACACGTCAAGGCTGTCCAGTGCGACAACGGGCGCGAGTTCGACAACTCTAGCTCCCGGCAATTCTTCCTCGCTCAAGGCATCCATCTTCGCATGTCCTGCCCCTACACTTCGCCTCAAAATGGTAAAGCTGAATGCATTATTCGCTCCATCAATAATGTTGTTCGCTCCCTGCTTTTTCAGGCGTCCATGCCTCCGTCCTACTGGGCTGAGGCTCTCTCTACAGCCACTGTTCTACTCAACATATTGCCCACCAAGACTCTACAGTTTTCTACACCCCACCTTGCCCTGCTCGGCAAGCCACCAACATATGATCATCTAAGAGTCTTTGGTTGCAAATGTTACCCCAACATGTCGGCTACTGCACCCCACAAACTCGCCCCTAGGTCTGTCCTCTGTGTCTTCCTAGGCTACTCCGCTCATCATAAAGGGTACCGCTGCCTTGACCTCTCCACCAATAGAGTCATCGTCTCCCGGCACATCATCTTCGATGAAACGGCCTTCCCCTTTGCTGAGCGACATGGTCCTCGTGCTCCAGCAGACTTCCAGTTCCTGGATGATGATACTACTGACTCTGTGCTCCCTCCTATTGGACCGATGCACAAGTTTTTGTCTGCAGGTACACCAGCCGTCACCATCAGCGCCCCTGCCAGTCCCTCCGAGACTGTGCCTGGGGCGCCCTTGCCGGCTACCACCACCAGCGCCCCTGCCAGTCCCTCAGCGATTGTGCCTGGGGCGCCTCTACCGCCTACCGAAGATGCTGATGATCCACCGGCGCCCGCGCTCTACATCCCGCCAGCGCGACGGGCGCCGGGGTCACCGACCGCACCACGCGCGGCCACCAGGACTCCCTCTCCCGCGCCACGCGCGGCCACGGCGCTGCCCAGCGCGCCTGGAGAGGCCTCTCCGGTCTACATCCCGCCCGCCCTTCGTGCAGGCGCAGGACCCTCGCACGGGTTCCCACCTCTTCGCTCGGATCGCTTCTTCACGCAGCACTACACGCGACGACTACCTCCTCCTGTGGCTGCTGCTCCACCAATCGCACCTCTACCCAAGGGTGTCGTTGCTGTTCCTCCAGTTGTGAACCAGCATGCCATGAGCACTCGGTCGAAGAGCGGCTATCGGATGCCTGCTGCCTATCACGCCGCTCCTCTCTCTGCGGTGCCGAAGACCTTCCGTAGCGCCCTCGCTGACCCCAATTGGCGAGCGGCTATGGAAGAAGAACACAGTGCTCTCCTGAAGAATCACACCTGGGACCTCGTGCCTCGTCCTTCTCGAGCCAACGTCGTGACTGGGAAGTGGATCTTCAAGCACAAATTTTAGTCTGATGGTTCACTTGAGAGGTATAAGGCACGCTGGGTTCTTCGTGGCTTCACCCAACGCCCCGGTGTTGACTTCGATGAGACGTTCAGTCCTGTCGTCAAGCCGGCCACAGTCCGTATGGTGCTCTCCTTGGCTCTCTCCCGCAGGTGGCCTATTCATCAGTTAGATGTGAAGAACGCCTTCCTTCATGGCAATTTGTCGGAGACTGTGTATTGCCAGCAGCCATCTGGGTTCGAAGATCCAGCCCATCTGGACTTTGTCTGCCTCTTGAAGAAGTCCCTGTATGGCCTCAAGCAGGCACCTCGTGCATGGTACAGCCGGATGGCCTCTTTCCTGCTGTCCATCGGGTTTGTTGAAGCCAAGTCAGACACCTCTCTGTTCGTCTACCAGCGTGGATCAGACACAGCCTACCTGTTGCTTTATGTGGATGATATTGTCCTCACAGCGTCCTCACCTGATCTCCTTCGGCGGATTATCTTAGCCCTTCAGTGAGAGTTTGCCATGAAAGATCTCGGTGAATTGCATCACTTCCTTGGTATGGAGGTTCAGCGCAGTGGTGATGGTCTCCTCCTCTCCCAGCGACAATACATGCTGGACATTCTGGATCGCGCTGGAATGACAGAGTGCAAGCCGTGCTCCACACCAGTTGACACCAATCCGAAGATTGCTGCAGCTGAGGGGGCCCCAATGTCTGATGCTACAGACTTCCGCAGCCTTGCTGGCGCCCTCCAGTACCTGATGTTCACTCGGCCAGACATTGCATATGCAGTCCAGCAGGTCTGTCTTCACATGCATGACCCACGTGAGCCTCACCTTGCAGCCTTGAAGCGGATTCTTCGCTACGTTCGAGGCACACTCCATCTTGGTCTCTTGCTGCGACCGTCTTCTTCGACTGATCTCATCGTCTACACTGATGCTGACTGGGCTGGGTGTCCAGACACTCGCAAGTCCACCTCGGGCTATGCTGTGTTCCTTGGTGACAACCTTATCTCCTGGTCCTCCAAGCGTCAGAACACCATGTCAAGATCAAGTGCTGAAGCCGAGTATCGCGCAGTGGCCAATGGAGTTGCAGAGGCCACCTGGCTGCGTCAGCTACTTCTGGAACTACACGCCTCTCTCAGGCGCGCCACACTGGTGTATTGTGACAACATCGGTGCAGTCTACATGACCTCCAATCCAGTTCAGCATCAGCGAACCAAGCACATCGAGATTGATCTTCACTTCGTCCGAGAACGAGTCGCCGTTGGTGATGTTCGAGTACTGCATGTCCCTACTTCCTCACAGTATGCGGATATCTTCACCAAAGGGCTGCCTTCCTCAGTGTTCACGGAGTTTAGGTCCAGTCTAAACATGCAAAGTGGCTGATGTTTCGACTGAGGGGTAGTGTTAGAATATAGGCGCCCTCTGGGCAGGCCATGGCCCAGGCGCTGGGCTGCCAGTTGATTAGGATAGACATGATTGATTAGGCAAGGATCACCGTTGATTGGGTGTTTCTATAAACCCTATTGATCCTTGCCTATATATATGTAACCCATGTATTCAATATCAATCAATCAATCCTGAGATCTAATTGCTCTCACCAGTTAACACACAGGATGCAATACTGCACATTCACGTCAAGCTAACAAGAACGGCGAAAGCTCTGAAGCTTTGGAGAAGGAAAAACTTCGCAACCTGGAAAATACGCTGGGCAATCCTCAACATCACACTAGCCAACTTAGAGAAGGCACAAGAATCACGGCAACTGTCAGATGACGAACTGAATTTCAAACGATATTTGAAGACAAGGTCATTGGGCTTGGCTGCTATGCAAAAGGCAAGAGCAAGACAACACTCGCGCTTAACATGGATCCAGAAAGGTGATACAAATACAAGATTTTTTCAGCTACATGCAAATGCAAGACGAAGAAGACTTTCATCTCGTCCCTGAGTGGCCAAACAGGGACCGTGGTTTCACAAGAGGAAAAATCAAAAATGATACATACACACTTCTCACAGATCATGGGGAAGCCGAATGCAAGAACAAAGGCCATCAATTGGCAAGAGCTAGGCTACGCACAGCATAATCTGGACGATCTGGACACCCCATTCACAGAAGATGAGATCGCATCGGTCATAAAAGAAATGCCATCTGAAAAGGCACCAGGCCCCGATGGTTTCATCGGCTTGTTCTACAAGAAGTGTTGGACTATTATAAAAGAAGACCTTTCCCAGGCAATCTGGAGTTTCTACTCGCATCGAACGACAAGATTCAAGTTGATAAATGAGGCCAACATAGTGCTGCTCCCCAAGAATCAAGTGGCGGCCACAATTTCGGAATACAGACCCATCAGCCTGATTAATAGTGTGGCAAAGATAATCACTAAGCTACTAGCAAATAGATTGGCACCACATATGAACGAACTCATATCAACCGCCCAAAACGCCTTCATCAAAAAAAGGTGCATACATGACAACTTCATATATTCACAGAGGGTCATACAACTTCTACATCGGAAACGAAGACCTGCACTGTTCATCAAATTGGACATATCTAAGGCCTTCGACTCCATTGGCTGGACGTTCCTGTTGGAAGTCATGCAGGCGCTTGGTTTTAGTACCAAGTGGAGAGACTGGGTGGCGGTCTTGCTAGGCACCGCCTCCTCCAAAGTGCTAGTAAATGGACAGCCGACACGGGGGATTAAACATGCAAGAGGCCTCAGACAAGGTGACCCACTCTCCCCCCTCCTCTTCATTTTGGCCATAGATCCATTACAACGCATTATTGAAATGGCGGCACATAAAGGGGTACTTAAGCCTGTCTTGCCGAAGACGGCCCAGCTAAGATGCTCATTATATGCGGACGATGCGGCGATTTTCGCCGACCCATCAGCAATGGAACTGGAACACCTATATAAGATCCTGACGTTCTTTGGGGAATGCTCGGGCCTCAAGGTAAATATATCTAAGACCGAAATTTTCCCCATTCGCCTTCAAGAGCAAGTAGTAGCCCAACTCCTACAAAACTTCCCGGGCAAGGTCGGTAAATTTCCCGGCAAATACTTGGGACTCCCGCTTCATATTAGAAAGCTTCGAAGGATAGAAGTACAACCTCTGATAGATAAGATTGGAGCAAGATTGCCAGGATAGAAGGGCAAATTTTTATCAACAGCAGGCAGAGAAACACTAGTCAAAACCGTGCTATCCTCACAACCGATCTATCACATGACGGCATTCCCCGAACAAAAATGGCTAATAAGAAAGATTGATAGGATAAGACGTAGTTTTCTTTGGAGAGGGGAAACACCGGACAAAGTTTATGGCGGTCACTCACTGGTGAATTGGCCAACAACATGCCGTCCAAAAGTAATAGGGGGACTAGGGATTTTAGACCTCGAACGTTTTGCCAGGGCGTTGAGGTTGAGATGGCTTTGGTTTCAATGGAAACACAGAGAACGTGCTTGGAACGAGCTGGACCTACCCTGTGACGCACGCGATCGTGACCTTTTTGCTGCCTCTACGGTGGTGTCAATTGGCAATGGGAAGACCGCGAGTTTTTGGACGTCGTCATGGATGCAGGGAAGAACACCGAAAAATCTAGCCCCCTGCCTTTTCAGAAAGACAAGAAGGAAGAAAGTATCAGTCCATAAAGCCCTGCAAGATAACAAATGGATAATGCATATTCTACCTCTTCAAACATCACAAGAGATTCAAGAGTATGTAACGCTCTGGGAGCAGATAAGTGACATCCAGTTGTCCGAGAACAGTAAGGACACTATAAGGTGGAGATGGACAAATGACGGTGAATATACAACGCAGAGTGCATATCGATTCCAATTTGAAGGGAGTTACAGCAAGCTGAGATTGGCGCCAATTTGGAAAGCCAAAGCAGAGGCCAAATGCAGGTTCTTCGCATGGACACTGCTACACAAAAAAATACTGACCGCCAACAACCTGATCAAGCGTAATTGGCCCAATGATCCGACCTGCAAATTATGTGGAAATGAGTCGGAGACACCAAACCATCTATGCTTGAACTGCCCATTTGCTAAGCAAGTTTGGTCAGACCTAAAGCAGTGGCTGAACCTGTCAGTGCTTGATGCAGTAACGATGACAGGAACAATTTATGGATTCTGGCGAAGGTGCCGAGCCAAGTTTGATAAGAGCCACAAGAGAAATTTCGACGGAGTCATGATCTATTTTTGGTGGAGCATTTGGAAAGAAAGAAATAGAAGAATATTCCAACAACGATCCATGCAAGCAAGTCAAGTAGCTTTGCTATGTAAAGATGATATCACGCAATTCCATCTTGCAACGAGGGAACACGTTTAAGAAGAGTAGGAGGGAACTTAGTAGCGCGTTTCTTGGTCACGGTAGTTGTAAGTCAGAGTCGGGACTTTCGGTAGCCAAGTTGTATTCTTTGTAACTATTTTTCTTTTCTTTTTTCTCGTCTAATAAAAATACGGCAATTTTTTGCCGCCTTTCTAAAAAAACATCCGATCCCGCCCTATGCCATGTGGGCCATTAAGCCGTTCGGTGGCCTTGGCCTTGTTTAGATGCTAAATTTTAACCCCAAATTCCACTATGCAAAAAGAAGATTTCTATCACATTAAAATGTCGGCACATGCATGGAGTACTAAATGTAGATGAAATTAAAAACTAATTGCACAGTTTTGTTGTACTTTGCGAGACGAACATTTTGAGTCTAATTAGTCAAAATTTAGACAATTTTTATCAAATACGAACGAATTGGTATAGTGCGCATTTAATGCGCACTGTACCAATTCGAGGTCCCAAATTTAAGATCTAAACACGGCCCTGGCCGTGGACCCCGATTTGGTACAGTGCGGCCGTGTTCAGATCCCAAATTTGGGACCCTGATTTGGTACAGTGCGCATTAAATGCGCACTGTACCAATTCGTTTGTATTTGGTAAAAATTGTCCAAACTTTGACTAATTAGACTCAAAATGTTCGTCTCGCAAAGTACAACAAAACTGTGCAATTAGTTTTAAATTTCATCTACAT
Source organism: Saccharum spontaneum (assembly GCA_022457205.1). Lineage (NCBI taxonomy): Eukaryota > Viridiplantae > Streptophyta > Magnoliopsida > Poales > Poaceae > Saccharum > Saccharum spontaneum. The sequence continues at coordinate 1,551,937 of CM039605.1, read as the reverse complement.
TTAGTACTTCATACATGTGTTGACATTTTGATATGATGAGAATCTTCTTTTTTATAGTGGAATTTGGGGTTGAAATTTGGCATCTAAACCCGACCCCTTATGTACCCCGATGTTGTACGTTTTCCCCTCTTGTACGTGGAGTGGAGCTTCCTCCACTGTCTCGTCGTTCCCGATGTTGCTCTGCTACTGTCCTGGGCCGGGGGAAAGGCATCAGCTGGGCTGTGTGGAGAAGAAAGGAGGGCTCCTGCTGCTGGGCCGAACAGGAAGGGAAGGGTGGGTCGGTGCCGGAGCATCTGGGAAGGGCCGGATGAGGCCTGCTGGGCTATTTTCCTTTTTAAAAATTGGTAACAGAGTGATCAATTTATTTAGGAAAAAAAAGTTTATTTTTAGCTCTCAAACTTTTGTTCAAGTCTGGATTTAGCTCTTCAACTCTAAAATCGATTTTTAAATTGTTCATATAAACTCGCATGGAGAAATGACCAAAACCAAAGTTGTAAATCTTGATGAGATATACAACTTTATAGTTGATGATTATATCATTTGAAATGATTTACGGTCCTAAAATTCTATTTGAACTTCTCATATTTTGAAATTCAAACTTTTTAAAAAATTGTTCAAATGAAGCCGGTGAAGGAATGACCAAAACTAAAGTTGTAAATCTTGAAATTTATAGATCTCGATGAGATCAACATCTTTGTAGTTGGCGACTTTTTCATTCGAAATCATTTATGGTTCCAAAATTTTGTTTGAAGTTATCATATTTTGAAATTTAAAATTTTCAAATTGTCGGAACAAACTTGGATGCAGAAATGACACAAACTAAAGTTGTATATCTCGATGGGGTAGTTATATATTTAGAAAAAATTCAGTACCAGTTTCATATTTTTTTTCTCATTTAAAAAGAATTATTTATGAATTTTAGCCTCGGCAGCGCACCCTCCTCGCCCCATGCCTGGCGACCATGGCCTCCCTGCGCCCACACTGAGCTGGCCTCAAATTTAGGAGGTTGCTTTACATTATCTTTCATAATAACAATTCTGGGTAATTTGTAAAATCATTAGGGGTATTTTAAATAGTTTAGTAGTAGTGTCCAAGTCTACTAGTTGAGCATCATTACCATGCACGAGCCACAAATCCACCGTAGTTCTATGTCTTGCTCATACTAGTCCAGCTGTGAAGTAAGCACCTATTCTTCTCACATGAAAACATTAGTCCACCTAAGGTTATTACCAAAACCAAACAGAGGGCTTTCAGCCAAGGGCGATGAGAAAACAATTTAAAATATCTTCAGATGCTCCCATTATAATTTACCTAAGGGCAACTGCTACACATTAACGGTCTCAAAGTTAGTCTAATGCAATGCCATGACAGAATATTGATGACGTGGAGATATAGCAAGGTGAGAGAAATAAGCGAAAATTTAGGACTATGTGATGAATCCAGGACTATTGTATGAATTACGATGGCTATGCAACTTAAAATGTTCCTTTTGTTTTATGCACAAATTATGGAATTGTGAATTACAATGAGATAACTAAAAGGACAACTTATTATAGAAGTTGTTTATTAAGCTGACTCTTGAATATGCGGAACTTCACGGTGGTGTCAGGTTCCTAGACGATGGCTCCAAGACAATGTGATGAACCAAACCATACCATAGGAAAACAGAAGCTATAGATCCATAATAGAAGATGCAAGATTATCTTGAATTTAAATCTACAAGAGAGCTAATGAAATGGATAAAAAGACTTGGAAAGTGGTTTTTATCACCAATAGAGCTCACTAAGAGATGAGACTGAAGGCACTACTTGATTTACCCACAATTCAAATTGCACAGTCACCTTTTGCGTATTCGAGAAAAAATTCAAATTGCACAGTAACAAGATATGTAATTGGAAAAAAGAAAGAAACAAGAAAGATGACAATAGCTCTAAGTCACATAGGTTCAAGTTCATGCAAATAAATAGAGTAAACACGCATCGAGAGAACAATTACAATCAAATAAATAAACAAAATTGTTTGAAAAACAACATTCGAATAAATAATCCAAATAGTACAATAAGCAAACTAGCTACCGGCGCTATTTGCATAGGCCAACTTGCTAGTATTTATTTATAAATTAAACAGCGTAATAACGTACAAAGGATTTATGCATCGTCATTTTTGAAGAAGAGCTGTAGTAGTAAATCAACAATATTATTGTTCTTGGATATGAGACCGAGAGGTTCCGATCTGATGAGCAGCAGCTTGCATTGCGGATGTCCAACTCAAAGCAATTAGATGATATTATACAACAATTAGACTTGACTGAAGTGAATAATTAATTCCCAGTTGCGCGCGTGGGCGTGACTTCGTTATTCAGATCAAAGGAAACTAATTCTCCTCCTCCTGCGATCTGTGCACAGTCACACAAATTAAAAAATGGGCATCAATTCATGTGTGTGTGTGCGTGAGAGAGGGAGAGGATTAGTATCAAACGACAGTATATAGTTTTATTAGTGACGTAGAAAACGCATGCAGCGAGAGAACGCGCTTCTTCTCCCTAGCTAGCATCTCAGGAAATTAAGCTATTTGGCGGTCTGCTGAAAACAGGCATCAACCTCCTAGCGGCTTTTGCCGTGGTGAGGTTTCAGACATCAGAGTGGCGCAGCCCCTGTTCGGCTGAGCTTATCAGCACGGCTTATCAGCCGTGGAACAGTGTTTTTCTCTCACAGGAAATCAGCCACAGCCGGCTTATAAGCCAAAAAAACAGCCTGCCGATATAATCCCGGCCTATGCCATGTGGGCCATTAAGCGGCTTTGGTGGTCGAGCTTAGCCTGCTGCGCATGGTTATGGCGAATTGGAGAGTGCTTGCTTCATGAGTCTCGAGAATATATAAGCTAGCTGCAGTGCATATAGAGTCGTACGTAGTGGCGGATCTAGAAAATAAGTTAGGAGGGGCGTATCTCATAATCTTTCATTCCTAGCCTCTTCTTCTAAGTTTGAATATGTGCAAATTTATAGCGGGGACTTAGGAGGGGCTCTATGGTCCGAGCAGCGGTAGCGGGGCTCGAGCCCACCCCGCCCCGGTGCTGGATCCGCCCTCGTACGTACGTTTTCCCCTCTTGTATGTACGTGGAGCTTCCTCCACTCCACTGTGTCGTCGTTGCTGGACAGGACATGACATGAAGGACCCTCTTGTGCTCGAGGGTGGGCACAAGAGAAAGGCGACAGGCCGGATGTTGGACTGGGCCGAGGGGAAGGCGCGACCTGGGTTCGGTGGAGAAGAAAGGAGCGCAATGGACTGGGCCCATCATCAGCTCATCATCAGCTCGCTGCGGCTGACTATGGCCCGTTGCAACCCATTTAGTTTGTGACGTTTTTTGAGCTACCAAGTCATTATTGCGTCAATATTTATGATGTTTTTATCCGTATGCCATTTACCTATGTAATCACTATTGATAATAATAGCCATTGGATCTAAAGTCAAAATTTAGATTCATGATGCTAAAAGATATATGCTTCCAATAAAAGCCATCATGTTCAATATAAGGTTTCAGCTAAATGTATATCGGAGATGATAGAACTGTTGTGCAGTGGGGAAAAAACCCTATGAATATGGATAAAATATATATATAGATCTATAATTCATAAATTTATCACAGCTGAATAGAGACTACACAATATCTATTACAGCTCTATTGTAATAGAAAATTAAAAAGAGAAAAAATAATAATATAAGTGTATACAAAGGCTCTAGCCCATGCGAGAGCGTGGATTGATGGGCTAGTAAAAGTTAATCTCGATACTTATCTTCCATACCGTTTGGATATTCTATTATACGATATTGAAACAGGGTTGACAAATGGGTTTTGAAAGATTAGGCCTAATTGAGCCACAACGGAAAATGATCAAAATTGACGAGGGAAAAGCAACCGAGATGCGGGGAAAGAGTGAGAAGAAAAATTGGTCTGGAGATGAAAGGAGGTGAAGAACACAAGGTGGTATGCTAGTCTTTTTTTATTTTCACTATATAATTAAATATATATTATGTATGCATATTAACATAGTATTTTTTTTGTATCACCATATTTATCAGTATCCCATCTGTGCAACATACTCGTAGGGTAATAAGCCTCTAATTGAAGCGAAAGCTCAACAAGGACACATACCAAGAGCAGTTCAACTCACCATCTGATATATGTAATAGTTGAACCAGAGTGGAGAATTTTTATAATTTAATCCTTTTTAATAAATATTTTAATATTAACCGTCTTAGAAAATATTTTGTATCAGGTAGGCAACATACGGCACATTCGACAGCGTTTCCGACGTAGAAAACCTTGTCGCGCCACTCCCGCTAGCATGACAGTATTGTCTTGTCGTGGCACTGGGAGTGGTATGACCAGACTGAACTTTCAAAAAATCATAACTCTTCAATACGACGTCGGATGAAGATGGTTTTTATATGAAAATTGTAGATTTCGACGAGATCTATAACTTTCTTTGAGTTTTTTCGTTTGACAACGATAAGATGCTCAAAAAATTATATAAAGTTTCAGCACCAAAATGATCGCGTATTAGCGCTTGTCGCTTTAGAAAAATAAATATATTTTTTGTATGGATCCAAATGAAGATACCATTTATGTCAAAGTTGTAGCTCTCAATAAGATCTACGACTTTGTAGTTTTGAGTTTTTACATTTGGGGTTGTTAAGATGCTCGAAAAAATAATATAAAGTTTCAGCACGAATATGCTTCTGAAGCTTTATATTATTTTTTTGAGCGTCTTAACGACCTCAAATGTAAAAACTCAAAACTACAAAGTTGTAGATCTCATTGATAGCTACAACTTTAATGTAAAAAGTATTTTTATTTGAATCCATATAAAAAATATATTATTTTTCTAATGCGATAAACGCTAATACGCGATCATTTTAGTGCTGAAACTTTATATAATTTTTTTAAGCATCTTATCGTCGTCAAACGAAAAAAACTCAAAACTAGAAAGTTGTAGATCTCGTCGAGATCTACAATTTTCATATAAAAATCATCTTCATCCAACGTCGTATCGAAGAGTTATGATTTTTTAAAAGTTTAGTCTTGTCACGTCACTCCCAGTGGCGTGACAAGACAATACTGTCACCCCAGCGGGAGTGGCGCGACAAGCTTTTCCATATCGGAAAACGCTATTGAATGTGCCGTATTTTGCCGCGCCAACACATGTTGCGCGACTATGTTATTTGATCGCGCCAGCGGAACTGACACGACCAAAGGGGCAATCTGATGCAAAATATTTTTTAGGACAGTTAATATTAAAATATTTATTAAAAAAGGATTAAATTTTTTTTAAAAAATCCAACCAGAGTACCCCAGAAACGCTAAAATCACACTAGGTCGTCACAGATGGGCGGTGGATTCAAAATCTGATGAACTACCGCCCTCCCATGCTTGAAATTTCCATTAAACCATGCAATAAATAAATCTGCGGCCACAAAAAAGGAAGACAAAGTAGTATAAGCAGAAGCGCACACGAACGATCGAACTGGGATGATGAATCCAAGCTAGCCACAGAGTACATACAGACAGAAGCTGCCTCAATTAGCAAGGAAGCACTGAGTACTCAAGCACCTCCTCACTCGGAAGTCTGAACACAGAAGGATTAGCTAGGAAGCAGCAGCTAGGCTTATTAGAACGGCGATATGCTTGGGACAACTAATATCATCTCAGGACAGGACTATGGTATGGTATGGCCACAACAAAGCTGCCTACCAGTATAAGAACGCGTACCTGATGGAAAAAAAAAATCAACGGAGTAGGTGGGGGGAAACGACCGAGAAATTAGCTCCATGTATAATGGTCGGTATATGTGGTTAGCCAGGCTTAACATGCAGCCACTTCTACTCTTAGGCCCGTTTAGTTCCCAAAAATTTTTCAAAAAAAATTAATGAATCTTTGGATACATGCATGGAGCTTTAAATATAGATAAAAAAATAAAATTAATTACACAGTTTAGCTGTAAATCACGAGACGAATCTTTTAAGCTCAGTTAGTCTATGATTGGACACTAATTACCAAATAACAACGAAAATGCTACAGTAGTTTTTTGTAAAATTTTTTAGGAACTAAACAGGCCCTTAAATAATTTCAAAGTTGGACGCTTTTATCTAATTGATTAATTGATGCACGCACGCATCATCGAGCTGTGCTTATTAAATTACTGAATTATTGAATGACTCAATGACTCATGGGCATGGCAAGTCCCGGTGGAAGTTTATTTGTTATTGTTTAATATTGAATAAAAATGGTAACATGGCATATATAAATTCTGAGGAGAGATGAGAGATGACTTTCATCTAGATAATATTCAGGACACACCATTTTCAATGCATTGTGAACTGAGCGAAACTAGACACATTGGTGCACCCTAGGGCCTTGTTTAGATTGCAATTTTTTTTAACTCTAGCTACCGTAGCACTTTTGTTTGTATTTGACAATTAGTGTCCAATTATGAACTAATTAGGCTCAAAAGATTTGTCTCGTGATTTACTACCAAACTGTGCAATTAGTTATTTTTTACCAACATTTAATGTTCTATGCATGTGTCCAAAAATTGATGTGATGGAAAGAGAATGAAAAAACTTGGAATTTGGAAGCAATCTAAATAAGGTACCTAGGACTTCTTGTGCTCATCACAGATTCAAGGTATCCAAATTTTACCGTGGGCTATAAGAATCCAACGACCTAGGTTATAAATCACACTCTGCCCACAAATAAGACACTTTTGACCCCGAAAAGGAGCTACAACCAACATTTAGAACCAAGGGCATTCATAGACAATTAACACATACTCCCTCCGTTCATTTATCTCCATCATTTTAGTCTTCGACGTAGTGATTATAGAGCAGAGCAAAACCACTCAGGTTGCATTTAATCATCGCGTGCTGAGCGCATACGAGGAGTCACAGGCTAGGAACAGCCAATGAGCAACAAAGAAACAATAAATGCAGGCGAGTGGTAGCCAATGAGCAGCAAACGAACAATAAATGCGGGCAAGTTCCAAGCTAATATGAATGAGATTTTTGAATAAAAGATTTTTACTTAGATGAAGGAGATAAATGAATGGAGGGAGTACTATCGAGATAAAAATCAGATCCAAATTAAACATAATAGTTTTTTATTGTAAGAAATCAAATTCTTGTAATCTGTACCCACTTTCCAGATTTTTAAATAGGCCCTCATCCTGGCCCGATGTGAGGATACAAGACACGGACAGGATATGTGTTGGCTGTCTAGCGTTGCCTTTTCTACTTTATGTGGGACCCATAAAAACCTTATTTAGTTGCATTGTCCACTCCGTGTCAAAGAATTACCCACCCACTTCAAAAAAAAAAAAAAAGTAGCGGAGTAGGTACGGTGGACGAACGCCTGGCCATGACACCAAAAGGCAGGCTTAACCTTCACTAGTGGACATTTTAAATTTTAAACTACTACAAACAGATAGGGTACACACGGCTCTGCTTTCATTGGGCTTTCCCGGGTCAAGGTCAATAATTTCACATTTGGTATGAACCCAAGAATATCTAATTCTGACTTGGCCAAAGTTTTAAGTTTGCGCCAACTGCGTTGTAGGCTCAGTGTATGACCGACCCAACTCTGTTTATTCAGTGGATTTATTGAATCTTGCAAACTGAAAACGATGCTTTGACCTAGTCTTTCTAATCATTCAGTGGATTCATTGCACCAGAGTACATGAAAAATGGTACATTCTCGGTAGAGACCGATGTGTACAGCTTTGGTGTCATGATCCTTGAAATAATCAGTGGGAAAAGATGGACTCAGCCACTTCAGAAGACGTATTACCGAGATCTACTAACATGGGTATTAGTTAAACAACTTTTACATATATCATCACTCTTGAAACATTCCTCTCTCTGAACATGTAGCTAGATAGCTTTTTTCTGATTTTAAAAACTCACGGTAACATGCATGCAAGTTGCGTGTATATATCTTGTGTTCATCCGCCAGGCCTTTAACAGGACAACATGCTGCGGCAACAAACTGGTGCAGAGGCTGCAGGGCTTCATGCATCCAACGATGAACAGCATCGCGTTCTGCGGCAGGGCAGTGCCTCGGTGCCCTGCTCTGCATCCAAGAGAAGCCCGAGCGCCGGCCGGACATGCCAGAGGTCACGAGGATGCTGAGCTCTACGAAGAAGGCGGTGTTTCCTCGCCGGCCACGATACGCCACGGAGAGCCCGATGTACGCCGGCGATAGAAGCACGACGACGCCTTGAGACTGCTGGCCTAGTTGATGCTTCTCTACATTTTGGTAGATGATATTTGCCTGTGAGCCTAGTTGATGCTTCTCTTTACCCCCTCCGTGGGACAATGCCTGTGAGCCTATGCAGATGATATTTGCTGAGACGGATGGTTAAGACGCGCGTCTGTGTAAATAAAAGGAAACCAAACAAATACACCAGTTGATCAGAGGCCGCCACTAGAGATGAAACAGGGACATGTCATCGTGGACACCGATGGCCACACTGAGACGAACAACGGAGTCTCATTGCGCCAAGTGGCGAGCAGAAGCCTGTTGAGGAAAGGAGCGAGTGTGTAGATGTTGGTGGCGAGAAGTTGGATGTAAAGTCGGGGGGTGTTGGAGGAGAGAACAGGGTCGTGGTATGGGCACGCCGTTCTTGCTCAAGAACAGCCGGGCAGGACACCGGCGGCCGGGTCCCACGCCAGGGCCCAGGAGCATCCATGGAAGCAGCAGCCGCTGTTGACTGGTAGAAAACAGAGAGGACGAGATCCTGGAAAAGCACACCTGAGGAGCGTGGGGAGAGGGGCCGAAACTGTGTATGCATACTCTATTTGATTATTACGGGCATGTATTAGATTACTCGCAGTGGGTACTCTAAAACGATACTCTAAAACTTTAGAGTTTAAATATAAAGTAAAAACTGTTGCACTAGATACTCTAAAACGATACTCTATCTATTCTCTCACTCTATATTTAGAGTGGTACAGTGCTTACTCTATATTCTATAGTGGCGGGGCCCACTAGCTAAACAAAGGTAAAAAAATGCTATAACTCACAAACTAAAAATCCAAATTAAATTTCGATTGCACCATTAAATTCGTCTCAATAAATCCTTCAAAACTAGATCACACATGGATATATTTAGATAAAGTGACAAGTGGGTCCAACAGTGGATAGAGTAAATAGAGGATGAATGAGTGCGGAAGAATTGAGTATAGAGGAGAGAATCTTGCTGACTAATATAGAGGTCCATGAGTGCGTGTAGTCTTACATAGTGCCAGATGAGACTACGTACGTATTCAATGGGATATCAGTTAGGCAAACTAAGAAAGAGAAGTAAATAAATAGATATATACCAGTACTTATTATTAGAACTGTAACACGGAATGGATTGTCGACAGAACTAGCTATTAGTCTACACAAATCCGGATATAGGATGAACGGATTGTACAGGAGGATATATAGGAGCCAGTGCATCAAGTTATTTAGGCTCGTGGTTACAGCAAGAGCGCAGCGTATAAGTCGGTCACAGCTAGCAGACCAACTTATTACTTCTGATGACAATAAACGCTAATAAACTAAAACCATTGTTTCTGAAAGTAGAACATGGGAACAAAAACTGTCGATACATCAAAATAAGTTTCTTAAAAATTGTGTACAGCATACTGCCCTGCAATTGCTGGGGGAAAACCTGCTGTTACAATGAAACGCCATTTTTTTTGACGTAGATATGAAACTCCATTATAAGTAGAAAGATTTCCCATCTGATTGTGCAGAGGCAACAGGGAAGATAGCAGGAGCGTGAATGCGTGATGGCAATGGAGTCCCAACAATTCTGCACCGCGTTCCGTTCCATCCGTCTTCTACTCCTATGCCTCCTCTCTCGGCCTACAGCGTCAGCAGCCAGCATGTTTACCAGTCAGTACATTGGATGCAAAACGAAATTAACTTACTGTGAGTACAAACAAAAGAATATAGATGTAATAGATCAGTAAGAAGTTCTGCATACCTAGTCCAGCGCCCTTTGATGCTGAAGGCTGGGTGACTCGGATGTGCGTCAGCTGCTTCTTGGAACACCCTCCTCATCAAAGCAATCTCTGAGTTTTTATCGTCCGTCGTCATTTCGTTGCTATAATTGCTTACAGATATTTCCTTGAGGCTCGACAGATATTGGAGTCCGAGAGGTGTGGCCTTGTCCCATACATGTGGATCCAGTCGTAACTCGAGCTTCCGGAGGCTAGGCATTGCTCCGTCCTCAAATGCCAGGTACGACATGACATCACAGTTGAACATAAATTCCTCAAGAGCATTGAACCCTGTGGCCCCACCTATCACGATACTGCCTGTAGGGACGCCTAGGATCCACAGACAGAGGCGGAGGAGGCATGGCAGTGTCCCAATGGCGTCAATATCTTCCTGGGGCATCTGCTTTGCTCCAAGACTCAACTCGCGGAGCTTTTGGAGACCTCCGATCCACCTAGGTACTCGAGAGAAGATCAATCCGGGTAGCCAAAGCGTCTCGATGTTGTGGAAAGGAGGAGAAAGCAAGCTTAGTGCATCAGCACTGACAGCTATAGAAGAAGACGTCACGGAAAAGCCTTTGAGGTTACTTAGTTTCTCCAGGGCAAAAAACAGAGCATCCATCCAGATAGCTGTGGGTGTATCATCATCCGTGTGTCTCGGCCTATGCTTCATTAAGTCGTTTCTGAAGCATTCGAGACATAACTCTTCCAGCTTGTTGAGTTCGCCGAGGCCCTTAATATTCTCTGGCGAGCTCTCTGCTAATAAAAATGACATCAGAGTACGCAGAGATTTCATCTTCCCAATCCCGTCCATCAAACTTGTACCCAATGGCAAGATCAGATGGGACAAGCATGGCAAGTCAACAATATCAGATGGAGTGTTGACAACGTCTATCAACGGAAGGAACTCCAGCCTCTCTAAATGTCGCATCCATCGAATTTCACTAGGTAGCACAACGGAACGTCCTCTTGAATAACTGGCTTGAATCTTTAAGTATCTCAGCTGAGACAATTGGCCGACACCTGTGAGGTCCATTCTCTCCAGGTGCTTGGGAAATTCAAGGTAAAGCACCCGGACAGATTTAAGCTCCAACAATGGAGGCATCCATTTCGATCCTCCAAACGAGACAAGAGAACGAACTTGTGATTGGCAGCAATTAGTGGGCACCTGTAATTTGGTGTCATCCTCTGCACCTTCACTCAAGTTGACTGAGAGTCGATGAACCCTGTCTTGGCGTTCTACCACCACTTGTGCACTGTGCACAACACTTACAAAATTATCTTCTCTGCACCTCTTTATGATTAGATCGAGCATCATATCATGTACTTTGTAGAAAAAGACAGATTTTGTTGGTTGAATCATGTTCCTGTTGACAAGTTCATTCAAATAGCTCTCCGCTACATCCCTTGCATCTTGCCCAGGAGATTTGCTCATCACAATACGTTCTGCCACCCATAAATTAATCAGATCAATCCTATCAATCTTGTAGTCCTCAGGATAAATGCCCAGATACAAAAAACATGCTCTTAGATGACTTGGAAGGTGCTTATAGCTCAGGTCTAAGATGTGCATCATGTCATCCAAGGAGTTTGCTGCAGATTCAGTGACTATAGAACGCCGTATGTACTCCCACTGCTCTACGGGTTGGCATGCTAAAGTGCTAGCCATAGTGAGGGAGTTGCTGCCGCGCGGGGTCCACGTGTCGGCGTCCAATTTCGCTAAGGTGTGGGCCATCACCGGCTCTCCTCCTCGGATGGTCGTGGTCGCCGTTTCGGCTGACCCACATGGCAGAGGAAGAGAGTGAGACGGAGAAGGAACGGTGGCGTGGACGGTGAACTCAGGGCGGTGCCCGGGGACTCACCGGAGTGGTTCATGCCGACGGCCTCGGTGCCTGGAGTTCATCCCTAATCAGCTGCCAGTGCCCCGGAGGTCCACCTACAACGGTAGGGAAAGCTTGCGGTGACAGCAGTGGCTCAACGCGCCAAAGGTGACTCGCCGGAGTCCCCACACGGTGGCGTGGCGATGCGGAGACGCTTCCTCGAGGCGTTCTATTAAACGTGGAGGGGCGACGCGTGGTCACTGCACACTTGCAAAGGCGCCGAAGGAGTTGCACGACCCTAGCCGTGCTTTGCCGGTGTTGTACGTGGCAACAATGGCTCAGCGGCGAGCGGTGCTCGAAGACGGAGCAGCACAGAGGGAGAGAGGGAGCTAGAGCGGGTAGGGGAGGTGGAGAAGGAGGTCACGAAGCTCGCCGTCTAATCCTATTGATCTAGGACATGCCATGGAGAAAGAGCTAGAAGCTCAATTCCCATGTCGGCCATGGCGGCCGAGTTGGGGAGATTGGAGCTACCGCTCTGGGGAGAGGGGGAGAAGGGAAGGGAGGAGGGAGATGGCATGTTCCAGACCAAGGCGGAGCTCGTGGTGCTGCTGGTTGGAGCGGAGGAGCTTGTGGGAGGCCTATTTATAGCCGGCGAAGGTCGGTTTGTCGGCGAGATATTTTCCTCCACGACAGCTCGAGATATTTTCAGCGGCGCCTTGGATTCCTACTCCCGCGCATACGTCCAAGCTTCTAAGGCCTCGTTCACTTTGCAAAATTTTTGAACCCAATGAATAGTACCACTTTCGTCTTATTTGGCAAATATTATCCAATCATTGACCAACTAGGCTCAAAAGATTCATCTCATGATTTCCAACTAAATTGTACCTACATTTAATACTTCATGCAAGCAGCTAAAAATTGATGTGATGGAGAGAGAGTGAAAAAACTTGGAATTTGGATGGTATCTAAACAAGGCCTAAGGCGGTTGCACATAGTTTGACCCTATCCTTTGCTCGGTTGGAGGTGAGCCAGACCTCGGGTGGCCATGGCGGTGGCAACGGCTAGTTGCTCAGGAACTACAGCGTGGCGGGGGAGGAAGAGGATAAGGGCGTCGCGATGCTTCGTGGGGTCTGCGCGGTGCCCTGACCCTTATCCACTTTGGCCGGACAAGGTGAAAGTCCTATGTTTGGTGTTGGTAATTAGTGACAATGCCTAAGTACTAATCCTGTGCCTAAGTTGTATATAGCATATGAGGATTAGTACATTCCAAGGTTGGTGGCAAGATGGACATGGTGATCATGATGGCCACACTTGGATTTGAATGCAACCCTATGTGATCAAGGCAAAGGTATATGCTTAAGGGTTGAGTTTTAGTAACCAAGACATCTAGTGGGTGTGGTTACATTATAGGATAGATAGCCGTACTATAAAGAGGAGAATGACGCGGCTATTTGAACTCCTAAGTGCCTCTAGGTGTGCATTTCATAATCATATGCATTTGGATAGAACTAATAACGCCTCGAAAAATGATTATGAAAATGCTAACACACTCGCACATGACGTGACAACTTGGTGGTGTTAGCACATTTGCGAAGGCGGTGGAGTTTGAGAGGCAGAGAGGGGTTTGGGATTCAGGCGTTTTCGAGGAATTGAAATGCCTATTTTCCTTTACGCCAATGTCGAGATTTGGAGGCGTTGTCACATGTTGTTTCACGAGCTAAAACATGTGCTAAAGTGACACACATACTTAGTCTAGCTCTTATGTGAAAGGGTGAATCAAACAGAGGCGAACGGAGGTCACAGAGGTGACCGGACGCTGTCTCTATTTGACCGGACGCGTCTGGTTAGTGCTCTATGTCTGCGCAAGTCTCGGCCTGCTGATCGGACGCAGTGGCGCGTCCAGTCACGACCGACCGGACGCGTCCGGTCGTCGTGGGAGCTTACTGGACTCCAACCGGACGCTGGCACTGTGGCGTCCAGTCAGTTCTACAGCGCGTCCGGTCGCTGTTTCGTTGAAACGCTGCTCAGGCTTGACCAGCGCGTTCGGTCCGTTACGGGACCAGCGCGTCCAGTCGAGCTTAGCGCGTCCGGTCCGCGCGACCAGCGCGTCTGGTCAGCGCGACTACCGCTGAATCTCGTGCCTAACGGCTATATTCGAAGGGGTACGTCTATAAATACTCGTTGGCCGGCTCAAAGCACTCTCTCTTGCACTCTTTGACATACTTGTGAGCACTTTGAGCTAAGCAACTCCCCTCCCACTCATCTCTCTTGCTTCTTTGCATATTCGAAGTGAGATTGAGTGATCCAAGTGTATTTGCATTGTAAAATTGCATCTAGTTGGTACTTGATGGTTGATTTACTGCGGGATTCTTGTTTCTCTTGGTGGTTGCCGCCACCTAGATGGCTTGGAGCAGCTTGGAGGCATTGGCAAGAGTTGGTGATTGTTCTTGGCTACCTCCAGTGATTGTGAGGGGTTTGTGCCTACCTCGGCAAAGCGCCAAAGGCAACATTAGTGGATTGCTCGTGTCATTTGCAACATTTTACCATTTGGTAGGTTCTTGTGGCGCCTTTTGAGAGGCTCGGTGTGAGACCGATTAGCCACCGAACCACATGGTGAAGAGGGACACAACGGGGACTAGCGTGCCGTCAAGCACGTGAACCTCGGGATAAATCTTCGTGTCATCATTCTTATTGTGATTAATCGATCCTAGTGGTTGTGTATTGTGGAATTTATCTCTTGATCATATTGATTGGTTGGCTCAATACTTCATCCCTCAGTGATACCCTCCTAACTCTCTCTTGCATTAAAATTCTTAGTTACCTTGCTAGCTTGTTAGTGTAGCTCTTAGCTTGTGTATCTAGTTAGTTGTAGCTAAGTTGTGCGGTTTGACTTGTGTGGTTGAGTGATATATATACTAGAATTCTGAATTGGTTAGGTGGCTTGCAAACACCCCGTAGGCTAAGCAAAACTCGCATCTCGCTATTTGTTATATTGATAAACTTGTTTAGCTTGTCTTTGTAGAATTTTTAAAAAAGGCTATTCACCCCCCTCTAGCCATCAAGACCTTTCACAAGGTAGTAGCAGTGAGATCGAGGCGGCATACCTCGACACGGTACTCGCGTCGTCGTCGTTGAGAAGCCAACGATGATGACAAGCGGGGCCGCCTCGTCAGTATGTGTGAGAGAGGAGGACAAGAGCGGGCTCGCGTGAGAGGTGGGCCAAGCGGCCGAGTCGGCCCAAGCGGGAAGAGGGAAAGAGGAGGGAGTGCTCGTGGGCTCGGACTAGTGGCGCGATGGCGGCCCAAAGTGGAGAAGAAGGGGAGGAGAGAGTGGGCCACAACGTGGGCCAGAGAGGGGAGAGAGGGAAGTTTGAGCCCGTGGAGTATTTCCCACCTAGCAATTCCTTTTCTAATTTCCAGAAATAAACTAGGTCTCATATGGGAGGGAATTTAAATTGGATCACAAGGGAAATTGAAATGTGGTGAGTTGGGGAAATCAAGGGAGAGGTCAAGGATGTATTCGAGTGAATTGGGAAGGAAATTCGAAGGAGAATTATTTAGTGCAAATAAATTCTAGTCCAACAAACATACATGCAGTCATACATTCAAGCATTCAAACAATCATTCCAAACATGCATTTCACACTTTATGCATAAAAGTATGTGGTGAATTTTGATGCAAAGGTTTTGGAAAACATTCTATTGCAAAAGTGGTTTTGCAGAAAATAAATAGTCAAAGTTTTAATTTGTTGTAAGGTTTTAAAAAGTTCAAATTTTTAGTAATTTTTTTAATATGATGCAAAAGCACAGGTGTTACAGAGACACCCACTAGAAGTGCAGTTTCGTGTAGCCACGTCATCATCCTCTCACAAAGGCAAGCGCATTCCCTATCCCTCACGCTTCATCTCCTCCACCATTGCCTCGCTTCTCCTCCTGCTCCATTGCCTTGAGTGCACCCCCACTCACCCCTACATGTCCGGTACTGAAACAATCAATTCAGTCTTCCTCCTGTAAATTCAAAACTCAGCTACTAGATTAGCACCAATCCTTCTAGGCTCCCTGGCTGCATCACTTTGCTGTCGAGCTGCTCAGACATGAGGACTACCACCATCCCAGGACAGCGCCTGTGACGAGAGCCACGGGACAAGTCGATGATGCCGCAGGGTGTCAGAATAATTTGCTCCAACAATATTACAGCAACGTAATCACGAAGATGGAATCAAATGGTTGCACATGAGACACAAGGATTTATAGTGGTTTGGGGCACGGCGTGTGCTAAACCCTAGTCCAGTCGCCCTGTTGCTGATCTTGTATTCGTATACTCATAGGGGTTGTTGCTCCTAGCTACAGGGTCCCTACTCTCCTTTATATAGGTGGAGGAGAGTAGGGTTACAAGGAGGACGATAGGGTTTGTTGGTAAGTTTTCCTATTATGTTGCGCTTAGTATGCAACCAATTGATCCTAGCTATCGTCCAGATACGCCTGCCTTAGATTCCTGGTGGTGTGCTTGCTCGCCACGATGGTCGCATGTCGTAGCCTGCGTGGGCTTCCTCCTCGATGGCTCCTGTGCCAATAGCACGGACGTGTCACATATATGGGCGGTGCAGGTACCTCTAGCCCATATATTTGACAGTAGCCCCCATATGACTTAATGACAAGCGAGCTGGTAGCTTTAGCCCTCTGGTGGATACAGCCCCCTGCAAGTTTCGAGTGCTATGTGTAGTCATAGTTTTAAGCCTCGGATGCTGAGGCATCAATACAACACGTCTTCAAGTATTGAAGGACCAATGTGGCCATTCTCGGGCGCCGAGAATCTTCCCTCGGGTACCGAAGGGTTTTCTCGAGTATCGAGGGACGCGGTAATTGCGCTGCTGTTCGAGAGCATAGTCCCAAGATGCTATTAGCAGATTCGGATAGGGTGGTAACACCTTAGGCTGGGAAACGTTGTTTTCTAGGTGTGGCCCTTGTGACATTGTCAACAGTGTATTCAGGTGGTGGCACCGCTGTATTCGAGAGACTTGTCTCAGTTTGTTATGGCGTGACTTAGTGGTTGTGCGTCATTGAATCCTAGTCAAAGAACGGTGTATGAGTGCAGGGTAACTAGTACCGCCTCTGTTTTCATGCATCACTTTGCCAGAAGAGAGTAACCCGATCGGGTTGATTGTGTATTCATCACTGGGCATGTCACGTTTTTCTTCGAGACCCGCTAAGCAACGAGCCTTGAATTTTTGTGATCGCCACAATAGGGTTAGCGGGGTCATGTCATGTAGCCCTGAGGCCAAGTAAGCAGTGTCCTGGGCTGGGAAGCACCGTGGGCGGATAACGGACGCGTGAGTTGCTGTTGGCGTTTGCGTATGTGTTACCCTTTGAGCTGTAAGCGAGTAAGATGAGTGAGCATCTGACTTCACTGAAATAAAGCAGCAGGACTAAGCCTAACCGGCATGGGCACGTCATAAAACTCTTTTCCTAGATTTCAAGAGCTCGTACTTTGGTTACAGCACTTGGCCAACCATTTTTCTAGTTTCCCACGATGGGGCTCACGTCCTCTAAAAATAAGGTACTTCGAGCTCATCCGGGCACTCGGGGGATTTATATAGCACTTGCGTGCCAATGGTTTTAGGATCATATTGGTGACCCCCCTGAGCACCCTCAGACTCCAAAGATGGCAGGGTCGGTGATAAACTGGTTATCACCGCCTACACCTGCCGAGGGGTGAACTAGGCTGTGCACACAATCTGAGCGTCAGACCATGCGTCTGCACCGATTCGGGTGACAGTGTGTCACGCTTGGGTCGCTGGGACCCACGAACGCCATGGTTACGCGAATGAATTCCTTCTCAGCAAAGCTAGGGCATCAGTTTTGGCGGCCTGTCTCCCATGCATGTTTCTCAGAGGGCGTCTCCTCAGAGATCACGGGGACGTGGCCTAGCCTTAATTTTCGCCGTCGCCTGGAGAGGTTGCTAGAATTCAGTCAGCCGTGCGCTTCCCCGCCTTGTAAAAACAAAGGAAAGAGGAGAGTTAGTATGCCTGAATTGTAGCTTTTGCATACTCACCTTTCATTGTTTGTCGCATCCTCCCCCTTCCACTAGATCTTCTACTATCGTCCATGGCCAGAGAGAAGCACCCGAGGAAGGAGTCAGAGGCAGCATGTCGGCATAGCTAGAGGCAGCATGATGACGTAGCCAGAGGCGGCTTGACCGGCTCGAGGTAGCCAGCAACGGAGTACCCGAGGGTCGTTGTTGATGGAGTGCCCGAAGGCGACGTGTCAACGTGGCTGGAGGTAGCAGGACGAGTAGCCTGAGGCAGTGTGACGAGCTCGAGGTATCCCTTGAGGAAGTACCCGAGGGTCGTTGCCGACGAAGTGCCTGAAGGCGGCGTATCGACACGGCTGGAGGAAGCACGACGAGTAGCCAAAGACAGCGTGACCGGCTCGAGGTGACCAGTGATGCAGTACCCAAGGGTCATCGCTGATAGAGTGCTCAGAGGCCGCATATCAACGTAGCTGGAGGCAACACGATGCGTAGCCAGTGGCGGTGTGACCGGCTCGAGGTAACCAGCAACGGAGTACCCGAGGGTCGTTGTCGACGGAGTGCCCAAAGGCGGCGTATCGACGCGGCTGGAGGTAGCATGACGAGTAGCCAGAAGCGGCATGACCGGCTCAAGGTAGCCCTCGAGAGAGTACTCGAGGGTCATTGCCAACGGACTGCCTGAAGGTGGTGTATTGATGTAGCTGGAGGCAGCACGACGAGTAGCCTAAGGCGGCATGATCGGCTTGAGGTAACCAGTGATGGAGTACCCAAGGGTCATTGCCGACGGAGTGCCCAAAGGCGGCGTATCGACGTGGCTAGAGGCAGCATGACGAGTAGCCAGAGATGGCGTGACCGACTCGAGATAGCCCCTGAGGGAGCACCCGAGGGTCGTTGTTGATGCGGTGCCCAAAGGCGGTGTGTTGACGTAGCTGGAGGCAGCACGACTGGCTCGCTATTGTTGACGTAGCCTTTGTTATGGACATAAGGTTAGTGAGTATTTATTCGATTGCTGAATAAGAAAAGCATGTAGTAATGCAGGTGTTAATTTCCCTTTATGAGTTATATTCATTGTGTTATGCACTTTGTCAACTAGAACGTAGCCCCCATGCATAGGTTGTCAGCCACATGATGGCATGACCCATACAGCGCTGGGTTGCGGCATAGGTCATCGCTGCCAACGAAGCACACCACATAGAACATGTGTCATAAAAGTACTTAAAGCAGTTTTAAGTTTGTTGCCTTTTCTCCTTGACGTTGTTTTCCCTTTATGAATTGCTCGGCGTATTACACACTTTGTTAACTAGACCGTAGCCCCTGTGCGTAGGTTGACAGCCATGTGATGGTGTGACCCATAGAACGTTAGGTTGCGGCGTAAGTCGTTGTCGCTAACAAAGCTTCGCACACAGAACGTATCATGCAGGCACTTAAATCGCGGATAAAAAAGCAAACATGCCCTAGAGTGTGATTATTATGTGTAGCAGCCCCTGACTTTCTGCTAAGTTGATGTCAACTTAGTAGAAAGTAAGAGTAAATAATAACATAATAAAAACAATTATGGAAGCGACTTAGCTGATCCAACAGGACGTTGGTGCCATTGGCGTCGATAGTGGCGACGTCGTTGTCGAATGCTACCGCGAGGACCGCGTTGAGGGACAGCCTGAGGTCAAGGGTGATCACTCGAGGAAGCCTGTCGATGACGTGCTCACGTGGTAGTTGTTGTCGATGAAGTTGGGATGGCACGGCCAGCCTGAAGTAGTCTGTCGAGGGTGCACTCGAGTAGTCGTTGTCGAGGGTCGCCGTGGGACGACAAACCAGTCAACAGCGAGGGCCGTGGCATGTTGATGACGTGTCGACATTGCTCGAGGATCGTAGCTGATTTCTATTTTTTTGAATCTGGGTTTCTCTTCATTACTCATTTGCTAACAAATCGTTAGCAACGATCACAGTTACATCGTCAGGGACAGAAGTGGTAATCACCTCATCGCCCTCATTACATGCATAACCCGGCTTAGCCAACTCATGAGCGGGCTCTATTACAATTTCTACCAACATGAACACACTCGAAATAAAGAAAGTTTGAATCCACCAGCGACTTGATCTCGCTAATCAGCAGGCTAGTAGCCGACCCATCATATGAATTCGACATGATGGCCTTCACAACCTCCTGGGCGCCGGTCTCCACAATGATTCGACCAATGCCTAAATTCACCGCCAGTTGGATCCCTTGGAGACAAGCTATTAACTCAGAATGGAAAGGATTGAGAAGATGGTTAATTCGTCCTCTACCTAAAAGAACCAAGTCACCATCACTGTCCCAGATAAGGGCCCCCCAGCTTCCTGTTCGCTCGTCAGGGAAGAAGGATGCATCACAATTCAGCTTAAGAGTATTTTCTGGCGGCTTTGTCCAGTGACTCAACTGGCGCTCCATTCTCACCACTGGCTCACAAGATGGCATAGTATTCTCCTTCAAATACAGTTCAACAAGTCTGGCAAGGACTTGGGGACTTCGACGTCTCCCCTCCTCTCTGATCATGTTTCTTTTAGACCATGTGAACCACAAGGCAATGATCATCATCAATTTCTTGTGTTCCCGGGCTTGCATAGTAACCTCAGCGGCTCCAATGGCTGTTTGGATAGACACCAATGCTTCTCTCTCAGCTTCCAGGCCTAGCAGACGCCACATCTAATTTGCCAATTTGCATTTAAAGAACATATGTCCACCATTTTCCCCTAAGTGGTTACAGACAGGGCATCTCATTGGAATTTTCATACCATGACGAACAAGATTACTTCTAAGCGGGTAGCTATTATGGGCAAACCTCCAGAAGAGATTTTGATCAAAGCCGTGGCTCAAGCTATACCCACCTTTGCTATGGGTTGCTTCGATCTATCTAAGACTTTGTGTGATCAGATTGGTGCTATGATTTGCCGGTTCTGGTGGAATCATCCAGAAGGCAAGCACAAAATTCATTGGCTGAGCATGGAGCAGATGCTTAAGCCAAAGGAGGAAGGAGGATTGGGGTTCAGATATGGCAGCCGATTTCTGCCAATAGTAGTTATGCAGATATGTGCGGATATCTAGCGATACACATATTCCTAGAATATTTAATCGGAATAGGAAATTTGACTTAGCTTGCTGGACTGGAGGAGCAGACATCGGGTCATCTAGGCTAGGAAATTAATCCGTGTTTGCAAGCCTGATGTACATGCATGTACGGTGGACGAACGCCTGGCCATGACACCAAAAGGCAGGCTTAACCTTCACTAGTGGACATTTTAAATTTTAAACTACTACAAACAGATAGGGTACACACGGCACTGCTTTCATTGGGCTTTCCCGGGTCAAGGTCAATAATTTCACATTTGGTATGAACCCAAGAATATCTAATTCTGACTTGGCCAAAGTTTTAAGTCCTGGCATACACCGAGGCACCGCGCCGACTGCGTTGTAGGCTCAGTGTATGACCGACCTAACTCTGTTTATTCAGTGGATTTATTGAATCTTGCAAACTGAAAACGATGCTCTGACCTAGTCTTTCTAATCATTCAGTGGATTCATTGCACCAGAGTACATGAAAAATGGTATATTCTCGGTAGAGACCGATGTGTACAGCTTTGGTGTCATGATCCTTGAAATAATCAGTGGGAAAAGATGGACTCAGCCACTTCAGAAGACGTATTACCGAGATCTACTCACATGGGTATTAGTTAAACAACTTTTACATATGTCATCACTCTTGAAACATTCCTCTCTCTGAACATGTAGCTAGATAGCTTTTTTTCTGATTTTAAAAACTCACGGTAACATGCATGCAAGTTGCGTGTATATATCTTGTGTTCATCCGCCAGGCCTTTAACAGGACAACATGCTGCGGCAACAAACTGGTGCAGAGGCTGCAGGGCTTCATGCATCCAACGATGAACAGCATCGCGTTTTGCGGCAGGGCAGTGCCGCGGTGCTGTCGATGCAGAGGGAGATGAGGAGGTATGTCCGCGTAGCCCTGCTCTGCATCCAAGAGAAGCCCGAGCGGCGGCCGGACATGCCGGACGGAGGTCACGAGGATGCTGAGCTATACGAATGAGGCGGTGTTTCCTCGCCGGCCAGGATACGCCACGGAGAGCCCGATGTACGCCGGCGATAGAAGCACGACGACGCCTTGAGACTGCTGGCCTAGTTGATGCCAAGCCGGATTCTTGCCATGCAGATTGCAGAAAAACAGAGCTCCGTCTCACCATCTTGCTGCTGAGTCATCCCACCACCTGGCTTCTTCGACGCTGTAGCAACAGTCGGGCCGGCCAGCAGATGCCTAAGTGGTTCAAGTAGAGTCGACGGCCCACAGGCCCACACAGGACACCGGCGGCCGGGTCCCACGCCAGGGCCCAGGAGCATCCATGGAAGCAGCAGCCGCTGTTGACTGGTAGAAAACAGAGAGGACGAGATCCTGGAAAAGCACACCTGAGGAGCGTGGGGGAGAGATGCGTAAGGGCCGAAACTGTGTATGCATCCTCTATTTGATTAGTACTAGGATCGTGCATGTATTACATAGTGCCAGACGAGACTACGTACGTATTCAATGGGATATCAGTTAGGCAAACTAAGAAAGAGAAGTAAATAAATAGATATATACCACTACTTATTATTAGAACTGTAACACGGAAAGGATTGTCGACAGAACTAGCTATTAGTCTACATAAATCCGGATACAGGATGAACGGATTGTACAGGAGGATATATAGGAGCCAGTGCATCAAGTTATTTAGGCTCGTGGTTACAGCAAGAGGGCAGCATATAAGTCGGTCACAGCTAGCAGAACAACTTCTGATGACAATAAACGCTAATAAACTAAAACCACTGTTTCTGAAAGTAGAACATGGGAACAAAAACTGTTGATACATCAAAATAAGTTTCTTAAGAATTGTGTACAGCATACTGCCTTGCAATTGCTGCGGGGGAAAACCTGCAGTTAAAATGAAACGCCATTTTTTTTTGACGTAGATATGAAACTCCATTATAAGTAGAAAGATTTCCCATCTGATTGGTGCAGAGGCAACAGGGAAGATAGCAGGAGCGTGAATGCGTGATGGCAATAGAGTCCCAACAATTCTGCACCGCGTTCCGTTCCATCCGTCTTCTACTCCTGTGCCTCCTCTCTCGGCCTACGGCGTCAGCAGCCAGCATGTTTACCAGTCAGTACATTGGATGCAAAACGAAATTAACTTACTGTGAGTACAAACAAAAGAATATAGATGTAATAGATCAGTAAGAAGTTCTGCATACCTAGTCCAGAGCCCTTTGATGCTGAAGGCTGGGTGACTCGGATGTGCGTCAGCTGCTTCTTGGAATACCCTCCTCATCAAAGCAATCTCTGAGTTTTTATCTATAGCCTTCCATACAGATATTTCCTTGAGGCTCGACAGATATTGGAGTCCAAGAGGTGTGGCCTTGTCCCATACGTGTGGATCCAGTGGTAAGTGGAGCTTTAGGAGGCTAGGCATTGCTCCGTCCTCAAATGCTAGGTACGACATGACATCACAGTCGAACATAAATTTCTCAAGAGCATTGAACCCTGTGGCCCCACCTATCACGATACTGCCTATAGGGACGCCTGGGATCCACAGCCAGAGCGTGAGGAGGCATGGCAGTGTCCCAATGGCGTCAATATCTTCCTGGGGCATCTGCTTTGCTCCAAGACTCAACTCGCAGAGCTTTTGGAGACCTCCGATCCACCTAGGAACTCGAGAGAAGATCAATCCGGTTAGCCAAAGCGTCTCGAGGTTGTGAAAAGGAGGAGAAAGCAAGCTTAGTGCATCAGCACTGACAGCTATAGAAGAAGACGTCAGGGAAAAGCGTTTGAGGTTACTTAGTTTCTCCAGGGCAAAAAACAGAGCATCCATCCAGATAGCTGTGGGTGTATCATCATCTGTGTGTCTCTGCTTATGCTTCATTAAGTCGTCTCTGAAGCATTCGAGACGCAACTCTTTCAGCTTGTTGAGTTCACCGAGGCCCTTAATATTCTCTAGCGAGCTCTCTGCTAATAAAACTGACCTCAGAGTACGCAGAGATTTCATCTTCCCAATCCCGTCCATCAAACTTGTACCCAATGGCAAGATCAGATGGGACAAGCATGGCAAGTCAACAATATCAGATGGAATGTTGAAATCGTCTATCCAGAGAGGTAACTCCAGCCTCTCTAAATGTCGCATCCTTCGAATTTCACTAGGTAGCACAACGGAACGTCCTCCTGAATAACTGTCTCCAATCTTTAAGTATCTCAGCTGAGACAATTGGCCGACACCTGTGAGGTCCATTCTCTTCAGGTGCTTGGGAAATTCAAGGTAAAGCACCCGGAGAGATTTAAGCTCCAACAATGGAGGCATCCATTTCGATCCTCCAAACAAGAGAAGAGAACGAACTTGTGATTGGCAGCAATTAGTGGCCACCTGCAATTTGGTGTCATCCTCTGCACCTTCACTCAAGTTGACTGATAGTCGATGAACCCTATCTTGGCGTTCTACCACCACATGTGCACTATGCACAACACTTACAAAATTATCTTCTCTGCACCTCTTCATGATTAGATCAAGCATCATATCATGTACTTTGTAGTAATAGGATTCTGGTTGAATCATGTTCCTATTGACAAGTTCGTTGAAACAGCTCTCTGCTACATCCATTACATCTTGCCCAGGAGACTTGCTCACCACAATACGCTCGGCCACCCATAAGTTAATCAAATCATCCCTTCTAATCTCGTAGTCCTCATGATAAATGCCGAGATATAGAAAGCATGATCTTAAGTGATGAGGAAGGTGCTTATAGCTCAGGTCTAAGATACTCATCATGTCATCCAAGGAATTTGCTGCAGATGCAGTTACCATAGAACGTTGTATGTAGTCCCAGTGCTCATTGGGTTTGTCAGCTAAAGTGCTAGCCATAGTGACAATTGCAAGTGGTAAACCACCACACTTCTTTAGAATTTCAGATGAAACCTGTTTGAACTGAGGAGGGCAAGTATCTTCAGTGCCAAAAGTTCTTCTAAAGAATAACTTTCCTGAGTCCACGTCACTTAGTGGTTTCATATAATGAATGCGCCCATGGTCAATGCGACATGCTTGAGCCACACCTTCAATTCTTGTAGTCACAATAAGCCTGCTTTGTTGACTATTTTTTGGAAAAGCACAACTAATGATTTCCCAATGTTTCAAATCCCACAAATCATCAAGTACAATGAGGTACCTATAAATGTATCCGAAAATAACATGGGTTAAATTTGACACGGAATAAAAACTGATAATTGTAGAAAGCTTGTATTGCACTAGTATATGCTACAATCACTAAAATTTAATATGCTGTAATAGAATTTGCACTCAATGTACAAATATGTTGTGATTGAAACACAAAAGAAAACTAGTGTTTATTCCTAAATTCGATACTATCATTCTAAGCCCATATTACTTTTACTAATTAGAAGCTAAAAAAGTCTTCACATGAGACACAAAAAACAAAGGTACTTCCTAAAATTCTTACAAAATTAGAAAAACACTTTATAAAAAAATATCATTGACAGCAAGGGCCATTGGATCTATTACCTTTTCTACAAAATTGCCCACCTCTTCTATGGTCTAAAGTAGTTCCCTAAGTACTGATATGAATTATTTACATATGAAATTATTAAAAATAATCCTTACATTTAATTTTTATCTAAATGAAGCACCTCCACTATTATTAAAGTAATACCCTAAATAACTAAAGCCACTGTAACTAAAGGCCATCACAACAGGATAAACATAGGAAGTATTGATAAGAAGTATTGGGTTAGAATGTCGAACACACATGGAGGTGTAACAATAAGGGGACAATTATGAATTAGGATGGAAAAAAGTATACAGTATAATTGCATTGGTAACTAAAGACAAGAGAACATCATAGGGATATTATATTGTATTAGAATATGAGCAAAAATGAGAGTGAGCAAATATAAGCAGTTATGATTATTTGTGGCACCAACTTTGTACAAGAAATTGTTATATTTATCTCTAATCCAAATAACTACCCCGTGTAGTAGCAGGGGGTCAGCGTGACTAGTAAATTTAGCTAGATTACAATGAGGATGTGTGAATTACTGCACCGTAAAGGGAGCAGGTTGTTACAAATTAAATGTTTCCGGCACCAACTCTAGTACTCATATAGCTAATTTGCTCTCATTGAAATCTGTGAACAAGGAGTTAGATTTAGCAGGAGAGCAGCTAAGTTTCCTGTTTTACCAATAAAATATTCATTGCTACATAGAAGAAGGAATGAGTACCTCTTATCATGTAGGTATTCTCTCAAAGTGTCAATTAGGTCTTGCACTTCGCAAGCATGAGAATATGAAGACAGCCAAAGTTTTGAACACACGCTACTGAGTAGCCTTGGTATGTCTGGCTTTTGAGAAACTGGCACAAATGCCTTGCTATTGAAATGCCCTTTGACTTCATGATATACCTCATTGGCAAGTGTTGTCTTGCCTAAACCTCCAAATCCTACTATTGGCATCACCTTTAGTTGTTTCTCTTCATCCTCTACCCATTTGACAAGTTCTTCCTTCTGGGTGTCAATGCCCACAAGGGTTGTTGAATCCTTGTATAGTGCAGAGAGGCGAGGATCAACTGCCACTTTTGTGGTAGAACTAGAGGTGCACACATTGAGATTGTACCTCTCTCGGCGTTTGCTTGCTTCGATCACACGAGCCTTGATCTCATCGATCTGATTGGCTATGCGGTACCGATCCTTGATAGTTCTCAGATAGTGAGAAGCTTTCTTGAGGATCCCTACCTTGTCATCGGCGTCCCCAACACGGTCCATGAAGTTGTCAATGCAATCTTCAATATCATATGACATGTCTATTATATCTTTCCTCCATTTCTTGGCCTGCGAGTTGAGCTCATCCTCAGCATTGTCCATGTCCTCAAGGAGGACTTTCATGTCGCTTAGCTCTTCCATGAGGAAGGACACCTCCTTCCGAAGACCCTTAAGCTTCTTGTACTTGTCACCTAGGAGCGTGGCGAGCTTTTCCAAGACAGGCTTCAGAGCCCCCATGGAAACGCTGACTGCGATACCCGCGGCTGCCATCGATCTATCGTCCTCCGGTCCTTGGGCGCGCTCAGTGAGCGTTGAGCCGGCTTCCTCCCTCCTCCGATTGAATCCCTCTATTTCTTATTTTGGTCCTGCAAATTAGCAAAGGTAGGCGGCCTGAACATGAGAAATTGATGGAGATCGACGTGCACATACACTAACTTTGAACACTATATATCTAGATGTTGAGCAGATGCAACCTGAGCTCGATCAGTCACGTACCTGTGTGCCTTCTTAATTGATTATTAAGAGGCTGGTTTTCTTGAGCATAGATCTGGTCGATTACGACGAGCATCCATGTGCCATGCTGACAACAGATCAGAGATGGCCGATGTATGGATCACAAGTCAGATCAGTGGCAGCCCGTGCATGAACTGGCTCTGATCCACCACGTACGAGCAGCATGAGGCTAGCAGGCGCATAGAAGCAGCTAGCATCCACGCGAAGGAACACAAGAGCTAGCATCAGAAGCCGGAGTGAAATATAAATCAGAGATGTTCCAAGGGAATGATCGATAATGGGGAGTCCAGCATAACATACAGAAACAACTCACCACCACAGTGAAATCAAATTAAATCAGCGAAGCCGATCAATCGAGAGGGTAGTATGCAAAAAACTCTCCACTTCCATTCTTGCAGGCAGGCAATCTGTATGGAAGAATGAACGAAGACGATGTTGTAAGAAGCAGCTACTATGGGGAATCGATGGAGAGGTGCACTTTGAACACTAGCTGTTGAGCAGATACAGGCTGAGCTCACGTACCAAACCTCCTGTGCCTCCACCTTGATATTAAGATGTTGTTTGCTATCAGAACTCAGAGTGGCAGCACAGCCCGTGAACTGGCTAGATAGATCCAGATCCAGATCCAGAAGTAGCCCGTAGAAGCTACTAGCATCCACGCAGGGAAACACAGCCTCAAACGTGTTCCAAGAGAGCAATGGTAATGGAAAGTCCAATCCAAGAGAAACAACTCACCGCAGTGGAATTAAATCAGCGAAGCCGCCGGTCGAGCTGAGAGCGGAAAAACCTACAGTCAAGCTGCCAATGTATGTGGAGTGAACGAAGAGCTGGGTCGGTGTGGAATGGGAAGCCTTTACAGTAGTACTCTCCTACTCCTAACAAGAAAGACATCAATGTCTACCTAAAGCTGCCAATAACGCGTACCTCAATCAAAAGAAATCAAAAATAAAAATAAAAAATTGCAACGGGTAGCTGGCCAGGACACCAAAAGCCGAGCTTACCTGCTTTCACTTGTGAACAATTTAGGCCTAGTTTAGATGGCTAGAGTTTGAAAAATTTGGCACTTTGTATTTAACAATTATTGTCTAATCGTGGACTAACTAGGCTCAAAAGATTCGTCTCGTGATTTACAATTAAACTGTGTAATTAGTTATTTTTTTTATCTACATTTACTGCTCCATGCATACGTCCCTAGATTTGATGTGATGAAAAAAGTGTAAAAACTTAGAATTTAGGAGCAATCTACACGAGGCCTTAATAAACTACTAATCGGACAAAAGGTACCGGATGCATGCAATTGTTTTCCGACAAAAGGTAAACACCGAAACCGATGCATAGTATTTTGAACGCGTACTGTACGTCCCTGCTCAAGGTCGATATACTCCCTCCGTCCGGTTGATTGTGCAATTATGGGAAACGTGTCGTTCAAACTGTGTCAACTTTGACCAAATTTATAGCAAAAAATATTAACATTTATGTCTCGAAATAAATTTATTATGAAAATATATCTCATAACCAATCTAACGGTACTTATTTTGTCTCATAAGAGTTAGTATTTTTTTATATAATTTTAATCAAAATTTGCGATGGCTGATTTTTCGGGATGCAAGAATTGCACATTCATTGGGACGGAGGGAGTATTGAATTGATCCTCACATTTGGTTGGACGCCTTTATCTAATGCATGCATCATTGAGCGGTGATGCTCATTAAAGTTGTATGGAGTAGTATGCCCAAGAGCAGGACGACGACGGCCAAAGTCCAGACCAGCCACAGTGGCTGATAATGCGTTGTGACTCACCCTATAGCTGCCAAAAACGCGTACGCGAAAAGAAACAAAAAGAGAAATGCAACGGAGTAGTATATATAGCTATAGGTCTTGAGAAACTGACTACTGGTAGGGTGCACGCTAAAATATGGCCCCAAAGCCGAGCTTGTAACTTTTCATTTGGAACAATTTATTAAACTACTACACGAAAAGCCGCACATACATTTGGCCTGTCTTAAAGATGACACCGCTCTGGTTTTCATCCTTGCAACTGATGCATGCATCCTATATAAACGCGTCAAGGTCATGGTCAATATTTGATCCACACATCTGGTTTTTTTTCCTATAGAAACGCGTCAAGGAGAAAGGGGGCTCAACTGGAAGAGGATTGTACGGTTGTACCATGATATAATTTGGCTATGGGGCCGCTACACTTTCACTACGGACTTGTGAACAACATAATTAAACTAGTACGGCGGACAAAATGAAGGTACGCAGCGCACGCTGTGCTTTCATCCTCTGTTACACTCATGACAAAAGTGACCATGTGGAGAGGCCATGACGATTCATGGGAGTGTGCCTGCCAACTCCACGCCATCAACCTCGTCGATGATCTGCTGGTCATTGACATCCGATCCTGGCCTATGGGCGGATCTGATCTACAGGGCTGCGATCCCATCCCAGGAACTTTTACGGTATATATACGTGTATTTTTGGAAAAAAAAAAAGAAAGAAAAGAGCACTTCAGCACCCAGCGGCGCTGGCTCACATGCAACGCGACCGCTCGCCCCTAGTGGGTGGTGACCGTGAGCACGTGACGGGAGGCCCACGCGGCCCACGAAGCAGCCACAGCCACGGCCACGTTCCCTTCAGTCTTGTCGTACAGACGCGCACAACACATCGCCGCCCCGCCTGACCGCCGAAGCCCTAATCCTAATCCTCGTCTGATCGTCCACACTCCACACGACGGTATGAAACCTCATCAACTCCGTAGTTGCTACTCACTGTCTTAGATTCGCTTAGGTGAGATTTATTTTTTTTCTCTTCAGTCTCTTCCACTATTCGTCTTGTCATAGAAAACTTTTGTCTAATTAATTTCATTGCTATTTGCTGATATCGTAAAATTATCAGTCGCGCGGGTGCAATGAGATCGGAGATTTGCCCCAACATCAGAGACAATAGACTGATTTCATGTCAGTGTTTGTCTAGTTGCATGTGAGAATTCAATCCGTGCGATAACAATTTGTTTTAATTATTTAGCATTGTAATTTTTTTTACTATCTGTATAGAGAGAGCGGGGACATTGCATATTTTTTTCAGAAGGATGCATAAAGAAGGTGATGGCTACTGCTGCTTTAAATCCTTCGTTTGATTGTGAGTCTCTTACTCTCTTTTAAGGCGCTCGGCCTAAAACGGGAAGCACTGGTGGACCAATCTCTTTTAGCGTAAAACGGGAGTCGGCGTCGACGCTAGGTCGCAAGACCGAAAAAGAAGATCGAGGCTTTGATCAGGTCCAAGAAACAATGTTCCACCTTGGGTTATGTGGCATAGTTCAAAGTTTTTGGAACCAAAAATACATCCACTGTTGGAAGGAGAGATGTTTTCTACGCCTCCCTTGTTCCTCGGAGCGGCGCTGCCTACCTGCCGATCGGATCGGGCGATCACTGCGACGCCATCGACTCATCTCCATCACCGCGACACTGCATCAGTTGGTCACGCTGGGCGAACGGCGACGGAATTTGACGAGGTCTGGTTAGGTAGTAACGAGTTCGTTTACTTGATGCGTTCTGCAACAAAGGAACATGTATATATATAACAGATGAAGAGCTGAATCGCAAAGGCAGTCGGCACTCGTCAGCCGTCGTCGTGTTCAGTCTTCGATCTATCTTGACGCATTCACCCAATCCGGCCCATGTACTCGCACGCTCTCCATGCATGTTGGCCTGCTAGGCCGGCCGGCCCGTAATCCATCCGAGGCTGGTGGAGACGCCCGCTCTGTTGTCGAACCCAGAACTGTAGCCGTGCTCACACTTTGCTATTGCTAGGAAGAAAAAGTCGTATTTGCGTCTCACCAAAAAAAATTGCCCGAGTATTTTGCTAAAAAAAACACCCTATTGTCCGAGTATGAGTTTTCTCCCGGGACTGTAAAACCAGACATTCAAGTTCCAGCTCCCCCCGTCTAGCAAAACTAGTTGTTTTTAGGGAGTGCTGGCGCCCAAGTGCCATGACACGTAAGCCCCTGCACGTCTACGCGACGAAGGCCCACGCTGCTCCTCCCGTTTCTCTTCGGTGCTCATTTCTCCCACGCCGTTCGCCCCGCGCGCCCTTAGCTCGCCCCCGTAGCCCGTCCCCATGCCCGCCGCGTTCGCCTTCGCACCACCCCGCGTGCACGTCAAGCATGCTCCATCGCCCCCATGACCGCAGCACCCCCATCCGCTCCCCCCTGATGCTTCCGTCCACTATCCATTTGGCGAGCCACGCACCCTCAGCCGAACAACATAGAAAGCTAGAATAAAACACGTACAACGACACGGAAACAACTACTGCAACATTAGATTGAAGCAGCTGAAACGCCATGAACATATTATTGCAACAACACGAAACAACTGCTGCATATTAGGCTGTGAAACACTATGAACATATTATTGCAACAACACGGAACAAACTGTTGTAACAAATAGGTTGAAGGAGTTGAAACATTTGGAACATATTATTACAACAACACCGAACAAACTGTTGCAACAAATAGGTTAAAAGAGCTGAAACATTTGGAACATATTACTGCAACATTGATGTGAAGCATATGAAACAATGTTCGAAATAAAAACTGTTGCAACAACATGAAACAACTACTGCAACATGAGATTGAAGCAACTAAAACATACTATAACATCTCAAGCTGTACTACTGTAATATCGCAAAAACATCTATTGCAACAATTTGCAACATTCGAAATCATCTGTTGCAACATCAAAACAAAAAAAAACATTACAACACGGCGAGATCTAACCCCGAGAGCTCGCCTGAACTCTAGCCACCACCACATCCCTCAGATCCCGAGGGGGAGGAGGAAGAGGAGACCTCAGATCCAGAGGAGGAGGGAGGAGGGCTCAGATCCAGATCCAAAGGAGGAGGAACAAAGTCTAAGATCCAGATCCCTCCGCGACCTACCTCGTCGAAGCCGCCACCGTCGTCCTCGTCTCCGGTGCAGTGTGGGAGCCGGGTTGCAGGGAGAGTGGGGGTGCATGGAGGTCGGTGGAGGGCGAGGGACGGTGGGAGGAAGGAAGCACGGGCGGGCGGGCGCGCAACGAGCTCACGGGAGCGGGCGTGCAGTGTCCCTGTTCCGGGGACAACCCGAAGAGTCGGCAGGAAAGCGGGTAGAGGAGCTGCGCAGGAGAGATCGAGTGTGGAGGAGTGGGCGGAGTGAGTGTGGGAGAGAGTGAGTGGAGGCAACGGGTGGAGCAGGGGAAGTGAAGTGCGATTGCAGAGGAGCGGTCTGTGGAATAGTGAACGAGTGGAGGAGCGCGAGCAGATGAGGATAAGGCAAGGGGAGCGAATGGAGGAGCGCGAGCCACGTCCGAAGGTGAAGAAGCGGGTCGGACGCCCGACATACCGCATTACCGGTTGTTTTTCCTCCAGACTCGAATCCAAACTGGTTTCATTTGACGTGGCGGTAGTTTTGACTGTTTTTTACACGTGGACACGTCCTCATCGGTGCCTTTTTAAGTTCTCTCTCATTCCTTATTTTTCCCACCCGGCCGTTCGGCGTCAGTAGCCATGCATCCCACTCCGCGGTGCACGGCGCAGTTACGTTGTCGGCATCCGCGCGCCACACTCAGACCTTGTTGTACTAGTGACCCGTGAAGAAGTGGCCGTCGGCGGCGACAACAATGGCCTCGATGAGGCCGCTGCTAGTCCGAAACCCCGCAAGCTCGCACCGGCCGCATGCCATTGTAGAGTGTATAGCACGTCCCCGGTGGAGAAATGAAGTAGGAGAAGAGGCCAACAGATTCAGATTGGGTATCTGAAAACAGAGCCGTTCCTGTTTGCTAGCTCGCTATACTATCTTATTTTTCGTGTTACCCATGATTTGTCAAGAATATGGCGGCGCACCAGACTGGCCTGACGGAGCCACGTAGTCTGTAGATATGAACTCCTTTCCAAATGTCAATATGGATGTTAATTCAAATCTGGAGCAACTTGCTGCTATGAAATTCCTGATTTACTGGGCTCCGACCCCGCATGTTTCATAAAAAAAAATCCTGATTTGCTACGACAGGAATTCAAGGAGTGATTTTTGTTTCAAATAATGATTTTGAATTTCAATACAAATAAATTGGAGGATTTTGATCGGACACTCCAAAGTGTCCAGATATGCTTAGTGGATTATGTTGTTTTTACTATAAGCAACAGGGTTTTAATCCCTGTCATAACCGAGCACAATATTTGAAGAGGGGGATGACAGCAAAGAAGGGAATCCCCCAGAGGTTCGAGTGACGAGGAGGGATCCACTCAATCCCTCTCTGGATTGGTTCCACTTGGGAATTTAATCCCTTGCAACCCAACAAAGCCTAAGAGTTTTATAGATATTAAATAAGCTGACATGGCACAATATAAATGAAGAGAGTAATAATAAAAATTTATATAGTACCAAACAGGACTTATGAATCTCATGGATACAGAATACTGAACAGCCTAGACAATATATAGTACCATATTGGAAATATAACAATTACATATGAATCAAAGAAAATTAACCCATGTCACAGAAAGGAAGATCATGTGATACATGGTCACATCGAGTCAGCAATAATTCATAAATCAGTCACCAAAATAATCCATAGGGGATTGCATTATACTACTGTCTCTATTTCAAATTATAAGACGTTTTGACTTTTCTAAATATATAAGTTTTGTTATACATATACACCATATCTATATACATCGTAAAATTAATATATCTACGAAAGCAAAAAGATTTTATGATTTAGAATGGAGAGTACTTTTGTGAATTTTTAGTCTCCATTGTTCATAATCCGAGGGCCAACTTGTCTTCATGCATCCTTTTCAGTTCCTTGTTTGGCATTATCATGCCAAAAACCGTGGTCTTACACTTTCAGAATAGAATCCATTACGCTTTTTAAGTATGACTTGCTAACGTCTCCAAATCAATTTTCATGGGCACTAGCGTATTCTGATTTCCGACCACAAGGCTACAAAAATAATCAAGATGTTTACTGTTAGAAGCCTATAAAATTGGCCAAGGGAAGTCTACTCAATTTGGACTAAAAAAGGGGGACAATTTGCAAAAAAGTGTCATTTTGGCCAAAAGAAGGGCTCAATTTGCAAGTAAGTATCATTTTGGGTATTAAAGTGGTCATCAGAACAAATTTTCTCATCACTTTTTCATATGATTTGTCTGTAAAATATAATGAAGTTATAGTTTTATAAAAGTATTGTAGAGGAAACTCTAATTTCATTATACCTTTTTCAATATTCAAATGCATTATATAGAGAAATTTCTTTGCAAAAAATGCAAATGCTGACCAAACAGAAAACAAAATTTGGCATAAATATAGCTCTGCAATGCTCGATTTAGAGCACACATGTAAAATATATGCACATTCTACTCTATGGCCGGTAATAAAACAACTTATTCTATAGCCAGCTTGATTTGTCATAACAATAATTATAGTAATTTATGAGCACTAGTATAGAAAAAAAATTGATCACGCGAGCACCTTAAGATGCCCATGTCCCTTAATAGGTTTCAGGAAACCAAAAAAATAAAATATTGCTCAAGACTGCAACTTGTGACCTACTACTCAGTAATAACATCTCCTTATGACTACATCACACAATCACTTGAAGTAAAGATAGGATTATATCTTTTTACATAAATATTTTGTAATCTTGTATTGAATATTTGGCTACTAAATGAACTCAAATAAAACAGTTTCAAATCTTGCCAAGCACTACACCTTTGGTATAGGATATGTCTTTATCTGGGATTGTTTGAAAAATTAAAAAGTCAAATCTCAGAATACGTAAATTTAAAATAAATATTTGAGACACTAAGAAACGTCAAATCAAAAACTTATTGACCCAAGACATGTAGATCAGGCTGACCACTTTAAATTTGTTATTAACTATGAAAATATTCAAGGTTGTTGAGAAATTCTAAATCTATGAACTTAATAAAACAAATATTCGGGACTAAACCACTTCAAATCAAAAACTTTTCAACTACAAAGTTCTAGATTGAATTGACAAATACAACTTTGGCATAGACCACGTCAAAATCCAAGGTTGTTTGAAAATTTCAAATTTCAAAATTTCTGAACTTAAAATAATATTTTGGCACTCTTCAAATCAAGAACATATCAGCTACAAAGTTTATCTTCATCTAAATTTATATAGAAAATCATGGTTTATTTTAGATGCAACTATTTCTAGAGACGAGCATCTTAAGATGTCTGTCCATAAAAATAATTATGATTTTTAGAGACTGACGATTAGAATTGTTGCTTCTTTTAATATTGATTTTCAGAGACAAATATCTTGAGATCCAACCAATAAAAACCAATTATAGAGACGGACATCCAAGACGAGCACCTCTAATTATAGATGATTAATATAGCTAGCTACCTTAAGGAGCTTGCCTCTGTAAATCGATTTTCAGAGGCTATCATATTGTTTTAGTGTCTTTAGAATATGCTGTCTCCTAAAATCATTTCGAGAGGTAGCATAAATGTGCCATCTCCTAAAATAAAAACCTGTGTCTTCTAAAATCAGTTTTATTGTAGTAAAGATAATTATAATTCCTTCTAACTGATTTATTATAATATTATGCTAAATATGAGCAATAGTTATACTAACATACGGCTATCTTAAATATGCATCCACTATATCATAAACTGGTACAATCATTTTTATAAGTCGAGAAAACCATAGAATAGCTAACCATTTCCAAACCGGGCCCTTCTTCAGTTATGTTTGCAGGTAGGACGCCAGAAGTAACATGATTTTTTTTTCTTTACCTTTTGTAGCCCGCTAAGTCGACAAATCCAAGAAAAACACCATCGCCTGGAAGCTTGTGCTCCATCCTATAAAACGAGGAACCCGACACCATTAAACATTACTCCCTCCATCTTAAATTATAAGCCATTTTAAGATTTTTAGAGTCAAAGCATCTTAAATTTGACCAATATTATAGAAAAAATTATAAAGATTTATAACATTAAATAGATATACTATAAAAATATAATTAATAAAGAACCTAATGATACATAGTTGTATCATAAATCTTATTATCTTATTATATAAATTTGGTCAAATTTGAAATGTTTTAACTCTTTAAGATTTTTAAAATGTCTTATAATTTAGGACCGAGGGAGTATAGGTTAAACTGGGCTAGTGCCCATGTGCTGCACCGGGACAGCAATCAAGATCTCTCAGCACAGCTCCTTCGCCTCGTGCTCGATGGTGGCGTCGCATTCGACGGCGAGCCAAGTGACGCTAGCGGAGTTCCCGGCATAGCAGGCGATAAGCTACTCTGCTCGTGCTCGGCGATGTCTCGTCCGGTCCAGTGGCCCACATGTCGAGGCGAGCGGTGCCTCCGGCACGACGCAGCAGGTGGCAACCTAGCTACTCTGCCCGTGCTCAGTAACGTGGTGGTTTGGTGGCCCAAGCGGCAACGCGAGTGGTGCCTCTGGTAGGCCACCTCCCCACGTGTGCCCCTTCCTCCAGGCCGCTGGCCTTGCGGTCTACTCTTGGATTGAACCATAGTAATCCGATGTGGACACGTGAGCTCCGAGTATTTCGTATCAGATACGGACACATGAATTTGGGTCTCTATATCAGAACCAATTAGGACACGAATGGTTGAATCTAAGTGGAGCATGATTCGTATCGGATGTGGATACATGAGCAGAGATCGAGATTTGGTATTAATGGAGGATGATTCGTTTTGGATGTAGATGTGTGAGCAGGGATTAAGATTTGATATCACCATGTAGATAATGATGTTACGGTCTTTTTATTAGATGTAGATGTAGATGTAGAGATAAGGATAAGGGAAAGATGCATTAAACAATAATTATTTGAAACATAAAATAATTCAAATTTGTACCCTACCATTAATGAATACAATATCGTTATTTATGCTTATAGTAGCTAGAAATTACTAAAGAGTTGCACAAGCCAATATATTGTAATAGGACCTTTTGGAACCAATAAAAATAGTGAAACATATAACTTTGGTAGGATCATAGAGGAAAGCAAAAAAATATTGTATCGTACGATGAAAGAAAATGGGAGAATGTGTTGTTTAGATAGAACATAGGGAAGCATAAGAATTGGGAGGAAGAGAAACTTGGACGTCTGTTGGGCGGAGCGCCTCCGGCAAGCCGCTCCGGCAGACCCTCGCCTGCTAAACCGGGGCCCTCGGTCGCGGTGTCTCCATCAAAGCACGCCTGGAGCGAAGGTCCAGGAGGTAGGCTATCTCATTTTTGTGCAGCTGTAGGTCCATCATCGAGAGAAGCGAAGGAGCTGCGCTCAATACAAGCTCTCGGCCGGCCGAGACATGCCGCCGTGTGGGTAACGGGAAGCAGGGAGCCTGGAGGACGTTAGAGGAGGCAGGGTGTTACGGTCGTGCCCCTGAACACGGTCAAAGCCCTAATGTAATTTTATATCACTCCCGGGTATAGCCTATAAATACGCAACAGGTGGCACTGTTTCGGACAAGATTTTTATCAATTACTACCTCCGTTTCATTTTATCTGGCGCACGTGCATATCAAGATTCAAACTTTAAAAACTTTGACCAATAATTAGCCTAATAATTTTTTAGTATTATAATACAAATTTTATATGATTAGATTTGTAAAGAATTATACTATCCAATGATTATAAGTTTATAAGCATAAACAATATAATATAAAGCAAATGAATAGTCAAAGCGTAATCTAGGAGACCGACCGTGCCATTCTAACTTACGTGCAGATAAAATGGAACGGAGGGAGTAATAGTCATTTGCTCTGAAATTCATTATTGCCTGGCCCCTTATTCACATTACCACTCGACCTCCGTCGAATCTCTCCAGTGAAAAACCCTCATCCTCTCCCCTTCTAGTCTCTAGTGATGGTGGGAGGCCAGAGTAACCCCACGAAATCATTTTTAAGTTTATGAGATAAAATTCGTATGTACTCCCTTTATTTCAAATTATAAAATATTTTGGCAATTTAAGATATTGTTGACACCGAATTGAGTCACATATTAGCAAGGGCTAGCACGTTCGAAGTCATACACAACCTAGATTTCATCAAGAACAGTCACAACCGGCTCAGTTTGGAACTTGGCCTATGACGGCCCATGTGCATGTTATTGAGATATTGTGACACTACTACAGGAAACTTTATGAGGCAGGCATAAATGATTAACCGAGGCGGGCATCGCAACCGCCTCGGTCAAAAGGTCACGATAAATGAG
Organism: Saccharum spontaneum; assembly: GCA_022457205.1. NCBI lineage: Eukaryota > Viridiplantae > Streptophyta > Magnoliopsida > Poales > Poaceae > Saccharum > Saccharum spontaneum. Next base: position 1,513,438 of record CM039605.1, on the reverse strand, counting down.
ATCTTTTCTGAGGCGGTTCAATGCCCGCCTTGGTAAATCGAATAAAAAACAAATAAAAAAAGCTCGTATCCAACCCTAACCGGGCCTGGACCTGGGCCTGGCTCTGCCGTCCTTGCGTGCCGCCGCTGCCACTGGGGGAGCTGGCCCCGCTCCGTGTGCTGCCGCAGCTGGGGGTGCTCGATCCACCACCGGATCTGCCGCTCCTCCCTCCGCCCTCGCCGCCGTGCCTCGATCCGCTATAGCCACGATCGGATCTGCCACCGCCACGACCAGATCTGCAACAGAGGGGCCACTGTGACCCGCCGTCACCGGATATGCAGCAGAGGGGCCGCCGTGACCCACCACGACAAGATCTGAGGGAGAGGGGCACCACTCGGGTGGGGAGAGGGTGGGGGAGGGTGTGACAGAACCTCCTAATTACTATGGCCCACATGTACTTGTTATTGTCTTAAACACTTCTAACCACTATACATGTGTACCACAGAACTTAAGAAGCCTGTCGGGTGTCCTCGGAAAACCTGAATCATCCACAATATTCTGAGCAGGATCACATTTCAGAGGCATCACAATATTACAACAGTTTATATAATAAATTATATCAGAGTACAAAAGTGGAAGTCTTATATAACATAAGTTTACAAAACCGATGTTCCAAACTTACAAAACTTAAGTTTAGTGTTACAACCATAGTAGTGGAGTAGCATTATTAGCATTATTATAGCATCAAAACACGACGCTCTGCCCAAGAGCCAAACATCTCTACTCGTCATCGGTCGCCGCAAAGACGGTCAGGCAACAGGGTCCAAAACACACCTGCTCATGAGACGCACCTACAATAGGGATTCAACAAACCCTGAGTACGAAAGTACTCAACAAGACTTAACCGACAAAACTGGGTGAAATGACTCAGGAATGCAGGCTCAGGGGAAACAAGGTGAGGTTCCAGCAAGAATTCAAGTTCTTTTGCATAAAAGCTACTAATTGTGAATCCTTAATATCACGATTTTATTTCAGTATTACTGATCAACAGAATGTAAGTGATCCTAATCTAAATCATATAATTCATTCAGATTGTTTCTGATTCTCTATCAAAGTTCCATTTCTTAACTACGATGTAAGTCAGGCGATCGAGTCTCTATAACCGAGGAGCAGCGACGATTCGAACCGATTATACCCAGCTGGGGATTCCTAACCACATGACATATGTAGGACTCTAACCAACATATATCAACCTTCACTCGGATCCTCAAACGTATGACGGGGTCCAGCGCCACCCGAGAGTACAGTACACCTCCAATCCAGCCATTGGCTACGAGGGTACACACTACTCTCGCCATCTTTTCACTCCCAGTGCGCGGTTGGCCGTTCACATGTTGGTGTTACTGAGGTCTTAGGCTTACCGGAGCATGTGATCAGTTGCAAAGTCTTGAAACACAGGCGGGCCTACAACGGTACGGTCCTTAACTGACTCAGTTGGAGACACTACATGAGGACTCCTTTCCCGATGCAAGTCCACCGACCGGTCTCAATTATCATCATCAATATTCATCAAATAGTTGTCCAACAACCCTTCAAACTTTACTCCAAAGTTTTAAAGTTTTCTCATTAAGCATGGTTAAGCATACTAAGTATTTTCAAATAAAAACAGTATTAAGGATGATAGTGAAGTATCAAGGATGGTAATGCAGTAATTAGGTTATCACTCAACTCCTATCACTTAGTGCAATAAAGCAGCAATATAAGTGAAGTTAAACTTTTCAAATTACAAGGAAGGGTTAAATGTAACCGGAGCTTGCCTTGGTCGGTGGGAAACTCAGGTTCTGGCTCAGTACCGCAGATGTCAAACCTTACTTCCACGGACGTCGGCGCTTCTTCGAAAACGGGTTTGGCTTCGGCAACTTTCTCTTTTACGGGGACTACACGTGACGATAATGCATGCTTTAAGATGATGAAATAATAAACATGATGCTCGATGGATGCATAACAGAGTTATCAACTTGAGTACAGGTTTCCTTCACGGTACAGTTGAACAACAAAAGCTTCTAACCTAACCCTAACCTAGGGCTTGATTACGCTAAACACTTTATTAAAGGATTTCGTTAAACACATGAAAATAACACTAATTAAGTATTAACATCATGGTTAAGAAAGCTTAAACAATCAATTAAAAATGCTAAAGGTCATTAAGGGTTAATGACCTAAAGTCAACACTCAATTATAAAGTCAAACAACCCTAATCATTAAGCTCTCATTAATTAATTAACTAATTAATTAATAAAGTATAATTTAAGAATAAAATCAACTTAGCCTAATTAAGCTAAAATTTTTAATTTAGGAAGCTTATATCATAATTAGGCGGTAACACAATTTTTATGATTTTTGGATAATTAATTAAGTCTAGAAAAATTATGTAAAGGACACTTAAGAATTAAATGAGCTAATTAATTAACCTACAAAAAGTAATTAAAATTGGCATTTATTATTTTTCTTAAATAGTACACAGTACATAAATGTTACTCAAAAATTTTCACTAATTTTAGGACTACAAATAATTTATAACAAAATAAACAAAAGGGAAAACTATTTTATATTTTTCAAAAAAAACAAAATTCCATCGCGGGCTGCTTCCCTTCCCTTCCTCTCTCTCGGCCCGGCCTGAAGCGCGCGCGTGCGGCCCGCGCTCTCCCGCTCACTCGCTCGCGCGCGGCTCGCTTCCTGGCTCGGCCCAGCAAAGCCAGGCCGGCCTGCTTGCGCTCACCCGCGCTCTCCCGGTTGCTGACACGCCGGCCCCGCTCGCACTCCCTCTCTTTCTTATCTCTCGCGCGCACGGACGCGCTGCCGCGGTGATCGTCAACGGTGAACTCGCCGACGACGAACCTCCGGTGAGTCGGAGCCACACCAACAGCCCCAACAGCACCACCCGAACCCCGCGAACATGACTATGGCACTAATTGGACCTAACACGACACGGAGGGAGCTTGGCCGCGGCCATGGCAGCCACGGTGGCGACCCGTCCGGCGACTCGACGAGCAAAACGCGCCTACGGTGCGGTAGCGATTAAAGTAAGGTGAGCATCACGCTCAGGAGCTCACAACGATCGCGTTGGGCAACTTGGTGAAGACGGAGACGCGCTGGAATGGTTGGTCCACGGTGAGGCGACCACGGTGGCGTTGCTACCGGCCGTGGAGAAGACAGCGGCTTGCGGGTGGTAGCAGACGAGGCGAGGCGCAATCAGTGGCTCCAGGAGCTACGCACACGACTTGCAGAGCTGCAAGCGAGAGCAATTGAGCGGTGGAGCAGCAGCGATGGCGAATTAGAGCGGCGGGTGGCAGTGGCCGGTCGCGGCGAGAAACGGAGGTGGAAGGAAAATGGATTGGCCGGTGACGGTGGTATTTATAGGGATGGCCGGTGTGACAGAACCTCCTAAATAATATGGCCAACATGTACTTGTTATCGTCTTAAAAGACCTCTAACCACCATACATGTGTACCACAGTACTTAAGAAGTCTGTCGGGTGTCCTCGGGAAACCCGAATCATCCACGTTTTACAACTCACACAGGATCAACAAAGGAGTAACTACAACATTACAGCATTTGTTACAAAACTTTACATCAGAGTGCGGAAGAATAACAATAAATTTACAAATCATGATTAAGTTAACTTTTTACAAACTTAACTTAAATGGCGGAAGTCGAGTAGAACTACATAAGATAACTTGGATAGAGCACCAAAGTTAGGAGAAGATAACCAGATCATATCGAACCCACCGACATGACCTGACTAGCAGCATCAGTCAACACCTGCAACAGGGGTTAACAAACCCTGAGTACTCAATTGTACTTCACAAGACTTACCCGACGAAAAGAAAAGACTCTAAGAATACGCTGGCTTTACGAAAAATAGTAGAGCTAAAAAAGAGGAGTTTTGCAGAAAAGCTTTACTATGCGTGGATCCTTACTTTCAATATTTTAAACAAGTTTTAGCATCAATTTTAGTGAAGCTTATTATAAATAGATTTGCACCTATTCTATCTCATATTTATCTCTTTGCCTCATTTCCATAATCACCATGTACCATTATTAACTACGATGATGAACAGAGAATCGAGTCTCCATAACCGAGGAGCAGCGACGATTCGAACCGATTATACCCAGCTGGGGATCCCTAACCACACGACATATGTAGGACTCTAATTGACATATATCAACCTTCACTCGGATCCTCCAAAACGTGACCGGGTCCAGCGCCACCTGAGAGTATAGTACACCTCCAATCTAGCCATTGGCTACGAGGGTACACACTACTCTCGCCATCTTTCCACTCCCAGTGTGCGGTTGGCCATTCACATGTTGGCATTACCGGGGTTTTAGGCTTACCGGAGCATGTGGCCAGTTGCAAAGTCTCGACGCACGCAATTCAATCAACGGTACGGTCCTTAACCGACACAGTCGGAGACACTACATTGGGACTCCTTTCCCGACGCAAGTCCACCGACCGATCTCAGCTTAATATTACTATATTCATATTCATATACTCTCATGACCCGTCATTAGATCAGGAGAAGTAAAGGTAAACTTGTTTCTCGTGAACGATGAAACCACCATTCGACTTCTACCGAAGTCTAAGCATTACTAAGCATAAGAGATCGACTTACAAATACTAGTGGGATATCATCTGGATATAAGTGTAGATCAAGGTAATCATGCAGCAACGGTATCGACCAACTCCTACTAACTTAATGCACATTACACTAGACTTAAAGTGTAATAAAACATTTATGAAACAGAAGAATAGTTGTATGTCCGGGGCTTGCCTTCGTTGTAGAGAAGTTAGTTTTCCCTCATAGAGTTCCAATAAACACCAACACCTTTGGTGGATGGACCTACTCCGAGACTGGATCAACACGCATCTTCTCATCTCGTATACTATACGTAATAAAATATGCATGCTTAACATGATGGAATGGATGCCATGATGTGTGATGCATGATGATGAACAAAGCATAGCATACAAGAGACATTTAGAAAGGATAAACATTAGTTATCTACTTGAGTACAACTTTCCTTCGCGGTACAGTTACAAGCCAACAAGGTTAATTTAAAGGTTAACTAACCATAACTTTGTTTTTACCCAAGAGGTTGCATCTAATAACAAGTGATATTTTCATAAAGCCATTAAACATTAACATAAATAAATCATTAACCACTAATGACCTATGTTTATTATTTTAATCACATATCAATAATTCTTTTTATTAACAAGTTAATTATGTACTTAATAAAGGGTAAAGCATATCACACATTGCATAAGTCCAGCAAGTCATGGATATGATCATATCAACTTTTCATTTTAAGGTAACAATGTATATCAAGCTTAATCTACAAACCATTGGTTAACTTAACATTCATATTGACCACTAAAGCTATATCATGAAGGGCATGTACAAACAAGGTATAAGGAGATGCAAAACTATATTATATTATCATAAACTAGTTGAACCTTTTTACCCAAGGGTTGCATCCAAAAAGACAATCAATGCATTCACTAATGAACTTTAAAAGCATTTCTAAGTTTTATTAACTCAAGTTGATCATGAGAAACACACTCAAGTAATTATTTTGCCATGACACAGCAGGGGTGAAAGTGCTTCATGGTCTACAATCAACTCCAAAATTACACCCAATTCTCATTATGATTTACTCTAATCATTTTAGTATCTATTAACTAATTAACTAAGCATATAATTAAGGATATAATTAAACATCATCCAATAATTCCCAAACTTTTTGTGAAGGTTGATACTAGCATAAAATAGATACACAAAAAGTTTCATGACCATTGGATGTTTATTTTATCCTATAAAAATCATGGAAGGTGCATTTATTAATTAAAAGAGGCAATTTTAAATCATATAAAAATTACTGAAAAAGCTCAGATCATATTTTTTCTAGGTAGAGTACACTATGAAGAGGCTACACAACTATTTTCATGATTTTAGCATGCACCAATAAATAGTTATGAAATTCACAAGTTTCAGCTGAAAATAGAAAAAGAAAAAGAAAAACTCTGTAGCTTACTATTCATATGAGTCACAGTCTTTGCAGTTAGCCCCCTGGAAAAGCTCCTATTGTTGCCCGAAGTCCTTGGTCGCGATTTTCAGCAGAGGAGGCGCACGGGAAACTCGATTTCCGGCCCGTTGATGCTTGACGGCGGCGAGTGAGAGGTGCTGGAGCATCACCATGCCCAGGCGCACCTGTAGGTGGCCACGGCTTGCCCCGAGATGGTCCGAGGAGGCGTGCCCGCGCGAGCAGCGGCACCGACGGCAGCGGGCACGGTGGCGCAGCGATGGACTGGCCACGACAGCGCGGTAGCGATCAAAACAAGGAGCCTATCACCACCACGGCATCAAGGCAAGGCTAAACCAAAAGACGGAAAGGAGAAAGGTGCAGCAAGGTGAGCTGGCCACGGTGAGGTGGAGCTTGGCGACCATGGCGAGCAGCCGCGGCGGAAAACGACGGTGCGGGCTACTTTAGTGGTGCGAGGCGCTGCGAGCTGTCTCAATAAGTGCGCAAAGGCGAGACGGTGCTAGCTGCACGAGCAATTGGGCGGTGGGCGAGCGAACACGGCGAATTGCACCGGCGAAGGAAGCTCGGCCGGCGGCGGCGGGAAAAAGGAAAAGAGGGAGCACCAGCAGCTTGGTCCATATAACGTCGAGGAAGAGGCTTCCAGGTGTTGCCAGCACCTGCTCGGCTTGGACACGGAGGCAGCTGCGTGTCCCCGCGCGAGCAGCGGCAAAAACGATCACGGCGGCGATGGTGAGCAGGCAGGCTGCTGCTGCCGGTCACTGTAGTAGACTGAAAACCCCATCTTCGGCTTTCATTTTCTCCCAAAACTTGGTGGCAACTTGAAAATCTCCAAGAATAAACGTTGTTCATCTACATGTGCTCTCCAACATTGCTTAAAGGCTCGACACCAAAAACTTGACGGTTTTGAAGATTTTGAATTTAAAACAGAGGCACTTTCAAACTGAAACTGACCTTCAGTTTAACAAAGTTTTAAAAACAGTTTGGTTAAGCTACTTTGGAATTTAATTAAGGAGCAATCATCAACCAAACCTATCAACTAATTATACAGTATCATGATTCAAGTATAGGACCAATCAAAGCAAGAAAAGATGGACACATTTTAGTTAAGCAATTTCATTTAATTAAACCTCAAAGTATAACATTCAGAACTGTTACATCAAGGGCTTAGTTAGGGTTCAGCAAAACAGTTTTGGATTAGTAACTTAAAGCAATTAATTAAAGGATAAGCATGATCCAAACATGACACCTAATTACACAGTAGCAAAGATCAAGCATAGTACCAAGCAATGGAACTAAAACTGAACATGAAAATTGGTTTAATAAATCTCCAAATAACGGACTTAATAATTGTCTTCCATGACTTAGCCAAGAATGCTAGGAGTGAAAGACAATATTACATTCAGTTTTTTTGAAGCTCCAATTCAACATGTTTGACTTACAAAATATTATAAAACCTTGATCCCATATTATGAAGCACTTTCAACCCTACACGTTTTATTTAAACAAAACTTTAATTGCTCAAGCCAATTCTCATATATAAATTAATAAAGAACCTAACGTATCAACATACCATCATTTCATGGAATTAACTAAAATAACAGATTTGCAACATGTGAACATGACAAAGAAACATATGAAACATTATGAATGCAACATAAAAGTGCTATAAATGCAACACATATGGGACACTATATGCAACATATTCATGCTATACTTGAAACATGAAATACGTTTATGCCTCATTGCTTGCTAATTATACATGATGATTAGCATGATTAGGGTTTTGTTAATTTCGTAACATCTAGGATGTTACAGCCGGTCGACGCTGGGGCGACACGCGGGGGCGAATCGACCATGACGAAGCGGTCGCGGGACGTCACGGGCGCGCCTGGAAGGAAATCGAAGATCGCCGGCGTCTGGCGGGAGGTGGCGTTCTACGGTTGGTTGAAGTTCGAAATAATTACAGAAATGCCACTGGAGGAAATTTTCAAATTACTTTCAAATCTTCAATAGAAGTTGAAAATCTGTAAATACAAAAGTTGTTCAATTTTCAAAGTTCTACAACTTTCTCAATATGAATATTTTCCAATTCGGCTTAGATTTTAAAATTTGAATTTGAATTCAAAAGGGGACATTTTCTGGAATTCTGTAAAATCAAAATTACTTTGAATTTTGTATTGAAACTTCAAAAACTCAAAATACCAAAGTTGTACATCTAGGACATACCTACAACTTTTCTATTCAAAACATTTTCAAATTCTCAAGAAATTGGATAGGGGAAATGAAAAGGGGGCAAATTTGAGATTTGAATCTTTTCAAAATTACTTCAAATTTTACAATAAAACTTTGAAAACTCAAAACATCAAACTTTTAGCCCTTGAAAAGATCTACAAACTTGGTATTACACTTTTTCTCAAATTTTGCTTAGATTTTGATCTATTCAAAAATGGGTAAAACTAGGGTTTTGCTTTTCAAGGTGTTCGGAAAGATTTTGAATTGAAACTTGATATTATATTAATTGGTGGTTATTTAGTGATCACACCATCACCCTAGGGAATCATTGAGTCAAGCCTCACATGGTTGACCAAATGGCTCCCTAGGTTGACCAGTTTGACTTAGAAAATTCTTTTAATAATTCCTCAAATTTGAATTCGAATTCGAATCGGAAAACTCGTAACAAATTTTTGGATTCCAAATCCTAACTCAAACTTGAAGCTTTATTTTATAAGTGGGACTTGAGCTTATACCCTACACTTGGCACTAGTGTATAACACCGTTATACACCTCAAATTACGTAGGGCATAAACTAAGTATTTGCGGTGACATTCGAAATTAGTGTTTTCGGATTCGAGTCACACAACGAGAAACACATCCAACCTAAGAAGTTAAACTCCTTTTAGTTGATGCATAAAATTGTTAACCTAATCATGGATGATTTGCAGTGCAAATGATGACATGGCAGGTTTTTAATTACTATAACACCAAGGGTGTTACAGAGGGAGTCGCCACCGCTCGCAGCCAGATCCGCTGCTCGAAGCCTCGCACCGCCAGGATCTGAGGGAGATGGACTTGGGCTCATCGGATCTGAAGGAAAGGGTGCTCGAATCACCGTCGCTCGTTGGGATCTGCTTGGGTCTACCGCCGCCGGATGGGTAGGTGCGAGGGAGAGAGAGTGAACTAGTGGAGGGAGGGAGAGAGTGGAGGGAGGGAGGGTGGAGTCATGACACCAAGGAGCCGCTCGGCTGTGGGCATTGCTCAGCTGCTCGACTTCGGAGGGAGAGAGTGCGAGTGGAATGCATGAATGAAAACCCTAAGTGCTCCTTATATACGTGGCTAAGCTAATGGGCTGGTTGGGCTCCGAGCCTTTTTTCCGAGGTGAGCCATTTAGGAGGTCCGGCTCCGAAAATAGAGGCATTTTTTGGAGGCGGTCCCGTTAATAGATTTTAGGAACCGCCTCTGTAAATCGATTTTGCGAGGTGGTTGATTGTAACCGCCTCGGTTAATAAAAAATAACCACCTCGTTAATCACATGGGGATAGTTGAATTACGACAATATCAATATATATTTACGATAGTTGAATTACTATAACATATGGGGATATTTACTATAATGTTATAGTAAATCACATAGCAAGGAGTTACTATAATCTTATAAATTAGCATAGCAATTATCGTAACTCAAAGTGGCTACAAAATAAGTTATTTTGTAGCCAGCTGTAGGGTAATAGTTCTATATTTATATATATTCAAATTGTGGTGTGAGAACGATTTTTTTTTCAAAAATCTTTGTAACAAAATAAATTTATTTTGTTGTGAAATTAGCCTTGATGCACAAGGTTCATAAATTATTTTTTAATTATTTTAGTTTCACATCTACATATGCTTTGTTGATGTACATATTTGCTATTTTGAATTTTTTTTGTTTCTTATATTTTTTTACTCAAGAATTTAAAGACTCTTTAATCTTATTTAATCTTATGCTTGCCTTGTGATAATTTAATGGACATTACATAAATTATACATGATATAATACAAAAGAAGAATATGATAAACGTTTGAGTTTATCATGGAAATAAAATTTTGGACCTGTTTGGATGATTACCGTAGTTCGCTGCATCGCGACGCAACCTGGGCATATGTTTTCTTCGGCGCCACATTTGCAGCGTGCCACAGCGTCGCCACCAGCTTTTAGGTCATTTGGGTGCCAAAACCGCGATTTCAACTCCGCGTTTTTGGTGTGCCCGCATGGTCGGCGCCACAGCGTGCGTAGGCAAGAACCAAGCGTGCCCATTTACATGTTGGTGTAAAACTCTCAAGATACTGAGCATCTTCAACAGTTTGCCAAATAAGTTTGTTATCCTAAAAAATTTGTCAAAACAAGAAAATCTACTCTCCAACAATTAGCCAAACAAACTTGTCATTTTTATCAACTTGCTATACCCCTTCCGGGCGCTTATCTTTACGCGCGCGCATCGCACTTGCCATCGTCATCCCGCGCCTCTCCACCAGTCTTCCCGCGCGCGCATGGAAACTTCCCCGCCCCGTTCCTGCGCACGCGAAGCCCCCGCTCCCGTCGAACCTTCCCGAATCCATGGAGGTCGGCCCCCGAACCTTCTAGAGCATCCCTTCCCGGCCGCCATGAGCTGCCGCAAGCCCACCGCCCCCCCTTCCGCGACCTCTCCAGCCTTCGCACCCCGAGACCCAACCCCAAAGTTGTGCCCCCCTCGCCGCAGTTCTTCACCACCTCCAAATCCCTCCTCCAGGTTCCCACTCCGACGCCACTATGACGCCGGAGGCCTAGCAACGGTGCTTCGTCCCCGACGAGAGAAGAGATCACAAAGATTTCTTAGCAGGGCTCTTCGTTTTGTTAGTGGGGTTCTTAGTTCGTTTAGCAGGCCTCTTCATTTCGTTAACGTGACATTTTATTTTACCGAGTCCAAATGATAAACTCTTGGAGAGAGTCCATTTTATCATTTGCCATATATTTTAACAAGTTACTAAATCACAATATTTGCAAAATAAATCTTGACAAACTGTTGGAGATGATCAGAAACGTGCAAATAAGTGACTCAATTAAAATAAGTCATGCAAGTGCAATAGTAGTTTACATTCCAGTTCACACACTGCAATAAGGGAATCGACGGCGCGCACACAATCCGTCAATAAAATGTCCAGGATTCATCATTCGGGGGAAAACAATTACAGTAGAAATGTTGAGGATTCACGAGAGTGAATAGCGGCGATCGACACGACGCCAATTATTAGCACACAAGCGACAAGCGATGGTGCATGCATGCTCTTGAACGCCCACCTGCACGTACGTCGCGCACGAGCATGTGTCGGCTCACACGGATGAGTCGTCGGCGGCGCTAAAGCTGGACAAAAAAAAAACTCGTTGAGCTGGCTCGGTGGCTCGGTACAAAAGTGCTCCGATTAGACTTATTTTTCTTTTAAAATAAAAATGACTTCATTTGGAACGACTTTCGACTTCGGCTCGGCTCGTTAGGCTCGGCTCGTTAAGCTCGTCATGAAATTAGGTCTTAAACAATGTAGGAAATAATGATGAATAAGATTATATCAATTTCTAAAAAAAGCTCGAAAAAAATTAGGGTTGGCTCGATATCCAACTTTAGCGGCGCCACCAAACGTGAGCCCCGACCTTTGCAGCGCGCAATAAGTCACAGGAGTGTCATAGCATAATTATTCCAGTTCACACTCTGCAATAACGGAATGGACGACGCACTCACAATCCATATACATCAATTAAACGTTCAGGATTCATCCATACGTGGGAAACAAGTAGAAATACTTGGGAAAAAAGTAGAGGATTCACGAGAGTGAATACCGGCGATCGACACGCCAATAATTATTAGCACAAGCGACAAGCGATGGTGACCTGCACGTACACGTACGTCGCGCACGAGCAGTGTCGGCTTGTCACACGGAGTCGTTGGCGCCGCCGCCAGAACCTTGGAGCGCGCCGTCGACGATCTCGTCCAGCCGCGCCGCCATCTCCGGCGTCAGGTGGTTGCGCCAGTCCCCGGCCTCGCCTTTCCGGAAGAAGGACGCCTTCTCGATGCCAAGGTTCGCCGTCGTGCCCCGGCTCCCCTTAGACCCCTTGAGACTCTCGAGACTACAGAGCTCGACGACGGCGTCCACCGTGCCCGCCGCTTCCTCCTCCACGGTAAACGGGAAGCCCATGAACTCGGCGAGCTTCTTCACGTTGCTCACGGGGTCCCGGAGCATCTCCTCGTACCGAAGGAACAGCACCTTGTCCGGGCGCCTCCTGCTGGCCTCCCAGTACCCGAGGACGTGGAGCCACTGCGGCCCGGCGCCTAAGCAACGGCCCTCGCAGAAGAGCTCGAACGGAGCGCCGTCGGCTCCCTTGGCGGTGGCGGCCATATACTTGTTCAAGTAGAGCCACCCGGATACGAGCACGTCCTTAGGGTCCCGGCAGACGTACACGACGCGGCAGCTGGAGCTCTCGGCCACGACGCGCTCCGGCAGGAGGCTGTAGGGCAGGTGGGTGGCGAGCACCCGCGGCGAAGGGAACGCCGCGAACACGTCCTCCGGTGCGGGTGCGACCGCCAGGGGCAGCTCGAAGAAGCTGACGCAGTCGTGGGGGCTCCGAAGGCGGAGCGGGTGGCCGGGGTCCGACGGCGGGTGCTCCGCCCTGTTGAGCGCGGCGAAGGCGAGCGCCTTGAGCCACGTGGTGCCGGACTTGGGGAAGCTGGCGAGGAAGACGTCGTCGGCCCCGCCCGGTAGGGTCATCTCGGGGAGCCAGAAGCCGCGGAGCTGACGGAGCGGGAACGGTCGGGATCTCGTCTCGAGGGGCAGAGCGGGGATGAGCTTCGCCATGTCCCAAGGCTTGCGTCCCTCGCTACGCGCATCCATTGTGTGCGTGGCCCACTGCCGCCCCGGCCCCCGGGCAATAATAATGCTAATTCAGCTGGCTAGCGACGCTGGTCGCGCTCCGCTCTCACAGGATATGAATGGACATGAGGACACATCTGCCAGAGAGCACCCGATAACGTGGAGCTAGCGAACAGGATCACTTCTAGTGTTTTACATGTTTTTTACCGATGTCCTTTCAAGATTCTATGATACTAGAGATTTTCCCCTAAAGAAATTCGTGTGCTAAGCTACCAAAAAAATGTGTGCTAGATTCTTAAAAAGAGAATTGCTATATGTCAACCGTATGATTTGGCTTCAACTATGAACTGAATTACGGGGCCTTGGATATGATGTGTGGCGCGTTGTCTAGTGTCCGATTCGACTCACCGCAGAGGAAGGTTTCTTTCTACATCTCTGACTCCGCCGTCGCCGCCCGACATCGGCCTCCCATCACAACCCATGCTGGCCTCCTACTCGCCTCCTGACTTCGACGCCGTCTCCCGGCATCCACCTTCCACCCTCACACTACATGACACAGCTGCTTTGTCAAAGGCAAAATTCTTTGCCGAGCGCATTTCCTCGGACACTCAGCAAAGGAAATATTTGCCGAGTGCCAGACCCAGAGGCACTCGGCAAAGAAATGCCCTCGGCAAAGCAGCCTTTGCCGACCGTCGGCAAATTTTTCCTTTGCCGAGGGCTGGGAACTCGGCAAATTTTGGCCGTCGGCAAAGGTGGCCGGCGTGACGGCGGCCACTTGCCGTTAGCCTTTGCCGAGTGCCCCACCGTTTGGCACTCGGCAAAGATTTTTTTAAAATTCTTTGCCGAGTGCCCCATGACCTGGCACTCGGCAAATTTTTTTTGTTTTTTTGCCTCATTTCGAATATTTCAAATTTTTTCGATTCAATTACTGTAGGAAGGCCCCAGAAAAAAATGGGGCAAAAAAACAAAAAAAATAATTTGCCGAGTGCCAGGTCATGGGGCACTCGGCAAAGAATTTTAAAAAAAATTAAAAAAATCTTTGCCGAGTGCCCCTTTCTGGAGCACTCGGCAAAGCCCGAATAGAAATTGGGCCGCTGGCCCAAAATCCCCCACCCTCCCCCCCAAACCCTATCACGCGCTCGCAGCCGCCCCCACCCCGCTCGGCTCAGCGCCCACCGCCGCCGCCACAGCTCCACCGCGCAGCCACCGCTCCACCGCGCAACCCCGGCCCGGCCGCACCGCACACGCCCGCCCGCACCGCCCCAGCCCGCCCGCGCGCGCCGCTCCCACGCGCTCGCTGGCCGCCCGCGCGTGTCCGCCGCTCCGCCGCGCAACCGCTCCGCCTCGCATCTAGAGCTCTCCGACACCGTCTTCACCGTCGGCAAGCCGGATCCGCTCGTGCACGCTTCCCCTGAGCAGCACCTTCACGGTGAGTACTCAAACCCACGCTACTAGCTACTGTATGATTTCCACGAATTCCATGAACATGAACATCGATGATTATACAGTAGCTTTTGCCCTTTTCTTTTTGCAGTTCATTTGTTATGAAACTTTACCTTCTATTAATAAGGAAATTTAGGGATGTACTGATAATGGTGGTGATCATCTCGTTTGTGCGGGGTCAATCAGTAAATTAGGCAAATGGTGCCTGTGTCCCTCTTTAGAGAATTGACACTGCAGCTGCTTAGATGTGTTAGTAGAATTTTTTTAACAGTGTTAATTAGATGTAAATGTAAATCACATGGCATGGCACTGCTTAATACATAGAATTGCCTTGTTGTAAACACTGAACACGCATAAAAGATGTTAGAACCAAAATCTGGTCTTCACCTGAGAAACGTAACCTAATCCTAATTATTTGGTTGAGAAGCTGCAGCTTACATGCATGGTAACTGTGCCACTGATTGGTAGTCGTAGCTATTCCCTCCACTTCATTTTATAAAGCCTTGTGTGCATTAAACTCAGGCTCGTACGCATTAAGCCAAACTTTGTAATCTTCAACTAACAATTAGCCTCAAAAGATAAACATTTTGTTAGTATGAAAATTATATCATTGGATTCACATCTGAAAGTATTTTCTTATGGTTATAATTTTGTGCTTGTGCTTGTGGGACTCTGCCACTGTCATTGGGTAAGGGTAGATATGCGCCTTGACATGGTCGGCAACTTGGCATGCATACCATCACGGGGCAATCATGCATTGTCTTTCCCTGCACCGCACTGCATGCATGCGCACAGAAGCAGTAGGCACAAGAAGAACTTGCTTGGCCCAGTTTAAAATAAAGCTCTGTTTGCCAAAGGAGCCGATAAAGCTAAAAATATACTGTATGTATGAGACTAGCTTTTGATTAAAATGTATTTTTTCTATTTAAACAAAAAATGATATGTTTGCAGCTTGTTTGCGCAATTCTTTCAACATGAAAATAAAGCTCTGTTTTGCCAAAGGAGTTTCCAGATCTTCCATCTCCTCAATTCTTTCAATCAGTTGTTCTGTCAGCTCCTCAGAATGTTTCTTCACATCAACACCCTCTCCTTCGATGTGTTTCACCACCACCAATTTGCCTTTAAGTTGTTCAATATCTATCTCCAGCTTTTGCTTTTCATCCACCTGCCTATCTAGCTGCAGGATTTTGTTCAGAATGACCTTCTCTTCCTGTTTGAGTTTTGGAACCCAAATTAAGTTCGGGTGCATGTAAACTAAAAGAAAACTCAATGGTATCAACATGAAAAAGGATGTGCGTACATTATGTTTCTCAAGTAGCTGTAGCACCCGTTCATCAGCTTTCTATTGCTCAATTCTAGCCATGTTGAGGGAATCATTTTGGTCAGCATTCTGCGGGGAAATAAGTATGAAAGACAGGTATCAGAGAATAATTCATTATTGGCGAGACTATGAATACAATTCAGAAACTATCTGATATGTGACACAATGATAGAGAAGATACGGACAATAAAAGTAGCCCTAATAGAAATGGGGATGCACCCATACCTTTTTCCTCTCTTCCTCCAATTTTCTTCTTTTCATGTCAGTTTGAGCAATGTGTTCATTTAGTTCCCTGGATCTCCTTCTGATGTTACACTCTTTCTCAGCCAACTGATTTCTCAGCTTTTCAGTCTCCTGAAAAACTCTGTGTTTGTTCGCGAGCAGTAGACTGCATATTCCTCATTTCTGTGAAAAGAATAAATAAAAATATAATAGGCACAATCATTTTAGGCAATATAAATGAGCATAACATCCATAAGGCTCTGACAGGATAGTATTTCACAACTAGAATTCAATGTCTTCATTATAACGGTTATGCAACAAATCACTTTCTTCCGTGACTT
The DNA here is from genome assembly GCA_022457205.1 of Saccharum spontaneum. NCBI lineage: Eukaryota > Viridiplantae > Streptophyta > Magnoliopsida > Poales > Poaceae > Saccharum > Saccharum spontaneum. The sequence goes on along the minus strand of CM039605.1, from coordinate 1,497,151 downwards.
TCTGAAGGGAGAGATTTATTTTATTACACTTGCACTCAAGTTCTTGCAGATACTTGCTTTGAGTGGTAATGTATTGAGTCAAATTAGCTATGAGATTGTCATTCTTGCTGTACATCTCTTGTTCCAGTTCAGGCACTGTCTTTAGGCCACCATTTGCTGACAAGAACCTACCAACTGGGTCATCTGATTTGTAATCCTCTTCTTTTGCCAGCCATCCAAACACATACTCTACATGTTGCTTTGTCTCCTTCCAGTCCAGTTTACCCAAGCGTTATGACTTGAAATAGTGATGGAAGGCTAAGGCATTCTTGAACCCAATCCAATCCTTGGAGAAAAGGACAATTACGTAGCCAGTATATCCATCGACACCATCCACAGCAGTATATTGCACGGGTTTGAAATCAGCTAACTGCTTCATCAGTATGGCTCCACCCCCCTGGGTTTGTTCAGCCGGAACATTTGTGAGGATGCCCATCCAGGGCCAAACAAACATTGCAGACCTAAAAAGAGACAGAAATATTCAGGGCTTTCATGTGATGTTAAATAAGCTAAGCTAATCTTTTATCTATATGGATTGGGCTTATAATCTGAGATTGCAAAAATTAATGGGCCAAAAATTCATGTATTTATGGGTAGTTAATTTGAGACCTGAAAATTGGGCTAGGCTGATCTCGGCCTTCGTGCCGCTGTGCTTATCGGCCTTCGTGCCGTTGTGATTGTCGGCCATCATGCCGTTGTTTGTTGCAGGTTTTGGAAACCTCCCCGTGCAGGGGAGGTGCTGCCGAAATTTTGCGCTTATAGTCTCGTGTTTCTTCTTTTGCAGAGCAGGACCTGTCGGAGGTGACCCATAGGTCCCCGATTGTCTTCGTTGGCGTCGCGGATCTGCCTGCACTGCGTCGCCTCACCACTGTGTCGACTCGTCACTGCCCCGCTAGCCTGACTTCACCGACACCCCAGGTATAAATCACCTCTTTTTCCGCATGTTTGTCGTAGATCGGTGTAGCCCAGTTAGGCGTCTCCCGTCCGAAAGAGATACGGTTGGAGGTATGCAGATCTTTGCATATCTACGACCGTATCTGTTTCGGATTGTCACGTTTTTTGGACAGCCCACGGATGCGTAGATGGGTTAGTTTTCATGGTCCGCTCCGATTTGAGACGGTGTTTCTGCATCACCCCCTGTTGTTCTCCGGATACACACTCTCCCTTGCAGGACGTGTATCAGGAGAACAGCGAGGAGGTGCTGCCGAAATTCTGTCTCGGCTAGGAGCAGAGCATGGAAACTAACCTTATCTACGCATCCGCGGGTGGGATTAGGACCTATCCTCACCTATTAGAGAGTAGGGACACCGCGTAGATGTAATTGATGGTCACCTGTGGAGATGTTATATATGCTAGAGGATGGAGGACCGTCAGTGGATGTACACGGGCCGGACAAGTCAGGGTGATGCCAGCATTGAATGGATGAACAAGACCGAGCGTTTCTTGAAGCGTGCATTTGGCAAGGCCGCTAAATACCTGAAAATGGCTTTGTGTCCCTACAGCAAGTGTGGTAACAGGAGAATGCAAAACCAGGAAGTCATGGGTATACATCTGCACAAGAATGGGTTTACGCCGAACTACACCTGGTGGGTCCACCATGGTGAAGCCGATCGTATGAGAGAGGAGGTGGTGAGACAACGCGTCGAGGCTTTCGATGCTGATGCCGGGGTAGCAGACATGGTAGATGATGTTCACCAAGCACAATTTGCTAAAGGACGTGAGGAGGCGGAGATGTAGGCAGCCGTAGATGCGTTTAAGTATATGATGGACTCGGCACAGAAACCCCTTCACGCTCATTCTGAGGTCTCTCAGTTGGATGCCATTAGTCGCTTGATGGGGTTGAAGTCCGGCTTGACGAGGCTCCCCTATTTCGATGACCTCCTACTGCCCCATAACATTGATGTAATGCACACTGAAAAGAATATCGCCGAGGCACTTTGGGCAACACTCATGGACACTGACAAGTCTAAGGACAACCCTAAGGCTAGAGTGGACATGGCGACGTTGTGCGATAGACCACAGCAAGAGATGCGGCCTCCTGCAAATGGCAAGAACTGGAAAAGTCCTAAGGCCGATTTCATCTTGAAACCCGAACAAAGGAGGGAAGTACTACAATGGATCAAGGCGTTAATATTCCCAGATGGGTATGCAGCGAACTTGAGCAGGGGAGTGAACTTAGGCACTATGCGAGTCAACGGGATGAAGAGTCATGACTACCATGTATGGATTGAGCAGCTTCTTCCGGTGATGGTACGAGGCTATGTTCCTGAGCATGTTTGGCTAGTGCTGGCAGAGTTGAGCTATTTCTTCCATCAGCTTTGTACCAAGGTGCTATCTCGGACCGTGGTTGCAAACTTAGAGAAAGTGGCACCTGAGTTGCTTTGTAAGTTGGAGAAGATCTTTCCACACGGCTTCTTCTTGTCGATGCAGCATTTGATTGTGCACCTCCCGTATGAGGCACGTATGGGGGGCCTGTACAGGCCCGTTGGTGCTATCCAATCGAGAGATGTCTGAAGGCCATTCGCAAAAATGTAGAAATAAAGCCAAAATTGAGGCTTCCATTGCAGAGGCTTCCATTCTGGAGGAGGTGGCAAACTTCACACAGCTATATTACACACAGAACCTTCCTAGCATGCATAATCCACTGCCTCGCTACAATGCTGACGAGAATGAATCCAACCTTAGCCTTTTCCAAGGGCAACTCGAAAGCGCAAGTGGATCGACAATAAGAGTTTGGAAAACGAAGAGTGGCGCAGTATCATGCTATATGTGTTGCAAAACCTACCTGAGGCGAAGCCGTTCATTGAGTAAGTTCTCAAAGAACTTGTTTCAATACGTCGTCGCCATTCGGCATCCAACTGATTCTTTCTCGTTTGGACAGGGAATTTATTCGTGAATCCTGGCATCAACCAAGGGGTCCTACCCCACGGCAATCCGATACCCTTCTTTCACAGGGTCCAAGAGCAGGGAGGCCCGATTTCATTTCCTGGTTCAAAACGAAGGTATTGTCCAATTTACCTTGTACCTAGTTCTAGATTCTGAGTTTTGTGTACTTAGTTCGACAATCTTTCATTCTTGCGCTTGCAGGCCCAAACTGATGCAACTATGAGTCAGGAATTGAGACAAGTTGCAAATGGCTTTGATAATAAGGTGAAAGCTTATTCAAGTTATGATGTGAATGGATATCGCTTTCACACAGCAAGCTATGAGCGAGCTCGGCCCCATCGAAAAACCACAAACAGCGGAGTTTGTACTCCGGGCATTGATGGCGTCGAGTATCATGGCATAATTGAAGAAATCTATGAACTTTCATTTTATGGTCCAAAACCTCTTTGTCTCGTCATGTTCAAATGTCACTGGTTCAATCCTCGACTAACGAAACAAAGCCCTAATATTGGTCAAGTCGAGATTTGACAAGATTCCATCTATCAAGGAAAAGATGTCTTTATTGTGGCTCACCAGGCCGTGCAGGTTTATTATTTGCCATACGCGTGCCAAGGTAACAAGGCTCTTAAGGGTTGGGCTATTGTGCACCAGGTATCGCCACATGGTAGACTAGTTGTCCCAAACGATGAAGATTACAACTTTAACCCAAGCACATATGATGGAGAGTTCTATCAAGAAGATGTGCTACAAGGGAGGTTGGTGATAGACTTAACAGAGGCGATCGGAATGGAAGTAGACAATAAAAGGGTCGATGACGAGGAAGAAGGAGATGAGGTGCAAAATGCCAAGGACATAGAAATTCTTGAGCGATTACATATAGACGATGACGATGAAGGCAACAATGAACCTTCCGACAATGATGTTTATTTGGACAATTTTGATAGTGATGATGAGACATATCATCCAGATAATCCCAATAATGATGATTACTTCTAATACATGTAATACTATGTTATTTTGTAATCATGTTTTATTTATTTATTTAGCATCTATTTCTAATACATGTAATAATATGTTTTGTTTGTTTCTTTTTAATTGCAGGTGATTGAATAAAGATGGCGGGCAGTTGTAGGCCAAGGAACGTGAACTCGAGGTACCAAAGGCCACGCGATGAAGATGCGGATGCAGAAGAGGGGTCATCGGACGGGAGGAGGTAGAGGGCCAGGTGCAGCGGCAGCGGCAGCAGGAGGGGCCGACCTCCTCTAGTCAGGCCGCGTGACGTGCCAGAGGAGGAGCGCCGTACCCCGGACTCCTCGGACGAGGAGCTGGTTCGGTAGTCGGACGACGAGGGAGACGAGGCACAGCAGGACTGTGAGGCTGGATGCACAGCTGGTTCGGGCTCCTCTGCTGCGGCCAGCATCTACTTGCGAGGTCCCTCGAAACTCCCTGGGCCTCCGCTTCCTCCCCTACGCCCAGTGATCCGCCCCCAGGGGGACAGGTAAGTAACTTTAGATTTTATCACAGCTACTTCATATAACCTGTTGAAAATTGTCAGAGAAACTAATAATGTTTGTTAATAACTTGTCCAGGCACTGGTTGGTTGTGTCGCCTGGTGACTCACGCAACCCCAACCACATCTTAGGTCTTGTGTGCAAGCACTTTTACCCCGGCATTGTCACGCACAAGGGGAACACTGAGCCGGCCAAATCGTGGGACCACTACAAAGATGCCCACGACGTAGATTATGGAGACAAGCAGGAGCGGGTGAGGAGAGAGTTTTGGGTAAGTCTCGCTCGCACAACTTTGATCAATACATCACATTCATTTGACTTTTTTTTGACATAATGAATTGATACATTGTGTCTATGTGCAGACTTTTTTCAGATGTGAAGAGGGACAGGAGGACAAGGCAGAGAAGGTGATGGTGAAAAGTGCTAGAAAATGAATCACCGAAATGCATTACGAGGAGCGCCTCACTTGCATCGTGAAATACTAACCCAAGCAACTTGGTGAGAAGATCACCAAGACACAGGCAAGACAGAGTACGCTGACCTGGGAGCAGTACCTTGAGGTAAATGAAGAAGAATAATATTGATTCATTTTGAGATTAAGTAGCTTTAATTTGGTTTTCTTTATGACATGTAGATGATTCCATGGTGGTGCGAGTCGTATCGGGAGTGCTGGGAGATGATCGTGGATGGTGGTTCACAGAGGGTTACATCCAGGACCATGAGGCGGGGCGGGAGCAGCGTCTGGCAGCGATAGGCCCCACACACCATCAAGGCAGCCGCAGCCTCGGCGCTTACAAGCAAGCATGGGTACGTGAATTTTTAGTATTCTGACGCTCCATTCTGCATGTTTCTTCTAATCATCTTGTTGTCTTTCTCGTAGTCGGCGTCACACGGTGGCCAATCCATCTCCATGTTCATGGCATATGGTCTGGCCCGCAAGGGTAAGGCGACGTCCAATGTCACCTTCACCCCGGATGACCCGCCCGAGTCCTACAGCAACCCGAGCGTCCACACCCGCATCAGTTCGTACACGTCGGAGGCAAGGCCGGTCCATGGGCCAGACTGGGATCCGAGCACCGATGACATTGATGGGACGATGGTCATGAGGATCGGACAAGGCAAGAAGCATGGGCGGTACTGGCTTGGCGATGGCATCCTCGAGCCCAGCGAGATTCCCTCCCTCTCCTAGATCCGAGCACAGACCCCGAGCGGAGGTCCAGCCATTCGCCAACGGCCGTCCTCTTCACAGCAGCGGGTCGACGCACTCCAGGTTACTCTCGTTTAACTCTTCGTACATTGATCTTTACATAACTTAGTTACCTTTGAATTACTGAAACATTCGATTGAAATGTTATAGGCCGAGAATGAGAGGATGGCTCAGGAGCTGCGGGAGTTGGTGACGAGGACCGAGCAGGCCGAGCGGGAAAGACAGGCCGAGCGGGCCGAGCGGGAAAGGCAGGCCAAGCAGCTGGCGGACATTACGATGTTCCTGCAGAACTTTGGGCAAGTGAACGGTGTACCTGTGCCGCAGTTCGCTCCACCGTCGCCGGTTGTAGCTAGTCATGTGAGTATGAAACCAAATTGCTTCAACTAGTGCTTTCATTAGACGACCACTCTAACACATGCAATCTCTTGTCCTTTATGCAACCTTCGTCGGCGGGTTCAAATAACCCATCTCAGGCGCAAGCAGGCGACAGCGCTTTTCCTTCACCAGGCACTCAGTTTCCTCCGCACGTTTAGTTTGTATCTCTTTTTCACCGCTTGATGGACATGTGATGCACTGTGATCGACTATCGACTTGTTTCGATGGATATTGGACCTATTATGTTTGTGATGTCGTGTATGTGAGATATTGTGTGATCGACATGTGATATATATGTGGTATTGCCTTTGTCATGAGATGGATGTGATATATATGTGCTATATTGTGTTTGTGATGTCACATATGTGATATATATCTCTTATACGATGTGTTTGTGAATATAGAATCAAAAAAAATTAGCCTTTTTGCCGAGTGCCAGGGCCAGGGCACTCGGCAAAGATTTTTTTAAAAAAAATCTTTGCTGAGCGCCTACCCTACGGTGCACTCGGCAAAGAAATTACAAAAAAAATTAAAAAATCTTTGCCGAGTGCCTCCCCGATAGGGCACTCGGCAAAGAAATTATGAAAAAAAAATTAAAAAATCTTTGCCGAGTGCCTCTCCGATAGGGCACTCGGCAAAGAAATTACGAAAAAAATAAAAATATTTTTGCCGAGTGCCTCTCCGACAGGGCACTCGGCAAAGAAATCACGAAAAAAATTAAAAAATCTTTGCCGAGCGCCTCCCCAACAGGGCGCTCGGCAAAGAAATTACGAAAAAAAATTAAAAAATATTTGCCAAGTGTCTCCCTGGCAGGGCACTCGGCAAAGAAATTATAAAAAAAATTAAAAATCTTTGCCGAGTGCCTCTAACATGACACTCGGCAAAGCATGCGCTGACGGAACCGGCGCCGTCACAGTCACTTTTCTTTGCCGAGAGCCGTGTTTGCACTCGGCAAAGTCTTTGCCGAGTGCCCGATAAAAGGCACTCGGCAAAGAATTCTTTGCCGACGCATTTTTTACCGGAGGCTCTTTGCCGAGTGCTACACTCGGCAAAGGTTTTGCCGAGGGCATAATAGCCTTTGCCGAGTGTATTAGGCACTCGACAAAGCGCCTGAATCCAGTAGTGTCATTCTCGGCACCACTGCATCCCCACATCGGCCTCCCACTATCAGCCCACATCACCACACCGGCCGCTGCTTGCTTCATCGTGATCCGTGCTTTTGCTTTTGTTCGTAAGAAGGAAGAAGGGTGAAAAATGATTTAAAATCTTTTACTAGGGTTCTCGATGCAAAATAGTCAGAGAAGATTTTCAGATATGGGTTTAGTTGTTTTAGAGGAAAGTGCAGGGACTTCCATGCAAAAACGGTCGTCCTTGGCATCCGTACAATTTTTCTTGCAATTTGGAATACTTTGAAATATAATCCTAAAAATATATTTGAAATTTTTGAAAAATTTAGATATTTTGAATTATATTTCTTTGGTACATGAAATTCATAGAAATAATCTGTAAAATGTAAAAAGTTTGGTGTATATTTGTGTTAAAACCTTCATCATACAACGGCTCTTACCATGCAATGCCATGTCCATCATCAAAGTGCTAATTACCATAGTGTACCTCAGCCTACCGCTATTGAAGGTGACCACTAGGAAAGGGCCGTCCATATATATCAACTCCCATTTGCAGGATCAGCGGACGAACAACAGCCACCACGACCCAAGGCTCAGTCGGCCAATGCAAGGTATGAACTCTGTGAATGCAGGTATCAACTCCCAACTGGTGGACAGGTTGACGGTTCAAGTACCAGAACTTCTTCCAGGAATCCGCTGTCGATGCCTCAACCCTGCCTGATCAACCGTCTCAGTCCATCAGGAAAGCTGGCATAGGAATTCTCTTTGTTAATTCGCAAGCCCAACCAGAGCACACAATCCGTATCAAGGCGATAATGACTCAAACTCATTCAATCATTATGGCGGAAGCAATTGCTCTTGCACTTGCAGTAATGGTTGCAGATCGACTCCAATTCAACGACATATCATTTTTGTCAGATTGAAGTCAACTAGTATGCTTCCTTAACAATGAAGACCATGCCCGTCCTCCAGACTGGAGAATGAAACCTTTCTCTCAGATCTTTGACAATTATATCACCAATCATCAGGCCAAGATTTACAAGATCAACAGGGCTCTCAACAATACAGTAGATGCATTAGCTAGGGATGCTCTCTTTGATGTAATATCCTCTGATCCGTCTCTGCAAACGGTATGCCATTACTATGGCCATGATCATCGGTGCCCTCTCATGGATGCACTGACCTCTGTACCTTGAACTCTGTAAGGGTCCTTGCAGCTTCATGCTGCTAAATATAATTTGGTTCATTGTAAAAAAAAAGTATAGGCCTATGGCTGCGCAAAACAAATGCAAGCGCGCACAGGATAGGATATCAATGGTCCTCCAATTTACTTGATCACCTTTAGTGTTTTATACAAGTTTTTCCAAAATCATTTCAAGATCTATAATACTCCAACTGGCTGCTCATCTTTCTGTTGTTAAATCAGCAGCCGTCTAGTTAATTATACATTCTAAAAAAAGATAAATCCTTGAAAATTCTCGCTCCTATTGAGTAATACTATTGCAATAACTGATGAACTTGGCTAGGATCTACTACTAGTAGCACGAACGGGGATTCGGGGTACAAAAGGAATAGACAGTGAAGTACAAGAACATGCAGTAGATCTAATACAAAAGAAACGAAATAAAGAAACACATAGATTGACGTGTTAGGGTTGTGACCGTCGTTGGCGGCGGGTGCGGATCCGGTGGCGTCCATGACGATGGTGTTAACGCTGCGGCGATGTAGATTTCGTCGTTCTTCGGGCCTCCACCGGCGCTGACCAACGACGGCGGGGAAAGAGTAGTAGGGAGGCGGCGCGGTGGTGCTTCCCGACGCCACTGCGCAAAACCGATCGGATGGCCTAGGGTTATCGAGTGGGTGTCGGTGCACGGTGAACCTCAGATTCCGTGCCTGCGCCCCCCATCCTATTTTTATAGCGCAGCGCGTCGGGGGCCCACCAACCATGGATCGGTTGGGCGCCCCCGATTAGGGCGCAATCTAGAGGGAAAAGGGCCTCAGCCGTTGGGCTGGACCTGAGATCAACCTAACATTCTCCCCCTTGATCTCATCTATGCTCTTTCGCTTAGTTAACCCACCTCATCACAAATTAGTGCATTGAACATGTTTCAATCTTAACAGTTATTACTGTTAGATTAGACAGCCACAAGCACTTTTCTGTTTAGAGATGAATTCTTGCCTTGGGCCCCTTACTATCCAGGAACCACAGGCTTTCCCTCAAACCCATGCCGGCTACATATTCTCTGAACACATTGGACGGTAAGCCTTTCGTAAGCGGATCCGCTAGCATCCTTTCTGTGCTTATATGTTTAAGACTTATGACGTGATCCCGGATTTTATCCTTCACAACATAATATTTTATGTCAATGTGCTTGGCGGCATTGCTTGACTTATTGTTGTGAGCATACAACACTGCTGGCTCGTTGTCACAATACAACTTTAATGGTTTATCGATGCTGTCGAGCACCTTTAAACTGGGTATAAATTTCTTAAGCCAATTCACCTGCCCTGATGCCTCATAACAAGCAATAAACTCAGCATACATTGTGGACGATGCAGTGACTATTGTTTGTTTTGAGCTCTTCCATGATATGGCTCCTTGTGCGAGAGTGAATATATACCCTGAGGTAGACTTTCTATCATCTCCCGCGTAATCAGAATCTGAATATCCTACTATTTGTAGGTCATCAGATCTTCTATAGGTTAACATGAGCCCTTTCGTGCCTTGCAAGTATCTTAAGACTTTCTTTACTAGATTCCAGTGTTCCATATCTAGATTACTTTGATATCTACCAAGTAACCCAGTCACAAGAGCCAGGTCTGGGCGTGTGCACACTTGAGCATACTGTAAGCTTCCAACAGCTGAAGCGTATGCAACGGCTTGCATGCGATCGCGCTCGAACTTGCTCTTGGGATATTGATGTTCCCCATACTTGTCACCTTTTACAATAGGAGCAGGTGAAGGTCTACACTTATGCATATTGATTTTTTTCAAAAACTTTCTCTATATATGCCTCTTGGGACAATCCCAACACCCCTCGGTTTCTATCTCGGTGAATCTTTATGCCCAAGACAAAAGAAGCTTCACCTAAATCTTTCATATCAAAATTTGAGGACAAAAACCTTTTGGTTTCCTGCAGCAGAGTGACATCACTACTTGCTAGTAGAATGTCATCTACATACAGTACTAGGAAAATATATTTCCCATTCTTAAACTTTGCATAGACGCAATTGTCCTCAACATTCTCTTTAAACCCAAACTTTCTGATTGTCTTATCAAACTTCAAATACCACTGTCTAGATGCTTGCTTTAATCCATAAATGGATTTCTTCAGGCGACAGCCCATTCTTTCTTTGCCTGTCATAGCAAAACCTTTCGGTTGTGCCATGTATACTCTTTCTTCTAGATCCTCATTGAGAAACGCTGTCTTCACATCCATTTGATGCAATTCTAGGTCAAAATGTGCCACTAGGGCCATTATGATTCTAAAAGAGTCCTTGCTTGAGACGGGAGAGAATGTTTCATTATAATCTATCCCTTCTCGCTGAGTAAAACCTTTTGCTACCAGTCTTGCTTTGTACCTTTCTATGTTCCCTTTGGAGTCACGTTTCACCTTGTAGACCCATTTGCAACCTACTGTTTTGGCTCCTTCAGGAATTTCCTCTAGGTCCTAAACTTTATTGGTACTCATAGATTTTAATTCATCTTCCATGGCTTCTTGCCACTTAGATGCTTCAGTGCTCCTCATGGCTTCTTCAAATGAAGTGGGTTCATCCTCCATCTGAACTTCTTCGCATTCATAGATTATGTAGTCATCTAAAATAGGAGACTTTCTCGCTCTTTGAGGTCTGCCAGAAGGTTCTGCTACTGACATTTCTTGTTCTTGAGGCTGATCTTGTTGGGGCTGCTGTTCATCGACTATGGGTTCATTCGGCTCCTGAAGGACAGGTTCTGAATTAGCCGTAGGCGAAATTACAGCAGGTGTTGTCACCACTTGCGTAGGTCCAAAAACAACAAGCAGCGTGAAGTAGGGTTCCTGCACCATAGGAATGGGCACAAACACCCGCTTCTCTTCAAGGTTGATTTCTCGCGCTGCCTTGCTCCCCATGATCATCTGATCTTCTAGGAAACTAGCATGTCTCGTTTCCACAAACTTGGTATGTCTACCAGGATAGTAGAAACGATAACCTTTTGACTTTTCTGGATAGCCAATGAAATGACAACTTACTGTTTTGGGGTCTAGCTTTCCCATGTTTGGGTTAAATACTTTTGCTTCAGTAGGGCTCCCCCAGATACACAAATGGTTGACTGAGGGTTTCCTGGCGGTCCACAACTCATACGGTGTTTTAAGTACTGACTTGCTTCGAACTCTGTTGAGAATATGAATGGCGGTTTTTAAGGCCTCCATCCACAAACTCAATGGCAAAATGGAATAGCTCATCATGCTGCGCACCATATCCATTAGAGTACGGTTACACCTTTCTCCTACTCCATTTTGATGTGGGTCGCCCGGCATTGAATACTGGGCTACTATGCCATTTTTCTGTAAGAACCTTACAAAAGGTCCAGGAACTTGTCCATAAGGGGTATGTCGACCGTAGTACTCCCCCCACGGTCAGATCTTACTACTTTGATTTTTCTGTCTAGTTGATTTTCAATCTCAGCCTTGAATATCTTAAACTTGTCTAAAGCTTCTGAACGTTCTTTGATTGGATAGATAAATCTAAAGTGAGAGTAGTCATCTGTGAATGTGATAAAGGAATCAAAACCATCCACAAATGTCACTAGAAAAGGTCCACAGATATCTGTGTGAATCAATTCTAGTACTCTCCTGCTTCGCTTAGCGCCTTTCTTTATGTTCTTTACTAACTTGCCTTTAATGCAATCAACGCATTGCTCTAACTCTGAGAGTTCTAGTGGTGGGAGGATTGATTCTTTGACTAAGCGTTCTATTCTCCCCCTCGAAACATGGCCTAAACGACAGTGCCATAATTTCGATGAGAAATCAATTCTCTCTCTTTTCTTGCTTGCATTTGCGGTCATTGCATTCTCAGCGTTGTTACAATCAGCATTCACATTCTCAGACATAGATAATAAATAAAGTTTGTCTTGTCGGAAGGCAAGACCCACACATTTATTATTTAACTGTAGCTTACAATCATTCTTGCTGAAATGGTAATCAAAACCATAGTCTGACAAACATGAAACTAAAATCAAATTTCTAGCTAGAGAGGGAACATAAAGAACATTATGCAACTCAAGTGTGAAACCACTAGCTAAATCTAGAGATAAATTTCCTATAGCTTGAGCTTCACCTTCAACATCAATGGCCACCTTAATCTGTCTTTCTCCTCTTTGAAGGGTTCTCCCTCCATTGAATCCCTTTTACTAGGCAATGTCTCATGAACTTAGGGCAGTCATGCTTCCAATGCCCTGTCTCATTGCACCATCTACAGCGATCTGAGTCCTCCTGCTTCTACTGGTTGTCTTGCTTTGGCTGTGCTCTGGGCTGTGAAGAGCTTCCTCCCTTATTATGAGAGGTGGAGGCATCTGAAGCTTTCTTGTTGTAGAATAGTTTCTTGTTCTTTTCTTTGACAAAGTTTACAGAACCATCATTTGCATTCTTTAGCCTTTCTTCCTCTTGCACACACATAGCAATCACCTTCTCTAAATCCCACTCCTCTGGCTGTGTGTTGTAGTTAACAACAAATGTCTCATACTCTTTGGGAAGTGAGTTTAGAGCTAGGTGAATGATGAAACCATCTGTGAGGGGCATCTTTAGCTTCTCTAACTTAGCTGCCATGGTGCTCATGCTCAAAATGTGCTCTCTCACACTACCCCCTGTGAACCTCATGTTAGTGAGTTTTTGGATCAGGGTGGAAGCATGAGCTTTGGTGGAACCAGTGAACTGATTATTCATTTTCTCTAGGTATTCTTTTGTTGTGTCACATTCTGGGATGGCACCTCTTAAGCCCTCGGTGATGGTTTTCTTGATGACAATCTTGCACTTGCAATTTGACTTTTCCCACTTGTACTTCTCAAGATCATACTTTGCTCTAATAGGAGCATAGTCTCGCTTCCGATTAGCAAAAGCTTCATCGGTCTCATTCTGGGCCCTTTCGGGCTCCTCTGGCTCCGTGGGATTTGGCTCCTGAAGAGCCAAATCTATCTCAGCAAGTCCTAGAGTTGCATCAAGTTCTTCGCGCCACAGAACATAGTTCTGCCCTGTCAGCTTTGGGATTGCACTTATGAAGTGCATTGCATTGAGCGCTTGGTCTGAAATTGGACATGAGAAAACAGTGAGAACATCAACATTAAAACTAGGAAAAGTAGTTGCATATCTTAATTTAACGTTGGTCAAAATCAAGATATACGAAAATTGACTCTCTACATAAATTCTAATCACCGTTGGGCAGAATAGAATAAATGCATAAAAGTTGGAACTTGGAATTTGCAATATTGCTATTATTAACGTTAGTAAAAAAAATAACAATATTACAAAAAATTTTGTGCTTGAAAACTCGGCGTCTCAAATTAAATATCCTGTTGGTTCAATTTAATATGAGAATTAAAACTATAACTTGCGCAGCGGAAAACATTAATTAACTCGCTATTTTTCAGAAGCATAACTTGCTGACTTTGCTCTCAAAATAAAAAAGCTTCTGAAAAAATGGAAAAATGTTACTGTGCTAGTTGGGCCAGAGCGAAAAAACGGCCCACGGCCACTTTCGGCCCAGCCCATCTTTGCGCGGGGTGCGCGCGCGCAGCCAGGCTGCAACCTGGGCTGGCGGCGCGAAATCGGCCCAGTGCCGAAACCTACCTGGGCTCAATCTGGTCCAATCAAATCCTGGCCGTTGGATCACATCCGACGGCCCTCCTTTGATCTCGGGTGAACAAAACCCGAAGGCAGTCCACCGGTGAAACCCTAGGCCCATTCTTTCCGTCGCCTTCTCTTTCTCCTCTCTATCCTCTCTCTCACTGCTCCGAGAAGCAAGGAGGAGCGCCCTGCGACGGCCGGTGAGAAGGACGGCGCCGCCCCGAGGCCCCTGGCCGGTGCGCGCGCTCGCCCATTGCGGAGCACGCCGCCGTCGAGCGGCTTTGTGCGCGGTGCCTCACTGGGTGAACGGTCACGGAGAGCCGCGCGGTGGCGTGGTTTCCCCGGCCGGTCTCTTTGCTCGTCCCGGTCGCCGGTGACCCGGCAGCGGTGCAGGGATGACCGCGGCATAGGTAAGTGCATGGATGCCCCCGCCCTTCCTCTTTGCTTTTAGGGTTAGGTATTCCCTTTCTCGTTCTTGCGCGTCTGGATCTGGGTGCTAGGGTTAGGGTTTGGAAAAAGGAAAAACCCCTCCTTCTACTTGTTGTGCTCGCTGGGCACTCCCCGAGCCCGATCTACTACTAGATCGGCCGATACCATTGATGAACTTGGCTAGGATCTACTACTAGTAGCATGAACGGGGATTCGAGGTACAAAAGGAATAGACAGTGAAGTACAAGAACATGCAGTAGATCTAATACAAAAGAAACGAAATAAAGAAACACATAGATTGACGTGTTAGGGTTGTGACCGTCGTTGGCGACGGGTGCGGATCCGGTGGCGTCCACGACGATGGTGTTAACGCTGCGGCGATGTAGATTTCGTCGTCCTTCAGACCTCCACTGGCGCTGACCAACGACGGCGGGGAAAGAGTAGTAGGGAGGCGGCGCGGTGGTGCTTCCCGACGCCACTGCGCAAAACCGATCGGATGGCCTAGGGTTATCGAATGGGTGTCGGTGCACGGCAAACCACAGATTCCGTGCCTGCGGCCCCCACTCCTGTTTTTATAGCACAGCGCGTCAGGGCCCGCCAACCATGGATCGGTTAGGCGCCCCCGATCAGAGCGCGATCTAGAGGGAAAAGGGCCTCAGCCGTTGGGCTGGACCTGAGATCAACCTAACAATAACCACCAACTGTTGCATCGCATGGGCAATTGTGCTAGTATAAATATAGAGAGATGCAGATAGCTTGATAGAATGAAATGAGTTTATAAAGATGCAACTTGTTTATACTGTTTCCAATAATGGAAACGTGCAAGTCGTCGTTTGGTCAGCATCAATGCATCATGGGCCGCGAGCTTGGCGACCTAGGTTCGGAGCCTAACATATTTCCGCCAAAAAATAAGTGTGAATATACAAGTTCCCTGGTTAAAAAGAAAAACAGAATTTCGTGCTGAGACTGGTCTTTAGCCGTCACTTGAAATTGATGCATGACTGCTCGGAACTTCGGAAGCGTGCAATAAGAGATTTAATTAATTAAAATAAGTCACAGGAGTGTCATAGCATAATTATTCCAGTTCACACTCTGCAATAACGGAATGGACGACGCACTCACAATCCATATGCATCAATTAAACGTGCAGGATTCATCCATACGTGGGAAACAAGTAGAAATACATAGAAATGTTGAGGATTCACGAGAGTGAATACCGGCGATCGACACGACGCCAATTATTAGCACACAAGCGACAAGCGATGGTGACCTGCACGTACACGTACGTCGCGCACGAGCAGTGTCGGCTTCTCACACGGAGTCGTTGGCGCCGCCGCCAGAACCTTGGAGCGCGCCGTCGACGATCTCGTCCAGCCGCGCCGCCATCTCCGGCGTCAGGTGGTTGCGCCATTTCCGGAAGAAGGACGCGTTGTGGACGCCAATAAGGTCCGTCGTGCCGCTCCGGTTCCCCTTGGCCCCCCTCAGGCTGTCCAGGCTGCAGAGCTCGACGACGGCGTCCACCGCTTCCTCCTCCACGGTGAACGGGCAGCCCATGAACTCGGCGAGCTTCTTCACGTTACTCGCGGGGTCCCGGAGCATCTCCTCGTACCGGAGGAACAGGACCTTGTCCGGGCGCCTCCTGCTCGCCTCCCAGTACCCGAGGACGTGCAGCCACTGCGGAAGAGCTCGAACGGGTCTCGGAGCGGGTACGGCGGCGGCGGCGGCAAACCTTGTTCGTCCAGCCTGAGGGTGCCGGGAGCTCGGTTGTGCTGGGCTCCTTCTTCTCCGGCGTCTCCTCAATTCGCAAAGGCTGATGCTGAACGGGGACGGCACAAATAACGGCCCTCCTGGTGACCTGCCTGGACCCGGCGGACGTGCTCGTGACTCGTGAGAGCCTGTCGGCAGATCCGTGCGGAGCTCGAGAGGTGCCGGGATCGTGGACCGGGTGCAGGAGATGCTCTCGTGCGGCTGCGGGGAGCAAACGGCGGGACCGAGATGGAGGGCCCAAGCGTGGGAGTGGGAGGCCGGCTCGTCAGTGGTAGAGACGTGGCGAGTTTCGATTGGTTCGAGCTTCGATAGTGAGCGCAGAGATAGATGCTGATCGGGCGATCCTATCGGTCCACGCGGAGAGCGTGGGATCCTATCCGGGGGAACATGTGGCCCTGAAAGGACAAATAGGGGCTGGATCGGTCGATCGTACTTGGCAAAATGATTTTTTTTAAAAAAATAAGTGTCTTTCTTTTCGATAAGTTAAATATCTTTAAATTTAATTAAATATGAATTAATATTTATGATATATAATAAGTATTATTAAATATATTTTATAATAAATTTATTTAGAAACATTGTGATTATGAAAAATGAGAGTTATATACACACAACCAGGATGAGCGCGTCGCTCGGGAACCCAAGCGAGGGGGTGGCGACGCCGGTGAGGGGCCTAGACCCGCCACCCTCTCCGTGTCTAGAGAGGCTTCTCTGTCACGGACGTTGGGCAAGCATGGCGTCTAGGAGAGGCGATGGAGAAGAATGGAGGGGTGTCGCGGGAGGTCCCCAGTGAGGCGACAACGAGCTCCAGCTTCAAGTCCGATGAGAGGGCGCGGAACTCCACCGCGTGCTCGATGGTCAAATCGTGAGTCAAAAGCGGAGAAGAGGGACCGGAATGTCAACGAATCTCTCCTGCGAAGATGTGGAGCGCTCGTTGGGAGACAAGTGGCATGTTCTCAGACATGGAATCCCCAAACCAGGTTCGCAGCGGAGCTCCATTCACCCAAAACCCAGAATCCGAAGGTTGAAGATGAGGTACAGGAATTCTGGGGACAACTTTGGTATATTCCTCAATAGACATCTCGCCTCCAGCCACCTAGGGTTAAAGATGAAGAGCGCAACAAGTTGGTGTGGGTGAGGAGAGATCTCTAGGAAAGTAAGGAGTTCAGGGTTGAGGGTTGCTTTCCTGTTGGAGTTGGGGATGTGTGGGAGAAGCAACCTCAGAAGCTAAACTTTGCAAAATCGTTTTGGGGAGAAGGAAGAAGAAAGAGTTTCCTGCGGGCGATGAAGGAAACAATGGCGAATCATGGAAGAGGACGTGGTCCGCGGCCAAGGAATTCGGAGGAGCAGGTAGATTCGGGGTGGCGGCTGGAATTTCCCCCCGATCCCCTACCCGCCGCCATAGCAGCATCTGCCGCCTCCATTCTTCAATCAACCACCGCCGCCATATGGATTCTACCCAAATCAGGTTCAACATCCTCCTTTCTTTGGTCAGCAATTTGGTCCCAAACCTAGGGGGGAGGAAGACAGGGTGCTGGTAGAGGAAGAGCAACATCAGGCAGGTATCAGGCTAGAATAGATCAGGATCAGAAGAAAGTGGAACCAAATCAAACATCTGGAAGTACTCAAAAGGCTGCTATGGAAGTAGAAGACAAGGATGAGATAGTGTCTACTCCTAAGGACAAGTTCATCAATGTAGTTTGCTTCAATTGCAGTGATGTGGGTCATTATAGCACAGCCTATACCAAAGTCAGATGCTGCTTTATTTGTCGAAAGGAAGATCATGTGGTGGAACACTGTCCAGAATGGAAGAAAGAACAACCCGCTGCTCAGTTCTATGGAAGTGCTACAAAAGGTTTGGGTTTCTATCATATTGATGTGGAACCAGATGTAGTTATCTGTGGGCTAAACTAAAGTTGTAGCTCTGGTGGAAAAAGCCACGTTAGCAACTCCGTATCTGCTCCTACCCACTGTCTTGGGAGTCTAAGCAAACTACAATCTCCGGATTTGGTATCAAATACATCTTTCGCATCCGTATAGTATATGAAGCCCTCTTGTATATCACCGTAGACACGAGTGGACTTAGAGAATGGTCGGCTAAGAAATAGTGCTTCGCCTTCAGCTAGCTCATTGACCGGAACCCAATTGCCTGCTTCCATATCTGCCTTCAGGATATCCACACCGAGAGTGTAAGTTCCAATCTTTGGAGATGACTGGGTGTTATGCCTCACCATGAGCAACTCCTCACCGTCTCCGTCTCCACACGATGACTGGACTAGACAACGGGTGGTGCTGAAGATGTCATAGGGCTTCCGCTTGTCCACCACATTAACCCAAATATCCATACCGCTTGGAACAAGGTCGTCACCATTGAAGCTATCATCTTCACCATTCTGGCTCGAGCTCTCTTCTTCTTCTTCTTCTTCTTCTTCTTCTTCTTCTTCTTCTTCTTCTTCTTCTTCTTCTTCTTCCTCCTCCTCCTTCTCCTCCTCCTCCTCCTCCTCCTCCTCCTCTTCTTCTTCTTCCTCTTCTTCATGATCTTCTACTTCCTCTTCTAGTTCTCCATAGTTGCTATCGTCACTGTCGCTGCTGCTGTCATCATACATCCAGCTCCGGTGGTCTTCCTCGCCATCCGCTAATGGTTTTTTTATAACTCGCCTACATTTAGTAACAATGGGCGCACCCTTGTCATCCTCGGCAAGGTCCAAGGCGACCAACTCCTCTTCTGAGGTGATCCCATAGAGTCTATCTCCGTGGAACGCGACATCAAAGACATCTATGTCAGGCACCACGCAGCGACCCTTCCCAGGCCGACAGAGGATAACATTGTAGCTACAACTGTTGGTGGTGACGGCGACGAGTTCATTGTCAGGACTATTTGATGATGGGCGCATGAGTACCTTGCGGATCTCGAACATCTCGGCCACCTTTCCAACGACGGAGTCGAGCTCAGGGAGCAGCACGGTCTTGCCGGTGAAGGGGTTGTAGAGCCGATAGCTGTGCTTATGCTTGATGTCATGTCTAGGCTCGAGGGAGTGGTGCGTGCGCCGGAACACGTCGTCCTCGGTGCAGTCAAGCGCGAGCCAACCAACGGCGGCGGCGCCAAGACACGTCACGTTCTCGGGCAGGCCAGGGATCCCCGCCGGAAAGTAGAAGACGCCGCCGTGTCCGATGGTGCCGAAAGAGCCATCCGGGAAGACGATCCACGGGAGCTGCCGTACGTGGAGGCGCGCGGCGGAGTGCCATGCACGGCACACGGCGCGGAAGCGGGCGCGGTCGGCAGGCAACGGAAGGCGAGTAAGCACGAGGCCGAGGAGATCCGGCAGGAGATCAGACCACGATGACGAAGGCGACGCCGGCGAGATATCTGGCGGCGCCATGTTCCTTCTGTGCTTCACTCTAAGGTATGGATTGATCGATTGCAATGTTGCGTGGGAGGCCAATATTTATAGGGCGGAGTACGTGTGTTTAGCGCGCCGGAGATCGTCAAGAACCGATCCGGATACGGAGGCAGCTTCTTTATTTTCTTGGAAAGATGAAACAGCTTTGATTTCTTCTTCGTAATAACGAGACCTAAACGAAGACGAAGACGTGGAGGATTTCCACGCGCATGCACGTCTCTTTTTATTTCCCGGTGGAGAGAGGTGCGTGCGCGTGAACGAACATGCATGCAGCGGCACGGATCGGAGGTTGTCGCGCGTGGCGACGCGACACCCGCGAGCTACGGACGAACAGCGCGCCGCCCCTGACCCCTGTGCAGTGGGCTGTGGCGGACGTGCAGGTGCATGCTCATCGGCGACGCCAATGACGGCAACTGCTCAGCCGTTAATCCGTAACGTACGGAGTACGTGTTTAAATTAAAGTAGATTAGATACGTCATGTATGGAAACACCAACCGTACGTACGCGCAGCCTGATTTTATTTCTGAACGTGACAACGGACGGCTAGCGAATTGGTGCAGCACTGTTCTCAAACTGTAATCTAAGCTTCTTTGATTTCACTCCGGACAAATCAATCTTTAGAGTTGTTCTACGTCAAACTTTTTTAAATTTAACCAAAATTTTATAAAAAAAATATTAATATTTATGGTATAAAATTAGCAAGGGTAGATACAAGATTAAATATATTTTTATACATTTATATACTTTTTATATTATATATGTGAGTATTTATATATATATATATTATTATTATTATTCAAGCTTAAATAAGTTGACTTGGAACCACTTTAAAAATTAATCTATATATCTATCTATTTGTGTGTATATCTAAAGAGGCAAAATTTGTCTCCACCAATTTTTTGAGTCTCATCTCCCTCTAACTACGACAGTGGAAAGTTTCTTTCGTATCTCATATGTGAACCATACTCATACGAGTTAGGATTCACATCCACCGATGATTAATACAGAGTTTGTCAGAACAACTCAAATCTAGCGATGATACTAAGGCCCGGTTTAGTTTGCAAAAAATTTTGCAAAATTTTTCAGATTCCCCGTCACATCGAATCTTTAGACACATGCATGAAGCATTAAATATAGATAAAAAATAAAACTAATTACATAGTTTAGACAAAATTCACGAGACGAATTTTTTAAGCCTAGTTAGTCCATGATTAGATAGTATTTGTCAAATAATAACGAAATTGCTACAGTATCATTTCCCAAAAATTTTCGTGAACTAAACAGGCCCTAAGTCCTATTCCTATAGGCATGAATACGTTTGTGCTAATATTAAAGAGTCAAAACTTCTGCTTTTTTTGCCTACCGAATTTGTGCCATCCACATTTTACTATACATTTCCGTCTTCCTCCTCGGTAGACTACTTGTGTTTCCATCTCCCTCCTTGGCAGCCTCCTTGTGTTTCCGTCTCCCGGCCCGCTCGATCTGTTGTTGGTCCACAGTCCGACTCCCAATGGCCTTGGCGATCTATTTTTTCTTCCGTTGCTCGGCTCGCTTGGCGCTGTTTTTTGTAGTGCTAGCGCCCGGACGTCCGGACGGACGCCCGCCCCTGCACCCCGTTTCCTACCGCTACGCACGCAGCTCCCTCCACCCCGCGCCCATACCACTCCGGAGATGGCATCCGTCCTAACGAAGCTCCCACGATTGCGCCCGATGCACGCAACGCCTTGTGCTTGTCTCACTCAGGCCGAGCTCGAACTACTACGGCGAGATGGAGGGAAGGAAAGAGAGGGGAGGGAGAGGAGAGGAGAGGGCGCACCGCACGAGGATGGCGTGAGGTAGGAGCCGAAGCCCTGCGACAAGCCGCTCTCTGTCAGCCACTGGCGCCATGTAACACCTAATCTACTCTTGAAACATCTAGATGAAACATATGCAACATATGTTTGAAGACAAATGAAACACTTGGAAACATGCGTGTATAACCATTGCAACATATGCAACACCAGATCAACTTTTGAAACATCCAGATGAAACATTTGAAACAAATGTCTAAAACACATGAAACAATTAAAACATAGGCTTGTAACATGTGTACATTGCCATTGCAATATATGCAACATCCCATATCGACTTTTGCAACATTCAGATTAAACACTTGAAACATAAGTCTGAAACACCTCAAACACTTAAAACAGGGCATCGCCGTCGGCCATGGCCAACCTGGTGGGAGACTGTGGTACCCAGCAAACTTTGAAAAACGAGGACGGCGACCGCAACCTCAACTGCAAACACTGTCACGTGTCCTCGCACCACCACCGCCAAGATGCGGAGCCGGAGGTGGCACCCACTATCGGGGACTAGGAGGGGGCATGGGGACTGAACAGCAGTGGCTCGATGACAATATGGAGCTATGCCACATCCGCAACAAGGACTGGCAAGAGAAGCCACTGCGAGTAGCAAGGTGCCACTGGGCCCGGGCATAAGGTGGCCGACGGTGCTGGGGCGGGGATGAAATGGACCTTGGATTCGAGGAATTTGATGAGGAAGAGGATGGCACGGATATGGGTGGAAGGGATAAATGCAGTGGAATTTTTTTAGAGAGAGAGCGCTAGAGCGGATGAGTGGAGGAGCGGACGGGTGGGGATGAAATGGACCTTGTTCTCATATAAACGTAAAAACAAATAATAAATACATCTTTGTTTTTATTCTCATGAACGTAAAATCAGATAATAAATACAACATCTCAAGTCTTTGAACCGTTGACCCTTTCCTGCAAAATAAAGATTTTCACCACTAGATTGTTATTGTCATTTTGATTAGAAATAAAAATCCAACTAATCAAACCATAAACTAAAATCATGAACAATTAATTGTCTAATCCAGTACAAATAAAAATACCTCTGCAATCCCAACAAGGGCTGTCATGTGGAAAACCATCATAATTATCGGTAGACAAATTAATTCTTGACACATCGGGAACTGACTCCTTACTAACTTTAATCTAATATCAGAATTACATATTTCTTAGGGTTCTCAGAGAAAGTCATGAAACTCGATATTTAAATATAGCAACACATAGGTTGTATGAATATTAAAGTTATGATATATTTATGTCTAAATTTTATTGTTGAAACCAGAGAAAAGAATATATCATGGTAGTAATTTAATTCGATGCAGCGTAATAGGACATTTGTCGTATTATTACCAACAATAACTTATATTAGAGATGCTATTGATCTAGGGTTTGATCCGTTCTGATGGGTTCCATCCTATGACAGTCTAGGATTTTTCCACTCTACAAGAGTCCATACCCAACCTTATATGCGCGAGTGCGATTGGAGCACAAGTTACACGGCTCTGTGGGTTTCTAAGGCTTCAGTTGGTGGCGGCACCAGGCGCCATCCCTTGTCCCGTAGTGGTCGTCGACAGTCTCCAATTGCCTCTCACATCTCTGCTACAACCTTATATGCTGACGTCAGGTGTTGCCTGCTGCCTTTGAACTTTGTGTGGGTTTGCCTTCTCATGGCGTCTGTCGCATGCTAATGGTTCGGCTGTATGCAGGTTGACTCTGCCATATATAGGCCCAGACTCGTTCGCGTAGCGGGCGCACGATGATCCTTGTTGCGTTGCTGAAAGCTCTATGTTTGGTGTTGGTAATTAGTGACAATGCCTAAGTACTAATCCTATGCCTAAGTTGTTTGTAGCATATGTGAATTAGTACATTCCAAGGTTGGTGGCAAGATGGACATGGTGATCATGATGGCCACACTTGGATTTGGACGCAACCCTACGTGATCAAGGCAAAGGTATATGCTTAAGTGTTATGTTTTAGTAACCAAGACACCTAGTGGGTGTGGTTACATTATAGGATAGATAGTCGTACTATAAAGAGGGAAATGACGCAGCTATTGAACTCCTAAGTGCCTCTAGGTGTGCATTTCATGTCATATGCATTTGGATAGAACTAATAACACCTCGAAAAATGATTGTAAAAATGCTAACACACATGCACAGGGTGATGATCATTTGGTGATGTTAGCACGTTTGCGAAGGCGGTGGAGTTTGAGCGGTAGAGAGGGTTTGGGGTCCTCTCTCCCTCCTGCCGAGCTTGCGATGCGAGATTCAGACGTTTTCGAGGAATTGAAACGCCTATTTTCCACTACGCCGGAAGTCGGAAATCGAACGGAGGTAAACAGAGGCGAACGGAGGTCATAGTGGTGACCGGACACTGGACCGGACGCGGTCTCTGTTTGACCGGACGCGTCCGGTCAGTGTTCAGCGTCTACGCGAGTTTCAGCTTTTTAATCGGACGCGCAGCGCGTCCGGTCACAGTCGACCGGACGCATCCGGTCGATCAGGGAGCTTACTGGACTCCAACCGGACGCTGGCACTGTGGCGTCCGGTCAGTTCTCCAGCGCGTCCGGTCGTTGTTTCGTTGTGCGCTGCTCAGGCTTGACCAGTGCGTCTGGTCCATCACGGAACCGACGCGTCCGGTCGAGCTTCGCGTGTCCGGTCGTTGCATGCAGCGCGTCCGGTCGGTGCTTCGCGAAGTAGCTGTTGTGCGATCGGCGCGTCCGGTCAGTTTGACCAGCGCGTCCGGTTAGCGCGACTTCGGCTGTTTCAAGTGCGTAACGGCTATATTCGAAGGGGTACGTCTATAAATACTCGTTGGCCGGCTCAAAGCTCCCTCTCTTGGACATTTGACATACTTGTGAGCACTTTGAGCTAAGCAACTCCCCTTCCACTCATCTCTCTTGCTTCTTTGCTTATTCGAAGTGAGATTGAGTGATCCAAGTGCATTTGCATTGTGAGATAGCATCTAGTTGGCACTTGGTGGTTGATTTGCTGCGGGATTCTTGTTTCTCTTGGTGGTTGCCGCCACCTAGACGGCTTGGAGCAACTTGGAGGCGTTGGCAAGAGTTGGTGATTGTTCTTGGCCACCTCCGGTGATTGTGAGGGGTTTGTGCCTACCTCGGTGAAGCGCCAAAGGCAACATTAGTAAATTGCTCATGTCATTGCAACCTTTAGCCATTTGGTAGGTTCTTGTGGCGCCTTTTGAGAGGCTCGGTGTGAGACCGATTAGCCACCGAACCACGTGGAGAAGAGGGACACAACGGGGACTAGCGTGCCGGCAAGCACGTGAACCTCGGGATAAATCTTGTGTCATCACTTTCATATGGTGATTGATTGATTCCGGTGTTCGGTTGTCTTGGTATTCTTTGTTGATCATATTGGTTGGCTCAATACTTCGCCCCTCGGTGAAACTCTCCTAACTTAACTCCGCATTACTTTCTTAATTGTCTTTGGTAACTAGTTAGCTTTGCTAGAGTAGCTTTTTGTGTAGCTTGCTAGTTGTAGTTGCCTTCTCGGTTTGAATTGTGCGGTTGAGTGCAAATATACTAGAATTGTGAATTGGATAGGTGGCTTGCAAACACCCCATAGGCTAAGCAAAACTCGCATCTCGCTATTTGTTATATTGATAAACTTGTTTAGCTTGTCTTTGTAGAAAATTTTAAAAGGCTATTCACCCCCCTCTAGCCATCAAGACCTTTCAGTTGCGTCACGCTGCGGGCGTGACCCTATGCTAGGAGTGTGTAAGGTCCAAATAGGCTAGAGGGGGGGTGAATAGCCTAATTAAAACTTCTACAAGAATTACTTAACCACAAGTAAGTACAAAAGGTGGAGGAGCAAAATGCACTAGCTCTAACTAATTAAGCAAGCCACCTACACAAGTCTAGTACAAGGCTATCCACTAAACACAACAACAACAAGCTAGATACAAGATGTAATACGAGAGAAGTGCTTTGAGTGATTATACCGCCGTGTAGAGAAGAGAAGTACCAATCAATCAATCACACAAGAGAAATCCTCGGGAAGAGAATGACACAAGAATTTATCCCGAGGTTCACTTACTTCCCGGCAAGCTACTCCCCGTTGTGGCGATACACCCACTTGTCGGTTCGCGAGCTAATCGACTATCAAGAGTCGAGCCCTCGGCGGGCGCCGCACAACCGCACACAAGATGAGGATCCTCCAAGCCACGAGCTCCACTAGAGTATCCAATTTGCGAACTCCCGCGGGGAAGGATCAAGAACCCCTTACACACTTGGTGAAGGCTCCAACAATCTCCAATTGTGAGCTCAGTCACCTCCGCTGCTCCAAGCCGTCTACCGTGTCGGGAAACATGGAAGAGTAACAAGAAATCCGCAGCAACTCAAAGATCAAGTGCCTCTAGAATGCAACTCTCAAGCAATGCACTTGAATCTCACTCAATCTCACTCAAGATGTGCAACTAAGCAAAGAGATGAGTGGAGGGGTTGTTCTCTAGCTCAAAGGATGTCTCTAGGTCTCAAAATGTGCAAGAGTTACCCTCAAACCCCGGACATCCTCTATTTATAACGAAGGGGTACGCAGCTAGCCATTACGGACGACGCAGTTCAAAACGCACTGACCGGACGCTCCGGTCAGGGTGACCGGACGCGTCCGGTCACTACAAGACAACCGTGAACAGTGTGCGTCAGAACTAGCCGTTGCCGTGACCGGACGCGCTCAACCGTTTGACCGGACGCGACAGTGCCAGCGTCCGGTCGCGTTCCAGTAAGCTCCCATCGAGACCGGACGCGTCCGATCGTACGTGACCGGACGCGCCCCGCGTCCGATCGTCACTCCGCTCCTCTGGACGCCTGACCGGACGCTCCGGTTCCGTGAGGGACCAGACGCGCCGGTCGCGCGCTCCACTTCAGCGCACAGGAGAACTGACCGAACGCGTTGGTCAGGCCAGGCCAGCGTCCGGTCACAAACCCTAGTGCCCGCGCCGCGTTGAACTGACCTGACGCGTCCGGTCAAACCGAGACCGCGTCCGGTGCAGCGTCCGGTCACTGTTTTTCAGTGAAAACCATTTTGGACTTTCGCCACCTTTTCTCGCCTCCGGCGCAATAGAAAATAGCATTTCATTTCCTCGAAAACGCCTGAATCCCACGCTCGCACGCTCGACGGGAGGGAGAGCGAACCCCAAACCCCTCTCTACCGCTTAAACTCCACCGCCTTCGCAAAAGTGCTAACACCACCAAGTGTACATCACCATGTGCATGTGTGTTAGCATTTCACAAACATTTTCCAAGGCATTATGTTAGCTCTCAACTAGATCCTAATGCATATGCTCAAGACATTGATCTAGTGGCACTTGATTCCCGAGCTAACCGTGATTTCCCCTCTTGATAGTCGGCTGTGTATCCTAAACCCGGTCAATCACTTCTCTACTCATCTTAGACCGGCAAAAGGAAAATCCTATGATTATACCTTTGCCTTGCGCTCTTAGATCCTTCTCTTCCACTTGATCATCAAGTCCACCATATTATGTGCATCTCCACCATGATCGACATTTCATGTCCATGCACCATTTCTTTGTGATCTTGTGGCCACCACTCCTTGCCACATACACCTTCATCACATGTGTTGCTTATGCCTAACTCAAAACACTTAACACATGGCATTAGCAACTTGGTGTCATTAATTACCAAAACCAAACTTGGGCTTTCAATCTCCCCCTTTTTGGTAATTGATGACAACCATCACAAAGATATGAAATGAAATCAATTTTCAATTTTGATAGTATTAGATCCCCCTACATATGTGCTTCCATGAGTTTGGTTCAATTGTGCACATATGTATGGATTAGAAAATTGGGAGAGTTACTACTATCAAATTGATGCTAAGGTATATAGAATGGACCTTTGAAGCGTGATACCAATCGGAGTTACCTTTATATACCATCCTTAGCATCGATGTAGCTAGACACCACTTGTAATACATCACTTGTAAAGATCACAAACACTAAAGTACCCCGTGAGATCAACATAATAAGCAAAAGGTGTCTAGATACCACTTGTAAAGCTACTCTCAACAAATCATCATTCAAGTTCTATTTCTAGCATTCACCAAACAAACATGAATATGAATTTAAGCTTTGCAATGTAACAATTCAACATGTAAATGCACATACAAATGCAACAAATAATTCATGAGCTTGCTCCCCCTACTTGTGTGCTCAATTTTAATTGATCCCTTTCTAAAGTTATTCTCTTATGCTTTCTCTCCCCCTTAGTAACTTTCTCTCCCCCTTAATAACTTAACTTTTTATCTTTGTGACTTTTCTATCTTTGTGACTTTTCTCTCCCCCTTTGTCAACAATCACCAAAAAGGTGCCAATTTTAGTGAGAGATAAGTCAATCAATATGAGAGAGTCCAAATTATGGTTCAATCTAGATCACTTGCCTAGAATATGTAATTCGGTTTGATCCAAGGACAAGCTTCTTCACACCTCATAAAGTATAAGGGTTATCTTGACCATGTTGAATTACACATCATGAGCTCATTTTCTAGATTGAACACTAGGTTTGCAAGCCCACAAACATGTTATATGCTACCACTAGATCAATCAAACATAGAAGCAATAGTGGTACCATATATACATCAAAATCATTTGATTTTCATAAATGAGCCTATTTGTCATGAAAATATGTCTATATGTTCTAAACATGTCCTTAACAAAGTATGAATGATATGCCAAACAACTTTACCTTGCTATGTCGGAGGAGAGGCATGTCATATAAGAATGTGGGGGTGCACTCATTTCAAGTTGGAGAAGCCAAGTATGTTCAATTCATTCTTCAACTTGTAAAATCTTTTCTCATCAAGTGGCTTTGTAAAGATATCGGCTAGTTGATCTTCGGTGCCAATGCTTTCAATGCTAACATCACCCTTTTGTTGATGGTCTCTTATGAAGTGATGCCTAATATCAATGTGCTTGGTTCTTGAATGTTGAACCGGATTTTGAGTCATCTTGATAGCACTTTCATTGTCACAAAATAATGGCACATACTTGAACTTGATTCCAAAATCATTCAAAGTGGCCTTCATCCAAAGCAATTGTGTACAACAACTACCGGCACTAATATATTCGGCCTCGGCGGTAGATAGTGCAACACTATTTTGTTTCTTTGATGACCATGAAACAAGAGACCTTCCAAGCAATTGACAAGTGCCACTTGTGCTCATTCTATCAATCTTGCAACCACCATAGTCAGAATCTGAATATCCAATCAACTCAAAATTAAATCCCTTGGGATACCATAATCCAACATCATGAGTGTCCTTAAGATATTTCAATATTCTCTTGGTTGCTTTCAAGTGACTTTCTCTAGGTGAAGCTTGATATCTTGCACACTTGCACACACTAAACATTACATCCGGCCTAGAAGCGGTGACATAGAGCAAACTTCCAATCATAGATCGATATTGCTTTTGATCTACCATGTTGCCACTAGCATCAACACCCATTTGATCATTAGTTCCCATTGGTGTACTCATTGGCTTAGCATCTTACAATCCAAACTTCTTGATCATGTCCTTGATGTATTTCCCTTGACTTACAAAAGTGCCATTCTTCATTTGCTTGATTTGAAGTCCAAGAAAGTAACTAAGCTCTCCAATCATAGACATTTCAAACTCATTTGCCATCATATTCCCAAATTCTTCACAAAAATCTTGGTTAGTTGATCCAAAGATAATGTCATCCACATAGATTTGCAACACAAACAAGTCATTTCCAAGCTTCTTGGTGAAGAGAGTGGTGTCAACCTTTCCCATTTTGAACCCTTTAGAGAGAAGAAAGTCCCTCAATCTCTCATACCATGCTCTAGGTGCTTGCTTCAAACCATACAACACCTTCTTGAGCTTGTAAACATGGTTGGGCTTCTTGTCATCTTCAAAACCGGGAGGTTGCTCAACATAAACTTCTTCATTGATGTAACCATTGAGAAATGCACTTTTGACATCCATTTGATAGAGCTTGATGTTGTGTGCACAAGCATATGCTAATAAGATTCTAATTGCCTCCAATCTTGCAACCGGTGCATATGTTTCTCCAAAGTCAAGTCCCTCAACTTGAGTGTATCCTTGTGCTACTAATCTTGCTTTGTTCCTCACAACCATGCCGTCTTGATCTTGCTTGTTTCTAAAGACCCACTTAGTGCCAATCACATTGTAGTTCTTCGGCCTTTCAACAAGTTCTCAAACTTGATTTCTAGCAAAGTTGTTTAGTTCTTCATGCATGGCATTTGCCCAATCGGAATTCTTCAAAGCATCTTCTATTTTCTTAGGTTCTTCAAGTGACACAAATGAGTAATGCTCACAAAAGGATGCTAGCCTTGATCTAGTTTGAACACCACTTTGAATTCCACCAATAATTTGATCCAATGGATGATCTCTTGCAATACTAGTAGGTTGAAGTATTGGGAGTTGACTGCTTCCACTTGTTTGACCTTGACCTTGAGCTTCATCATGAGTACCACTAGAGCTTGCTTGATTCGTATCAATTTGTACACTTTGGTTGATCACATAAATATCATCATCATCAACTTGCCTTGGCCTAACATCACCAATGTCCATTTTTCTCATTGCATTTGCCAATTGGTCTCCTCTCACATCATCAAGATTTTGAGCTTCATTTTGAGATCCTTGGGTCTCATCAAACTCAACATCATGAACTTCTTCCAAGGTGCCATTTGTGAGATTCCAAACTCTATATGCTTTGCTTGTGGTAGAATAACCAAGTAAGAACCCTTCATCACATTTCTTTTCAAACTTACTCAATCTAGTGCCCTTCTTGAGAATATAGCATTTGCAACCAAACACTCTAAAATATGCAATGTTGGGCTTTCTTCCATTCAATAGCTCATATGGTGTCTTCCCAAGCTTCCCATGGCAATAGAGACGGTTGCTACAATAGCACGCCGTGTTGATGGCTTCACTCCAAAATGAAAGACTCACATTGTATTCACTAAGCATTGATCTAGCCATGTCAATCAAAGTTCTATTCTTTCTTTCAACTACACCATTGGATTGGGGAGTGTAGGTTGGAGAGAATTGATGTCCAATACCAAGATCATCACACAATTCCTCAATTCTTGTGTTCTTGAACTCACTACCATTGTCACTTCTAATCTTCTTGATGGTGATTTCAAACTCATTTTGCACTCTTTTGACAAAAGACTTGAATAGATCATATACATCACTCTTGTCATAGAGAAAGAACACCCAAGTGTATCTAGTGTAGTCATCAACAATCACAAAACCATACTTGTTGCCACCAATGCTAGTGTATGTAGTTGGCCCAAACAAGTCCATGTGCAATAGCTCAAATGCCTTTGATGTACTCATTTCACTCTTACTAGGATGTGTATTTCCAACTTGTTTGCCGGCTTGACAAGCACTACAAGGTTTATCCTTCTCAAAAATCACATCTTTCAAGCCTCTAACTAAGTCATGCCTCAAAAGTTTGTTCAACTGTTTCATTCCAACATGACCAAGCCTTCTATGCCATAACCAACCCATACTAGATTTGCTAAGCAAGCATGATGTCAATTGTGTCTCACTATCATTGAAGTCAACCAAGTATAAACTACCATGTCTAAAACCTTTGAATATCAAATTTGATTCATCAACACTAATGACTTCAACATCATCACTACCAAATATGCACTTGAAGCTAAGATCACAAAGTTGTGCCACCGACAAAAGATTGAAATCTAAGCTCTCAACTAGCAACACATTTGATATGCTCATGTCATTTGAGATAGCAATTTTACCAAACCCCTTGACTTTGCCTTTCTTGTTGTTGCCAAAAGTGATAGCATCAAAACCATCATTTTGACTTGTATCAATTGATTTGAACATACAAGAATCCCCGGTCATATGTTGAGTGCACCCACTATCAAGCACCCAATGCCTTTCTCCGGCTTTGTAATTGACCTACAAGATAAGATCAATTCTTTTTAGGTACCCAAACTTGTTTGGGTCCTCCAAGGTTAGTGACCAAGCTCTTTGGTACCCAAATGGCTTTCTTCTTTGAGCCCATCCATGGTGCACCAATGAACTTAGCATGAACACCATTTGTACCCTTGGTAAGTATATAGAAAGAATCAAACTTAATTGAGGATACATTAGCATTGGATTTCTTGTTCATGCAATGTTGCTCTATGTGACCAACTTGCTTGCAACTCTTGCAATAGCTACCATTGTTCTTCACAAAACGAGTCTTGTGAGGAGCAAAAGCGGCCTTGCCTTTCTTGGGGTTATAGCCCAATCCCTCTTTGTAGAGAGAAGCTCTTTGGCTACCCAAGCACATAAGCAAGCGGTCCTCACCACCATAAGCCTTGGCTAAGGTGTAATTGAGCTCTTTTACCTCCTTCTTGAGATTTTCATTCTCAACTATAAGTGAGGAATCACAAGTGAAACCGTCACTACTAGATGAGGATGATGTAGATGAGCTATATGAAGGGTTAGTGGGAGCAACAACAATAGGCTTATGACAAGATTCGTCAATTATATCACAAGATATGCCTATGTTGCAAGTTTTAGCTTTCTCAACATTAGTTGACATGTTTTCACATTTTTCAACTAGAGAGGAATGAGCTTTTTCAAGCTTAGTGTGAGACTCTTGAAGCTTCTTATGGTCTACCTTTAGACTCTCATAAGATGCCATAAGCTCATCAAGTTCTTGCATAAGGTTTTTCTTTTTCTTAAGCAAGCTCTTGCATTCCTTTCTAGATTCTTTAAAATGTTGAGTGCAATCTTCTAGCATAGTGATTAGTTCATATTTAGTGAATTCTTCTTCGTCACTATCACTATCACTAGCATTATCATGATCACTCTCATCGTTGGATGATACCTTAGCGGCCTTAGCCATGAAGCACGATGGAGTGTCGAAGATGGAGACCTTCTCTTGGACGGCAATGCTAGCGTGTCCCTTTTTCTTGCTCTTGTTGTCATCCTCATCATCACTTGAGGAATCATCACTATCCCATGTAGCAACATGAGAATCATTCTTCTTTCTATGAGAGCTCTCCTTCTTTTCTTGCTTCTTCTTTTGCTTCTTCCTCTCTTTCTTGATAGCATCTTCATCATCACTATCATAAAGACACTTTGCAATGAGATGATCCTTGCTATGGCATCTAAAGCATCTCATGGTATGCTCATTTTTCTTGGATAAGTTCTTCCTTCTTCTTGCACGAAAGCCTTTCTTCTTCATGAACTTGCCAAATTGCTTGACAAAGAGAGCCATCTTCTCATCAATGTCATCACTATCACAAGAACTTGAGTCTTCTTCACTTGATGATTCAATCTTGGATTTGCCCTTGGATGTGGTGGCTTTGAATGCCACACTCTTCTTCTTCTCATCATCCTTTTTCTCACTTTCCTTCTTCTTCTTTTTGACCAACTCCTCTTTCTCATCATCTTCTCTATATGAATCATCGGTCATCACTTCTTGGAATACTTGTTGAGGAGTTGAATCCTTCAATGTAGTCCTCACTAGCACGGTGAAAGTCCTATGTTTGGTGTTGGTAATTAGTGACAATGCCTAAGTACTAATCCTATGCCTAAGTTGTATGTAACATATGAGGATTAGTACATTCCAAGGTTGGTGGCAAGATGGACATGGTGATCATGATGGCCACACTTGGATTTGGACGCAACCCTACGTGATCAAGGCAAAGGTATATGCTTAAGGGTTGTGTTTTAGTAACCAAGACACCTAGTGGGTGTGGTTACATTATAGGATAGATAGCCGTACTATAAAGAGGGGAATGACGCAGCTATTGAACTCCTAAGTGCCTCTAGGTGTGCATTTCATAATCATATGCATTTGGATAGAACTAATGACGCCTCGAAAAATGATTGTGAAAATGCTAACACACATGCACATGGTGATGATCACTTGGTGGTGTTAGCACGTTTGCGATGGCGTTGGAGTTTAAGCGATAGAGAGGGTTTGGGGTCCTCTCCCTCCCACCGAGCGTGCGAGCGCGGGATTCAGGCGATTTCGAGGAAATGAAATGCCTATTTTCCACTACGCCGGAAGTCGGAAATCAAACGGAAATCAAACGGAAGCGAACGGAGGTCACAGTGGTGACCGGACGCTGCACCAGACGCTGCACCGGACGCGGTCACTATTTGACCGGACGCGTCCGGTCAGTGTCCAGTGTCTGCGCGGTTTTCAGTTGTTTGATCGAACGCGTGGCGCGTCCGGTCACAGGCGACCGGACGCGTCCGGTCGTCCAGGGAGCTTACTGGACTCCGACCGGACGCGGGCACTGTGGCGTCCGGTCGGTTCACCAGCGCGTCCGGTCACTATTTCGTTGTGCGCGGCTCAGGGTTGACCGGCGCGTCCGGTCAGTCACGGGACCGGCGCGTTCGGTCGTGACCAGCGCGTCCGGTCGTTGCGACCGGCGCGTCCGGTCAGTGTTTCGAAAACTAGCCGTTACACGACCGGCGCGTCCGATCAGTCGGACCAGCGCGTCCGGTCAACGCGATTTCAGCTGGATCTCGTTTCTAACGGCTATATTCGAAGGGGTACGTCTATAAATACTCGTTGGCCGGCTCAAGGCTCTCACTCTTGGACTTTTGACATACTTGTGAGCACTTTGAGCTAAGCAACTCCCCTCCCACTCATCTCTCTTGCTTCTTTGCATATTCGAAGTGAGATTGAGTGATCCAAGTGCATTTGCATTGTGAGATTGCATCTAGTTGGCACTTGGTGGTTGATTTGCTGCGGGATTCTTGTTTCTCTTGGTGGTTGCCGCCACCTAGACGGCTTGGAGCAGCTTGGAGGCGTTGGCAAGAGTTGGTGATTGTTCTTGGCCACCTCCGGTGATTGTGAGGGGTTTGTGCCTACCTCGGCGGAGCGCCAAAGGCAACATTAGTGGATTGCTCGTGTCATTTGCAACCTTTTGCCATTTGGTAGGTTCTTGTGGCGCCTTTTGAGAGGCTCGGTGTGAGACCGATTAGCCACCGAACCACGTGGTGAAAAGGGACACAACGGGGACTAGCGTGCCGGCAAGCACGTGAACCTCGGGATAAATCTTCGTGTCATCACTTTCATATTGTGATTGATTGATCCCGGTGTTCGGTTGTCTTGGTTTTCATTGTTGATCATATTGGTTGGCTCAATACTTCGCCCCTCGGTGATACCCTCCTAACTCTCACTTGTATTACTTTCTTAGTTATCTTTGCTAGCTAGTTAGCTTTGCTTAAGCAGCTCTTTTGTGTAGCTTGCTAGTTGTAGTGGTAGTTACCTCCTCGGTTTGACTTGTGCGGTTGAGTGCAAATATACTAGAATTGTGAATTGGATAGGTGGCTTGCAAACACCCCGTAGGCTAAGCAAAACTCGCATCTCGCTATTTGTTGTATTGATAAACTTGTTTAGTTTGTCATTGTAGAAAATTTTAAAAGGCTATTCACCCCCCCTCTAGCCATCAAGACCTTTCAAGTGGTATCGGAGCCGTGGTCACCGTTTGTAAGGCTTAACAACCTCGGTGTAAGATGGCTCAAGTTGTGTTCAACCATGTCGGGGGCAAGCCTCCATTCTTTGATGGTGTCTCATCTTTTGATCATTGGAAAAGAAAGATGAAGCAATATCTTGGCTCTATCAATGAGAAGGTTTGGGAGGTTACACATCATGATTATGCAATCATTGATCCCGACAACCTCACCAACAATGACCGCATCAACAACCAATGCAACACTATGGCTCTCAACACTCTCTACAATGGGATTGATGCAAAGGTCTTTGAGCAAATCAAGGATCTTGAGATGGCAAGTGAAGTGTGGACAAGATTAGAGGAAACATATGAGGGCACTTCAACGGTAAAGAGTGCCAAGCTCTATATGCTCAAGGATAAGTTTGCAAGCTTCAAGATGAAGGATGATGAGTCTATACCGGAGATGTTCTATAGGCTCCAAGTCATTGTCAATGATCTCAAGGGGCTTGGAGAGAAGGTTGAGGACAAGGACTTCTCACATAAGTTCTTGATGAACTTACCTAAGAAGTTTGCTATCTTGAGGAAGATGATCCAAAGAGAGGGTTTGGACAAGGTAACTCCAAACCAAGTGCTTGGAGATGTCATGACCGATGCTCAATATGATGATGATGAAGATGAAGATGAGAAGAAGGAGATCAAGGTCAAGCAAGAGAAGCCCATTGCATTCAAGGCCTCAACTTCTAAGGGCAAGAGCAAGGTGGAGAGCGATGATGATGATCCATTCGATGATGAGACCATGGCCCTCCTAGTGCACAAGATGGGGAGGTTCATGAAGAAGAAAGGATATGGTGCAAGGAAGAGAAGGGACTTCATGAAGGCAAAGGAGGTGCTTTGCTACAATTGCAATAGCCCCGATCATGTAGTGGTAAAGTGTCCCTATGAAGACAAAAGATATCATGATGGGGAGTTGAAGTTGAAGAAGAACAAGAAGGATAAGAAGGAGAAGAAAGAGAAGAAGAGCTTCACTATCAACAAGAAGAAGAAGGGTGGTGGCTATGTGGTCACTTGGGATAGTGATAACTCCGATAGTGATGATGATAGCTCTAGTGATGATGAGAGGACCACTCGGCGAGCCATTGCAAGCATCGCCCTCTCCAACAAGCCATCCATCTTCGACACTACATCGACATGCCTTATGGCCAAGCCTACCAAGGTAAAATATGATGATAGTGATGATGATTCTTGTGCTAGTGATGATTGTAGGAGTGATGATGAGGAGGATGAGGACTACTCCAAGGATGATCTATTGGGCATAATAGATCAAATGAGCAAGGGCTACAAGAGGACAACCAAGAAGTGCAAAATCTTAGAGCAAGAGCTCATTGCCAAGAGCAATGAAAATGATGCCTTGATGGAAGAGCTTGTTGCTCTCAAAAAGAGTAAGGAGTGCAAAGGAATTGAACAAGAGCTTAAAGCTCTTAGGAAATCTTTTGATGAGCTAGAGGCCTCTCGTGAGTGTCTAAAGGAAGACCACGAGGACCTTGAAGTTGCTCACACTAGGCTTAAGGAAGCCCACTCCTCTCTACTTGAGCTCATCAAGGAGAAGGACCTCAAGTTGGAGAAGCTCATGAAGGAAGCTAAGGAGGAGCAAGTGATTGCCACTTGTGATATTGGACTAACATGTGATATTATTGATGATTCTTTATTTATTTGTCCTACTAATGCTTCATGTAGCTCATCATCATCCACCACAACCAACTCTATCTCTACTACTAGTGATTCATCACTTGTGGTTGAAAATAAGACTCTCAAGAGAGAAGTGGATGATCTCACCCGCGCATTAGGCAATGCCTATGGTGGAGATGCCCGCTTGCTAAAATGCTTGGGTAGTCAAAGGTTCTCTCTTAATAAAGAGGGTTTGGGCTATACTCCCAAGAAGGGCAAGATGGCCTTTGCTACTCCAAAGCCTCGCTTTGTGAAGAGCAATGGTCGTTATTGCAATAGATGCAAGCAAGTTGGGCATCTAGAGATTAATTGTAATAAAATAAACAAGAACAACAACAACAAGTTTCATGCTAAAATAGATTACATTCCTTTTGATTCTTGTTATGTGCTTACCAAGGGTGAGAAAGGTGTGCATGCTAGGTTTGTTGGTACACCAATTGTGGGTCCAAAGAAGAAGGCCATTTGGGTACCAAAGAGCTTAGTTACTAACCTCCAAGGACCCAAACAAGTATGGGTACCTAAGAAATATTAATTTATTTTGTAGGTAAATTACAAGGCCGGAGGAAGGCATTGGGTGCTTGATAGTGGGTGCTCTCAACATAT
This sequence comes from Saccharum spontaneum, assembly GCA_022457205.1. Lineage (NCBI taxonomy): Eukaryota > Viridiplantae > Streptophyta > Magnoliopsida > Poales > Poaceae > Saccharum > Saccharum spontaneum. The sequence goes on along the minus strand of CM039605.1, from coordinate 1,459,946 downwards.
GACCGGTGATTCAAGAATGTTCAACTCTCTCAAATCAAATGATAGTGGCATTGATAGTATCACATTTGGTGACAATAGCAAGGGTGATGTGAAGGCTCTTGGAAGGATTGCAATCTCAAATGATCATAGCATTTCTAATGTGCTCCTAGTTGAAAAGTTGAACTTCAATCTTCTCTCGGTTGCTCAATTGTGTGATCTAGGTTTCAAGTGCATATTTGGTGTTGATGATGTGGAGATAATTAGTGTTGATGGCTCTAATTTGATCTTCAAGGGTTTTAGATATGAGAATCTATACTTGGTTGATTTCAATGCTAGTGACACTCAACTCTCAACATGTTTGCTCACCAAATCAAGTATGGGTTGGTTATGGCATAGAAGACTTGGTCATGTTGGCATGAAGCAATTGAACAAGTTAGTGAAGCATGACTTAGTTAGAGGCTTGAAGGATGTCACATTTGAGAAAGATAAACTATGTAGTGCATGTCAAGCCGGAAAGCAAGTAGGCAACACTCATCCATTGAAAAGCATTATGAGTACTTCCAAGGCATTTGAGTTGTTGCACATGGATTTATTTGGGCCAACTACATACACAAGCATTGGTGGCAACAAGTATGGGTTTGTGATTGTGGATGATTTCACTAGATACACATGGGTATTCTTTCTTGGGGATAAGAGTGATGTATTTGACATATTCAAGAAGTTCATCAAAAGAGTGCAAAATGAATTTGAGACCACAATCAAGAAAGTGAGAGGTGACAATGGAAGTGAGTTTAGAAATACAAGAATTGATGAGCTATGTGATGAGCTTGGAATCAAACATCAATTTTCGGCCAAGTATACACCTCAATCAAATGGCTTAGTTGAGAGGAAGAATAGAACCTTGATTGATATGGCAAGATCAATGTTGAATGAGTATAATGTGAGTCATTCATTTTGGGCCGAAGCAATCAACACGGCTTGCTTCTATAGCAACCGCCTCTATTGCCATAAGTTCTTAGAGAAGACACCATATGAAATCTTAAATGGAAGAAAGCCCAACATTGCATACTTTCGGGTATTTGGTTGCAAATGCTACATCTTGAAGAAGGGCACTAGATTGAGCAAGTTTGAGAAGAAATGTGATGAAGGATTCTTACTTGGTTACTCCACTACTAGCAAAGCTTATAGAGTTTGGAATTTGGCTAGTGGTTTACTTGAGGAAGTTCATGATGTTGAGTTTGATGAAACAAATGGCTCTCAAGATGAGGAAAATAACTTGGATGATGTGAGAGGAACTCAATTGACCAATGCTATGAAAGAAATGGATATTGGTGATATTAGGCCAAAGCAAGTGATTGATGTGGATGACAACAAAGATCAAGTGCTCCAAAGTCCAATTACACAAGCTAGTGGGTCTCTAATGCAAAATCAAGCTAGTACATCATCTCAAGTGCAACAAGATCAACAAGTGGCTAGTTCATCATCTCCAACTCATGATCAACATCAACATCCAAGCAATCAAGTGCAAGCGCTTCAACCAACCAACATTGCTAGAGACCATCCATTAGATTCCATCATTGGTGACATACAAAGGGGAGTTCAAACTAGATCAAGATTGGCATCATTTTGTGCTCACTCTTCCTTTGTGTCAATAGAAGAACCCAAGGACATTGATAAAGCATTGAGAGATCCGGATTGGGTAAATGCAATGCATGAAGAGCTCAACAACTTCAAGAGAAATGAAGTATGGGAACTAGTTGAGAGACCTAAGGATCACAATGTCATTGGAACTAGATGGGTCTTTCGCAACAAGCAAGATCAAGATGGAATAGTAGTAAGGAACAAAGCAAGACTAGTGGCTCAAGGTTACACACAAATAGAGGGTCTTGACTTTGGTGAAACTTATGCCCCGGTTGCAAGATTGGAAGCAATTAGGATCTTACTTGCCTATGCTTGTGCTCACAATATCAAGCTATATCAAATGGATGTGAAGAGTGCATTTCTCAACGGGTACATTCAAGAGGATGTGTATGTGGAGCAACCTCCCGGTTTTGAAGATGACAAGAAACCCAATCATGTCTATAAGTTGAGAAAAGCTTTGTATGGATTGAAGCAAGCACCTAGAGCATGGTATGAAAGATTGAGGGACTTCTTGCTATCCAAAGGTTTTGTCATGGGCAAAGTGGATACTACTCTCTTTACCAAGAAGATTGGGAAAGACTTGTTTGTGTTGCAAATATATGTTGATGATATCATATTTGGTTCAACCAATCAAGATTATTGTGATGAGTTTGGGAAAATGATGACAAAGGAATTTGAAATGTCAATGATCGGTGAACTTAGTTTCTTCCTTGGACTTCAAATCAAACAAATGAAGGAAGGAACATTTGTGAGCCAAACCAAGTACATCAAAGATATGCTCAAGAAGTTTGGCATGGAAGATGCAAAGGGCATTACAACCCCAATGGGCACTAGTGGAAGTTTGGATAGTGACAAGAGTGGCAACATGGTGGATCAAAAGCTATATAGATCAATGATTGGTAGCCTACTCTATGTGACGGCATCAAGGCCCGATGTGATGTTTAGTGTATGTATGTGTGCAAGATTTCAAGCCTCACCAAGAGAAAGTCATTTGAAGGCAACAAAGAGAATATTGAGGTATTTGAAGCATACACAAGATGTTGGATTATGGTATCCCAAAGGTGCAAGCTTTGAGCTAGTTGGATATTCGGATTCCGACTATGTCGGTGACAAAGTGGAGAGAAAGAGCACTTCCGGGACTTGTCAATTGTTGGGAAGATCACTTGTCTCATGGTCATCCAAGAAGCAAAATAGTATTGCACTATCTACCGCCGAAGCCGAATACATTGCCGCGGGTAGTTGTTGTGCACAAATCTTGTGGATGAAGGCAACATTAAAGGATTTTGGAATCAATTTCAAGAATGTGCCATTGCTATGTGACAATGAAAGTGCCGTGAAGCTAACCAACAATCCGGTTCAACATCAAAGAACAAAGCATATTGATGTTCGTCATCATTTTATTAGAGATCATCAACAAAAGGGTGACATTGCTATTGAGAGTGTGGGCACCGAAGATCAACTAGCCGATCTTTTCACCAAGCCACTTGATGAGAAGAGATTTCACAAGCTAAAGAATGAGTTAAACATAATTGACTTCTCCAACATGAGTTGATGCACCCCATATATGACATGCCTCTCCTTCGAGCCCCAAGGTACAATTGGTTGACATGTCATGCATTCTATGCTAAGGACTTGCTTAGTGCATCTAGTCATAATTTACATGTTCTAGGCTCATACATGAAAATCAAATGACTTTGAAGTTTATATGGTGCCACTATTATTTCCATGACTTGTATGATCTAGTGGTAGCATATAACTTGTTTGAGTAGCTTGTGATCCTAAGTGTTTAATCTAGATCACTTGTCTAAATATTTGCTTCAACATGGTGCATGATAACCCTTCTAGTGAGGTGTGAAGAAGCTTGCCCTTGGATCAAACCGAAGCATTTCATTTATGCAAGCAATCTAGGTTGAATCACAAACTTGATCCTCACCCCATAATTCACCATGATAATCTATCTAAAATTGGTCCCTTGTGGTCATTGGTGCCAAAGGGGGAGAAAATATTGATCACAAAGATAGAACTCAAAGGGGGAGAAGCACAAAGGGGGAGAAAAATGTTTTTCACAAAGTGAGAAAACCTAAAGGGGAGAATTGATAAAAGAAGGGGATCAACTAAAATTTTGAGCACACAAGTAGGGGGAGCAAGCTCTTAAACATGAATGTTGCATTTTCATGTGCACTTCATATGTATGATGCATAGTTATGCATTTCTTTTTCTCCGATACATTGCTTGTGTGGTGTTTTGCTAGTATACAATTGAATGGTGTATTGAAGTACTAGCATGAATAGGAAGTAGCTAGATTTTTCCTGCTTCATGTTTTTCAAAGTGGTACTAGAGCCTTGCTTATAATGTTGATCTCACGAGGTTTCTAGTTTTGTTTGTGCTTTTCCAAGTGGCATCTAACTACACAAGGTGCTAAGATGGTGTTTATCGCTACTCCGATGGTATCACGCTTCAAAGGTCTATAATCTAAAACACTTAGCACCTATTGGTAGTCAATGCTCCTAATCTTCCCTATCTAACATGTATGCTTCCAAAATCCAAACATATAGCATACATGTAGGGGGAGCCATTGCTATCAATTTGAATTCATGATCACATGTCCATAATTCTTACACATGGTAATATACTTGGACAATGTGATATGGGTTCAATTAAAATTTTATCATAATATCTTTGTGAAAGGGTTGTCACCAATTACCAACAAGGGGGAGATTGAAAGTCCTATGTTTGGTGTTGGTAATTAGTGACAATGCCTAAGTACTAATCCTATGCCTAAGTTGTATGTAGCATATGAGGATTAGTACATTCCAAGGTTGGTGGCAAGATGGACATGGTGATCATGATGGCCACACTTGGATTTGGACGCAACCCTACGTGATCAAGGCAAAGGTATATGCTTAAGGGTTGTGTTTTAGTAACCAAGACACCTAGTGGGTGTGGTTACATTATAGGATAGATAGCCGTACTATAAAGAGGGGAATGACGCAGCTATTGAACTCCTAAGTGCCTCTAGGTGTGCATTTCATAATCATATGCATTTGGATAGAACTAATGACGCCTCGAAAAATGATTGTGAAAATGCTAACACACATGCACATGGTGATGATCACTTGGTGGTGTTAGCACGTTTGCGATGGCGTTGGAGTTTAAGCGATAGAGCGGGTTTGGGGTCCTCTCCCTCCCACCGAGCGTGCGAGCGCGGGATTCAGGCGATTTCGAGGAAATGAAATGCCTATTTTCCACTACGCCGGAAGTCGGAAATCAAACGGAAATCAAACGGAAGCGAACGGAGGTCACAGTGGTGACCGGACGCTGCACCGGACGCGGTCACTGTTTGACCGGACGCGTCCGGTCAGTGTCCAGTGTCTGCGCGGTTTTCAGTTGTTTGATCGGACGCGTGGCGCGTCCGGTCACAGGCGACCGGACGCGTCCGGTCGTCCAGGGAGCTTACTGGACTCCGACCGGACGCGGGCACTGTGGCATCCGGTCGGTTCACCAGCGCGTCCGGTCACTATTTCGTTGTGCGCGGCTCAGGGTTGACCGGCGCGTCCGGTCAGTCACGGGACCGGCGCGTCCGGTCGTGACCAGCGCGTCCGGTCGTTGCGACCGGCGCGTCCGGTCAGTGTTTCGAAAACTAGCCGTTACACGACCGGCGCGTCCGATCAGTCGGACCAGCGCGTCCGGTCAACGCGATTTCAGCTGGATCTCGTTTCTAACGGCTATATTCGAAGGGGTACGTCTATAAATACTCGTTGGCCGGCTCAAGGCTCTCACTCTTGGACTTTTGACATACTTGTGAGCACTTTGAGCTAAGCAACTCCCCTCCCACTCATCTCTCTTGCTTCTTTGCATATTCGAAGTGAGATTGAGTGATCCAAGTGCATTTGCATTGTGAGATTGCATCTAGTTGGCACTTGGTGGTTGATTTGCTGCGGGATTCTTGTTTCTCTTGGTGGTTGCCGCCACCTAGACGGCTTGGAGCATCTTGGAGGCGTTGGCAAGAGTTGGTGATTGTTCTTGGCCACCTCCGGTGATTGTGAGGGGTTTGTGCCTACCTCGGCGGAGCGCCAAAGGCAACATTAGTGGATTGCTCGTGTCATTTGCAACCTTTTGCCATTTGGTAGGTTCTTGTGGCGCCTTTTGAGAGGCTCGGTGTGAGACCGATTAGCCACCGAACCACGTGGTGAAAAGGGACACAACGGGGACTAGCGTGCCGGCAAGCACGTGAACCTCAGGATAAATCTTCGTGTCATCACTTTCATATTGTGATTGATTGATCCCGGTGTTCGGTTGTCTTGGTTTTCATTGTTGATCATATTGGTTGGCTCAATACTTCGCCCCTCGATGATACCCTCCTAACTCTCACTTGTATTACTTTCTTAGTTATCTTTGCTAGCTAGTTAGCTTTGCTTAAGCAGCTCTTTTGTGTAGCTTGCTAGTTGTAGTGGTAGTTACCTCCTCGGTTTGACTTGTGCGGTTGAGGGTGCAAATATACTAGAATTGTGAATTGGATAAGTGGCTTGCAAACACCCCGTAGGCTAAGCAAAACTCGCATCTCGCTATTTGTTGTATTGATAAACTTGTTTAGTTTGTCATTGTAGAAAATTTTAAAAGGCTATTCACCCCCCCTCTAGCCATCAAGACCTTTCACACGGTGATCAATGTATCGAATCTCTTGGGCAAGCTTCTCAAGAACTTCATAGAGAATTGGTTGTCCTTGACCTCCTCACCAAGTGCCTTGAGCTCATTCACAATGACTTGCAATCTATGAAACATTTCCGGTACACTCTCATCTTCTTGCATCTTGAAGATAGAAAACTTTTCTTGCAAGATATATGCCTTAGCGGTCTTTGTGCCTTCGGTGCCCTCAAATGTTTCTTCTAACTTGGCTCAAGCATCATGTGCAACTTCTATGTTCTTCACTTGCTCAAATGTCTTGTCATCTAATGCCTCATGAAGAGCACTAATGGCAATATCATTGCATTGGAGCTTCTTCTCTTCCACCGGTGTAGGTGCCTCCGGATTAGCAACCTCAAATTTTGTTTCGGTGACCTTCCACACTTCTCTATTGATTGACTTGAGGTGTGCGGTCATCTTAACCTTCCAATATGCATAATTTGTGCCATCAAAGTGAGGTGCCTTCTTGGTGTTGTTGATGTGTAAACTTAATTGAGCCATTTCTTCTTCACCGTAGGTTGTCAAGCCTCAAATAAACGGTGCCTCGGCTCGGATACCACTTGTAAGGTCCAAATAGGCTAGAGGGGGGGTGAATAGCCTAATTAAAACTTCTACAAGAATTACTTAACCACAAGTAAGTACAAAAGGTGGCGGAGCAAAATGCACTAGCTCTAACTAATTAAGTAAGCCACCTACACAAGTCTAGTACAAGGCTATCCACTAAACACAACAACAACAACAACAACAAGCTAGATACAAGATGTAATACGAGAGAAGAGCTTTGAGTGATTATACCGCCGTGTAGAGAAGAGAAGTACCAATCAATCAATCACACAAGAGAAATCCTCGGGAAGAGAATGACACAAGAATTTATCCCGAGGTTCACTTGCTTCCCGGCAAGCTACTCCCCGTTGTGGCGATACACCCACTTGTCGGTTCGCGAGCTAATCGACTATCAAGAGTCGAGCCCTCGGCGGGCGCCGCACAACCGCACACAAGATGGGGATCCTCCAAGCCACGAGCTCCACTAGAGTATCCAATTTGCGAACTTCCGTGGGGAAGGATCAAGAACCCCTTACACACTTGGTGAAGGCTCCAACAATCTCCAATTGTGAGCTCAGTCACCTCCGCTACTCCAAGCCGTCTACCGTGTCGGGAAACACGGAAGAGTAACAAGAAATCCGCAGCAACTCAAAGATCAAGTGCCTCTAGAATGCAACTCTCAAGCAATGCACTTGAATCTCACTCAATCTCACTCAAGATGTGCAACTAAGCAAAGAGATGAGTGGAGGGGTTGTTCTCTAGCTCAAAGGATGTCTCTAGGTCTCAAAATGTGCAAGAGTTACCCTCAAACCCCGGACATCCTCTATTTATAACGAAGGGGTACGCAGCTAGCCGTTACGGACGATGCAGTTCAAAACGCACTGACCGGACGCTCCGGTCAGTGTGACCGGACGCGTCCGGTCACTACAAGACAACCGTGAACAGTGCGCGTCAGAACTAGCCGTTGCCGTGACCGGACGCGCTCAACCGTTTGACCGGACGCGACAGTGCCAGCGTCCGGTCGCGTTCCAGTAAGCTCCCGTCGAGACCGGACGCGTCCGATCGTACGTGACCGGACGCGCCCCGCGTCCGATCGTCACTCCGCTCCTCTGGACGCCTGACCGGACGCTCCGGTTCCGTGAGGGACCGGACGCGCCGGTCGCGCGCTCCACTTCAGCGCACAGGAGAACTGACCGGACGCGTTGGTCAGGCCAGACCAGCGTCCGGTCACAAACCCTAGTGCCCGCGCCGCGTTGAACTGACCGGACGCGTCCGGTCAAACCGAGACCGCGTCCGGTGCAGCGTCCGGTCACTGTTTTTCAGTGAAAACCATTTCGGACTTTCGCCACCTTTTCTCGCCTCCGGCGCAATAGAAAATAGGCATTTTATTTCCTCGAAAACGCCTGAATCCCGCGCTCGCACGCTCGGCGGGAGGGAGAGCGAACCCCAAACCCCTCTCTACCGCTTAAACTCCACCGCCTTCGCAAAAGTGCTAACACCACCAAGTGTACATCACCATGTGCATGTGTGTTAGCATTTCACAAACATTTTACAAGACGTTATGTTAGCTCTCAACTAGATCCTAATGCATATGCTCAAGACATTGATCTAGTGGCACTTGATTCCTGAGCTAACCGTGATTTCCCCTCTTGATAGTCGGCTGTGTATCCTAAACCCGGTCAATCACTTCTCTACTCATCTTAGACCGGCAAAAGGAAAATCCTATGATTATACCTTTGCCTTGCGCTCTTAGATCCTTCTCTTCCACTTGATCATCAAGTCCACCATATTATGTGCATCTCCACCATGATCGACATTTCATGTCCATGCACCATTTCTTTGTGATCTTGTGGTCACCACTCCTTGCCACATACACCTTCATCACATGTGTTGCTTATGCCTAACTCAAAACACTTAACACATGGCATTAGCAACTTGGTGTCATTAATTACCAAAGCCAAACTTGGGCTTTCAGAGTGGCCGACACAGCCTCACGTGAGCAATGGAACAGACCCCCAATAGGGCCCGGTGCCCTATGGCTCTGCCTGCGTGTTAGGCTCTAGATGCCTGATAGATTTCGGAGGTATGTTCCTAGCGACGGTTGGAATGGGAAGCCTAGCCCGCCGCCTCCCAAGGTTGGGAACCACCTTCGCCTGGCTGAGCTCCTAGGTGCGAGTGACTTGGGTAAGGATTTATCCTCTTGGCTCATTTCCTGGACCTTCTTAGGCCCATCTAGCAATTCTTTAATGAGCCTGAGAGTGCGCATCAATGCACCCAACGAGTGTAGCCTCATGAGCTCTTGCCTAATTAAGAGAATCAGGCAGGGGTTAATTGGACAGTTATGGTACTAATCCAGAGATTTAATCTACCTCTATGTTTTACTCAGTACCCAACCTCCTACTGCTTATGCTAATTCGTTGTGAGAGGAAACACTGTTCATTCGCTAAAAAATATTGTTTTTCAATAAACAAACAGTGTTTTTCTCTCACAACAAATCAGCATAAACTAAATTTCAGCGAAACGTACAGGGCAGTCGTTCATCTCTCCCAATTCTAGGGCCTTGTTTAGATCAAGGCTAAAGTTGAAATTTTTTCACTCTCTCTCTATCACATCGAATCTTTTGACGTATGCATGGAACACTAAATGTAGGTAAAAGAAATAACCAATTGCACAGTTTATTTGTAATTTGCTAGCCATCTAAAGTTCTAAACAAGGCCTAGATTTCATTGATTTAAACATTCTTGGCTCTCTCGATTCAACGCAAGGGGAGCGGCAGGTTAAGTCTAAGGGCTGCAGCGGCAGGGACACGTGCACTGCGCCGCATCGGTCACGGATGGCTTATCCAACGCTGGATCCACTCTCGCGCAACAAAGATGGCATTGACAGAAGTGCGAGGAGACGGTGTCGGCATGGAAGTGGCTTCCAGCAGTGTGGGCAATGGCTGCAGCATGAACGAGGCAGGGGTGGCAGTGGCGCGGTGGCTGCTCCAGCTCTGATGGGCTCGACAGGTTGGGCAGTGGGCTTTTTAAGTTTTCTTCGATTTACGAAGACAACCTGCGTTTTTCTTGACTTACAGTGATGAATGGCAGCCTCTGTTAAACACTTGTACCTGTCTCTTAAGTTGAATTCTGTAGTAGTAGTGTTTTACTCTTCCCTGTTCTAGTGTTCTTCTTCCCTTTGCTCCATTCAGACTTCAGAGATATATAGGTGTAATTTGAAACTTCGGATGCTCATATATTACAAATTTGAATTAGATCCAAGTTGTTGTCGTGCCGAAATGTTCTTTTGATTCTATGGATGCATGTGTATAAAATGTTACATTTTGAGTAATTTATGTTTTGCTTTTGCTAAATCGCTAAATGAGACTATAGCGTGCTATAACCTTTTATAGTCTCTACAGAAGTCATCCGATGAAAGGCTTAGATCGCTATTCTAAACATTAAAAATTATTCAAATTTAAAAAATAACTTGGAATGCTCTAGAAGTTGGTTTATTCAAGGATGGAGGAAGTATCAATTAGGATGTCAACAATCAGTTGGCGCGGCACTACTACCAAATTGCATTGGTGCTTGTTTATCTAGCCACAGGTGACAAGAATATAAGAACGAGATAAGCTTGTTTGGGGCCAGGCTAACTACTTTGACAGGTCGTCAATCAGTCAGTTACATGGCCTAACCGACTTTGTCCATTGTGCACACGGTCCAACCTAAGCTGCCCATGGATGAGTAGTTTTGACCTACTATATAATCCATCATCACTTATCCCAACCATTCAACTCTCATGAGCAAGGAAGTGGACATGTGCCTAATTGTTCATCTTCAGTGTGCCTAATTGTTCATCTTCAGTGTGCCTAATTTTCCATCTTCAATTTTGTCTGAAAAATTACGTGGTTTTTGAACCCAAAGTTACGTGGTTTCTGAGTCCGCTTTCCGGCTACCGCTCGAAAAACTAGACTAACCTGCCTTTTTATTTTCTCTTAAAATAAAACTCTTGGCAAAGATTTCGTTGTCCTCTCAAAGAAATTCATCCAAAAAAAGGATGTAGAATCTGCACATTGCATCGCAATCACAGGAGGTTCCAATCAAGCTGGTTAATTGTAGAACCTATGTCAAATTTCAGTCGTGCAAAGCAGCTAATGATATATGCAGGGGTAGCAGGTATTATATCTTCTCATTATCTTCCTCATGCTGTGTTTTTTTCTTGAAAAGGATACTAGTGGGTTACGGTTACAGTTACAGTTACAGTTACAGTCAGTCAAATTAAGTGAATATGCAGCTAAGTAGAATTATTCACTAAAAAACACAATCTCACAAGTTCGTATATATACATCTCAGATCCAAAATTCAGGCAAACAAAAAAAAAGTAGAGGAACTGTGAACACACCCTAAGAAAGACAACGCCAAACAGAAGACTCTCAGTGATCCCCAACCCAATTATACGTCCATGTAGCATGTACACTCTTAACAAGAACAAATGCTCTTTCTTTGTAACCAAAGACAGATACAACTATGTAATATCTATACACAACGATGCACATTAGTATATCGCATCACGGAAAGAAAGAAATGGAAGAACAAGACGTTTCTGCATCCCAAAAATGCATCGCCAGCCGTGCTGCTGCAGCCTGCAATGGCTCATCCTTTCCTGCTCAAGGAATAGGCAGAGGCGATGCTCTGCTCGTCCCTGTGCACGCGGCTCTTGCCCTTGTGAGCCACGAACATCCTCCTGAGCGAGCGCATCATGGCCACCAGCCCCGGGGCCCGCCGCCGGGAGCTCCTGGACGCGCCGAGCACCGCGCCGCCGGCACCACCGCCGAGGTGGTCCTTGTCCTTGCCCACCATCCTCACCCCCTCGGCGGCGTTGGCGGCTGCCACGGACCGGCGGCGCGACACGTCGAGGGACCGCCCGAAGAGCAGGTCCTCGCCACGGGCCGCCGCGTCGTCGTCGTTCAGGTCCTCCCACAGGCTGTCCATCCTCTCCTCCTCCTCTTCCTCGCCTTCCTCGCAGAAGCCGCCGTCGCCGGCGCGGGCGGCGTAGTCGCTGAGCGCGGGGGAGCACCCACCGTTGAGGCGCCGGCGGGCGAGCAGGACCCGGTCGCGCCACGGCGACGCGGCGCAGTCGGCCGCGGAGAAGCTGCGGCGGATCGGGGACGACGACGACGACAGCAGCCACACTGGCGGCGACGAGGACGCCGACGCCGCGCACGGAGGCCGTGCCAGGTGGAGGAAGTCCCTGGCGCGCGCGCCGACACCCAGGAGCTGCGGCGGCGGCGTGGGGAAGGTGAACTCGTCCTCGCCGTCGCCGTCTTCTTCTCGCTCCTCCTCGCGGGGCGGCACGGCCATGGCGCTCTGCATACAAGCGATCGAGAGGTGGCGAGCACGCGAGTGCCTCGGTGTTCTCGGAGGGAATCTTTGGACCGCCTGCCTTTGTGTGCTGATGACGCCTCCTCCTACTTCATCTTGGTCGTCGTCATCTCCGTTGGGTTGCGAGGATTTCTTGGGGTGGGGTGGGAGATCCAAGAAGCAGGAGTGAGATTTATGCTAGCAGCTTGCACCGAGCTGTGGACGGACGGAATGAGTATGACGGCAGCGCCCGCCGCCCGGTGATCCCGCGCTAAATTTAGCGGCAGAATTTGCGCGCTCTGACGACGTCGGATCAGCGACGAACGGCCTGGATTGAAGACAGGGGAGTTGATGACGCCATGTATTTTATTTATTTATTTTTGTTTCGCTTTCAATTTGATCTAGTATTAGAAGTTTGGAGCGTGGGGTTTAATCTTTAATGTCATTTCTAATATAGAAAGCAGAGAAGACAGTGTACAATCATTTTTTTTTTGCGACGGGCAAACTTTGAATCATACACTACTAACTGACATATATGTGCTTTGAGATATATGGAAGAAATTTATTGTTGTGAAAATTGTAGCTGAAGGATGGGGATCTTATTACAGCTGGCTGTTAGTCTAATAAGCTATGAAAAGCATGACTCCTAGTACAAACAAACTTATATTATAGAAATCGATGCTTGCCAAAGAATATTGTTAAACTTGGTCACTTTAGCTGTTTGAGACTTGTGCCAAACCAAAAATGGAATTATATTTAGAATAAGATATAACTAGTACCTGTCCGGTGGCCCACAGCATGACAAGAACATACCGGATCATCTAGCCATCTAGGTCCTTGACACAAATTTGTATATAGTTGGTGATTGCTAAAATTTAACACCTGATCGACCTGACATGATATATACCATCTTCTGCTGGTCGTCAACACAGCTGTGGCAGCTCTAGCTCGGTGGTTCTGGTGAGCGTTGACTCCATTCCACATGATGACATGAAGCAGAAGGTAGGTAATAGAAACCAAAAGAGTTGGCATGCCGTGGGTCCAGTCCAACCGTACTGGATTTCAGTTAACCACAATGCCTCTTTTTTTTTTGGAAACTAGTTAACCACAATGCTGGCCAGCAGCAGATTGGTGAAGTAGGCGTGTGCTAATTGTAGCCGCCTGCCAGCATGCCTCAATGTCAACACAAACAATGTGGATACACATTTTTGGAACATATTTTGGACACTACTAGCTGGAGTTTGGACTTCGCCTACCATTTGCACCAAACTTTATTGGACGGGTTCGTACGTGCCTACTAGCTACTCCGTAGCTTCCACAAGTCTTGCGTGAAAAGTACCTCTACTAGGACTATTAGCTGCTGACTTCCTCTTGTTATTTGATATATGCATATAAAAATCAGATTGCTTTAGTTTATCATCAAGCTTATGAACACTTTTTTTATAAAGTAATGAGTTTGGTCTGAAGCTTGTCTGAACTAGAATTTCATCCATTATCTAAACAAAAATAAATATTTTGTAGTAACAGTTATTAGGTAGTCGGCACAGGTATGAAGATGGAGTATGGCGGAGCTTCTGTAAAATAAATATTTTAAAAAAAAAACATTAACCCAAGTTTGTAAGAAAGCTATGGATTCACATTTTTGGATGGGTTTCATGTCGATAAAGGACTAAGTAAAATTTAAATTAAGGGTTGGTTCTCAAATCAGATTTTGCAAAGATTTTTAGTTAGAAAATCTTCCTTTAAAGCAACAATATCCAAATTTCTATAATATTGTTTGCAAGAAAGAGGTAACGGGTTCAGAAGTTCTAAATAGTGTTCCCCTAAATGTCTCTTTTAGAAGGGCAGTAACAGAAATCAAACTGTTAAAATGGAATGACTTAGTGGTGCCATTGTAATGTGAATGCCAGTTTACAACCAGGTAGAGACATGGCTACTTGGTCTTTGAACAAGAATGGTTCCTACTCAATTAGCTCTATGTACAAGTTCATGACTAATACAAGCACCAACTTCTTAGAGGAAATTTGGCGGGTTAAATTACCTTTCAAAACTAAAGTCTTTATGTGGTTTATCAAAAGAGGTGTGCTACTAACTAAAGATAATCTTGCTAAGAGAAGTTAGTAGGGGAGCAAACTTTGTAGTTTCTGTAGTGGCCATGAAATAATTCAAACACCTTCTTGTTTTTTAGTAAAGGCTCTTTGTCGTGGCTTATTGTTGTTTTTGGTATTGTTCCATCTCTAAGTGTTGTGAACCTTTTGGGAGTTGGTGTAAACAAGAAAGAAAAAGACAATAGATTATTTTTACTAACAGGGGTAGAAGCCTTGTGCTGGTCTGTTCGGTTGACAAGAAACGGAATTGTTTTTTATAATTGTAAACCTAAAAACTTTGTACAAGTCTTACTCCGAGGAATTTATTGGCTTTGTCATTGGACTCAACTGCAGTGCTGTGATGACAGGAAAGAACACATTGTCTTCACTTGTCACACGTTGGGTGGCCTTTATGTCTTTAGGATTACAAACTAAGTTCTTTTAGCATATGAGACTTTTTGTTTTAAGCATTTATGTGTTGTATTAACTTTGGTCTGGTTTCTCAAATGAACCCGGATGTTCTTCTATTATTGAAAAACAGGTACATACGTACGGTGTTCACGGATAATTAACATGCCTACGACAAACCATATATAGATAGTACCACTCGTGAATTAGCTCATGAATGAACATTGGCACTAACCAGCTGGTAGAGTTTGCAAGTACATTTTTTATTGAGAGAGAGAGAGAGAGAGGAGAGTTTGCACGTACATGGGCGTTCAGGTTTAATCCAGTGGGCCGTGCGGAGATAATGTATAGGGAGGATAAGGAAAGATTCAGGCCCGGGGATGCACTGTTAGCCTCTTAGGCCCATCAGCCCACTTCGAGAGTATGCTTAGTTAGTTAGTTTTTTCTTTTTTTTTCCTCAAAAAAAGTTAGTTTTTCATTTTGCTCAAAAAAAAGTATGCCTTATTAGTTAATGATCGATATGATATATATAAACCGTCAATCCATGCACCTGTACAAGTTAGAATTTTATTATCAGGAGACATACATGTGAAGGGTGCCTTCTAACTCTGACTGTTTGCTATAGTACCCGAAAGAACCAAAGCCGATGAAGTTAGTTTTTTTGGCTTCACTATTTCCTGGTTCATTTTGGGAAGAGATAGAGAAAAAAAGGATATCTGCTTGTAGGAGACAGACCGCTTGAAATCATGCCAAATTGAACAAGGTTGAAATTGGTGCTTATCCGCTGCTACGAAATTGGTGTTTGTAGGTGGTCAGATCTCAATTTATAGGGACGGTTGGTAATAATGGTTTGCCTCTAAAAAATGATTTCCAAGAATTAAAATCGGATGTAAACAATAGAAGAAAAAAAAATCCTAGGACAAGCCCACTAGGAAAGCATCACAACCATGCGCCCTATGAGTTTCCTAGGATTTGAACTCACTCTTACCTCGCGCAATCATCCCATACCACTACATCACATAGTAACTTCTAAAAATCTTGAATTGAATGTTTTGTCTCCTAAATGATTTGAAACAAATGACTACAGTTTTAGATCTAATATACTGTATACCACTGCAACTTTTGTGTAGTGTGCTTCTCCATCTTAAGTCATTTGAAAAAAAAATAGAAAAAAAAACGATTTCAAAATATGATATATATGAAAACATGTTTTTGGGACCTTGAACAACTTTAAGTGAAAAGGACGTCCTAAACTATAAAGTCATAGATCTCTTCGAACTCGACTACTTTTTTAAAACTTCGTCTTCATATGATGTCATGTGATAGAAGTTAATGGACTTTTCTTGTGCTAATTGTAGAGGTGGACCAAATTACCAACCGTGGCTGAAACTCGATGGCTATAGGTAGCTGGTGTTCCCTAGATGTCCTTCAAAAATGGAGGGCATTTCAAGAGGTGGTTAGACATATATCGAGTGCTTCTAGAAATCTGATATCTTGAGACAGCCCATCTCTGAAATAGTTTATAGATGCAATCCTTTTTCCATCCGTTGATAAAAAAAGAGCAAAAAGTCATTTCTACAATAGTGATCTACAAGAGTACGTTTGGCGAAAGGTGTTTTCACTCGATGTATTTTTTGCAATCACCTAAATTGTGTTTTCTTTTACTTTTTTGACACCTTGGAGATGTTTATTTATTTATCTATTTATTTATTGTTAGGACTCGTGGTTCTAGTATTTCCCGTAAGGTAAGGCGAAAGCGTGTTAGGTGAGGCTTGGGTTCCCGTACCGTGGAAGTGGAAAGTACTAGTAGGAATGGCGCGCCCTTGCGCGCCGCGTGGAAACAATTTGTAAAGATTATAGGTATATATATAATGACGAAGATTATTTCCATCATAAGCGATCTTAAGATGTTTATGTAGATCATCAGTACATCATATAGAACAGTAGGGTCATCAGTAGGCAGTAGATTAAGTTGGATACATAAGGGAGTTTAGAGGGTAGGCGTAAGCAGTGAGAAGTAACTTGTAGAGGTGTTATACAGAAGTATCAGCAGTTTGATCTGTCCCTTTTTGTTTCTGGTCGAAGAGGCACGGGCGGTTAATTGTCTTTCCAGTAACTGCGGTCAGATTCCCACCCTTGTTGACCATCATCTGAGTTGCGCCGTGGTACTGCAAACATATTTGCATAGTGATAAGTATATTTTATGTGAGGGATTTTAACAGCTGTGTGGCAACATGTGTGTAAAGAAGTACGTAGATATAGTTTATGCAGATCATGAGCAGTGTGGACTGACCGTCATCATGAGAGGCATGGCTCGGTGAAGCTGTAGAAATACCTGCATATAACTAAATATGGGTTCCCAGCAGAAATTAGCTATAAGTAGCCTGTAGCCTCAACAGTAATTGACAACCACATCAGCCTTTTAAATATAAACGAGATCAAAAGGTAGCTATTTAGGTACTGAGACAAAGAAAGGCCATGCATTAACAGAACTGTATGAGCCAAATCTGTAAATCGCTTAAGTTAGATTTATCTTGAGTCACCTAATATATGAATTTTTAACATATCCTAATGGGATTAGAAAAATTAGTCCATAAGTGCATAACCTTCCCGTAGGAAAAATGTACTCCTATCTAGCTGTAGCTTTGTGCAGAGCATAGTGGTAAAGGGTTTAAAGCTACCCAAAAAGCAGATAAGGTTGTTCAGTAAGCTACTACTGAGACTGTAGAGAGAGAGTTTAGTACAAACAATACAAGAGAGTACATAAGGTATGTGACAGTCTGTATGAAGGCACTCATTATGAACCAACAGAAAAATGAGCTGAGCAGTTTTGCTAACTGTTGGGCAGTAAGTAAAAGGCAAATCAAACATTACAATACAGCTACAATTATTCTCAACAGAAATTGCAGAAAACCAGTATGATATATCCCAAAATAGATTGCAGAAGTGGACCAGTAGGTATTTGATCCAAACAAATCATAATAGGTACTTGAACCAAACAAATAAACTGTTTCATGAAAGCGATATTTCTCTCAGAAGTGAACTGATGCTTACCTACTGTCACTGGTCACTTGAGATAGCAACCAAGCTGCTGATGTGCTGCTGTCCACCTGCTTTTTCTCAAGAACTGAAACTGAAAGCCGCCGATGGGAATTGATAAAGAAAGGACCTCCAATGCTGCTCCTCTGAACTGTTGAAACCTGCAAGCAAAGGAAAGGTAGGACACATAATTCAAATTGTGCGTGTAGTTTTATTTGTAACTGGAACTTGAACAGTAGTGGTCACTCAGGTAAAGAAAAAAGAAATACAAAGAACACATGGGAACAATTACGTACACATAACAGGAAGTCCATTTAAGTGATCAATAAAAAATACAGATGCTATGTCTCGAGAATGTGTTCACGTGACTAAAAAAATTCTTAACTCAACCCATACTGAAAGTCTATATAAGTGATCAGTAAAAAATATGGGAATGGTATGTACCCATAACAAAGCTTAGTTATCTATTTACTGTTTACCATTAACAAATAATTTGAGGATGGGAGTAGGGCTGCTTACATGATTTTGGAGAAGCTGGCATGCTTCAGTAGTGTATATTTTTTCAGCAGCAGGGCTGAGAATCCAATAAAATTTGAGTTCAGGTAGATATATTTTCAAAAAAATACATTTCATTTATATACATCCGAACCCATTCCAAGAGAAGAAAAACAAAAAAAAATCAGACCCATTCTAGAGAATGCGCGCGCCATTGCGCGCGTCGCAAGTTAGGCGGAGGAAATGCATCCATCACATATGTTATATAGGGAAGCTGGAACATTTTTTTTTAGGTTAGAGCAGTTGCATGAGAAATATATATATACTAAAAAGAGTACAACAGCAGCACTGCACGTTGAGACATGCTCAGATTTTTTCTTCCACGACATGAATGGAACAGGTAGCAAAAATTGTGCTATTGTGGATATGTTGAGCAAAATAATTCCATACTGGACACAATACTGCAGGTAACGATCTGGAACGAATTGAAAATGAAAGGTAGCAGTGAAAAACTGGAATAAAGGCAGAGTGAAAGAAAAGTAGGTGTCACCAAAGACAAAACTAAAGGCAGCAAGTACTTCATGAAGGAAATGGGTAATCTACAATTGAAATGACCTACAAGGCAAAATACATCACCAGGGAAAAAGGAGAACAATTCAAACTTAAGAGTGTGCTCTGGAACGTATCCTGAAAAATTATGTACCCACTATTGTTCACAGAATGATGAATGAAACTCAGTGAGGATGTTGACCAGCAAACATAGTTGTTGAAATTGATTGTATTAAGTTGAACCATCGCTTTGATTTTAGAGCTGAATGGGAGGACATTGGTAAGCATGGGAAGGTCACTACATTATTAACCAATTTATCTGAAGAATATAATTAGAATCCGCAGTATTAGTAAATAATGAAAAATGTTATTAAGTGGAAAACAGCAGACTTGAATTATATACCATCCTGAAGGGGAAAATCCAACTGTACTAAACTTGAGCAGGCAACAGAAATGGAATTTCGTATCAAAATGGAAACGAAAAGGCAATATTTTATCTTAGACGAACACAATAAATCATTGCAGCACATGAAGCATTGTTGTATAGAAGGGAAATACCAAAAACATGTGGTGTTACTTAATATAGATGCAACCAATAATCATCATTGCTTCCTAAATCAAGTGAATCTGAAGCGTCTAATTAGATCAGTCTTGCGATATGATAAGAAAACTAAGTATCTTATAAAGATAACATGATCAAATGGGGATGTACCTAAAATATTTTAGTTTAAAGGTTGTCATCTCTATAGAAGCACTGGATGCCATTGGCCTCCCTGTGTAACTATTGGCAAAGACAGACCATAATCAGAGAAGGTAAACAATGACCTGAGTAACGTCGAATTAAAATCAATGCTGTAGCAATAAATGGAAACCAGCGATGTCATGGAAAATAAGGACAGCAGTCAAGAGAAACTTTCAAATTAATAACCTCATTAATGGCTGCTCTTGTATCTCAGGACATGAAACATATAATTTGATGCAATTATTTCTTAAACGATGATAGCTCCACTGCAATGTGGCTATAGGCAATATATTGACCAAAACCACGTGACATCGCTAATTAAAGAAAACATCTCCAATATCAAAGCATTGATATTGCTCGGAGCTACAGCAGCAGATGGTCAATAAATTGCAAGAGGTAGATGGCAAGTCGCATCAGCCATGAACACAAAAATAAGTATCAAGCAAATGAAGAGGTAGATGGCACTATGGCAGACTGACTAGGGCGTTTAGTGATTTACCCCCAAATGAAGCGATGCAGCTGGAAAAAATTAAAAAAATGCATATTGATGGAACCGGTACATAGATGTACCAAATCGACCAAGCAAGTATCAGATCTTAC
Source organism: Saccharum spontaneum (assembly GCA_022457205.1). Classification (NCBI taxonomy): domain Eukaryota; kingdom Viridiplantae; phylum Streptophyta; class Magnoliopsida; order Poales; family Poaceae; genus Saccharum; species Saccharum spontaneum. The sequence continues at coordinate 1,439,838 of CM039605.1, read as the reverse complement.
CAATAAGATAGTCGTAGGGACTGTGGGGCAGCGACATGAGCGAGGACCTGATAAGATAGCTGAACCTGGTTGGACATGACAAGCTCACTGTCCAATAGATGCGCAAAAATCATTGATTTTCAGTAATGCATAAAGGGTGAGCAATACAAAAAAACACCTTACGGAAAATAGCCGTGCTTACCCAAAAAAAAATTGCAGATCATCATTAATCACAATGTGTAGCTGCATGTTCCTCGATACCTATCCATCTATTCAAGTGAAGGGAAAAGGCTGGAAATTTTGTTCTTACCAAGTCGTCCATCAGTTTGATGGCAACAAACAGGTGCTGAACTTGAAAAAATATGAGATGAAAAAGAGATGACCACTTGCTTCGAGAACGGCTTACAATTTGGTAAAATATCCCTAACCCTCACAAATTGGTATGGAGGGAGTAATTTGGAACCTTAGTCCACTGCCACAACATGAGAAACCAACAAATCCAAATTTTACGGGATGAAACCAAATTCATATCTTCGACTCTGACTTTTATAAGCAAATTGAATAACCTAAATAGACCTGACATCCAGTTCAAATCTGTTCTTTTACAGAACTAACACCCCAATTTAGCTTATGTAGGTTATAGAAATTAGAACCTTGTGATGGTATGCCTCCTGGTGGAGAAACATGAATTCAGTTTCTTGCAAGGGTAAAAGAATATGAATATCCATATGGCAAAGCTATACACAAGGTTGCAAAGTTATACTCCAGATTCCAGGGGCAGAGTTCACATTAGCTAAAAGCAAAATTATATTTCAGATAGGAAAGTCATACCCACTGTAAGAACTATAGAATAGGAATGAAATAAGGAAGTCAACCCATAGCTTCAGTTTAGGAACGTAATGGGAAAACCGACCCTCATATTGCAGTTCCCCAAATAATGAATTACCTTGGTAGCAAGGACAACTGCAAAAATAGGGTGTGTTCAGTAATACTTTAGTTTAGAAACCTAAAGGAAAAACCGTCCCTGATATTGCAGCTGACCATATAATAAATTACCTTGCTAGCAAGCACAACTGCAAATACATCATAGGCAATGGGGTGTGCTCAGTAATAGAACAATCAATAAAATGTGTGAAGCAAAGACATCATTGACAATCGACTTATGCTCATTAACAAATGGAAAAAATGTAGCAACTAATATAACGACATTGTCATGGCAAAGCCAATGAAAATAGCAAGATTCACACAACAATCAAGTAACTATATAATCATCATTGCACAATTCCATTGTCTCAGTCTGCAAAAAGTCCATCATTGCACAATCCCCAAACCTCAGTAGACATCATGAAACAATTACTAACAACTGTACAAAGAAGGATATCAGTTGCAAAGTTATACTCCAGATTCCAGGGGCAGAGTTCACATTAGCTAAAAGCAAAATCATATTCCAGATCGGAAAGTCATACCCACTGTAGGAACTGTAGAATAGGAATCAAATAAGGAAGTCAACCCATAGCTTCAGTTTAGGAACGTAACGGGAAAATAGACCCTCATATTGAAGCTCACCAAATAATGAATTACCTTGGTAGCAAGGACAACTGCAAAAATAGGGTGTGCTCAGTAATACTTTAGTTTAGAAACCTAAAGGAAAAAAACCGACCCTGATATTGCAGTTGACCATATAATAAATTACCTTGCTAGCAAGCACAACTGCAAATACATCATAGGCACTGGGGTGTGCTCAGTAATAGAACAATCAATAAAATGTGTGAAGCAAAGACATCATTGACAATGGACTTATGCTCATTAACAAATGGACAAAAGGTAGCAACTAATATAACGACATTGTCATGGCAAAGGCAATGAAAATAGCAAGATTCACACAATAATCAAGTAATTATATAATCATCATTGCACAATTCCATTGTCTCAGTCTGCAGAAAGTCCATCATCGCACAATCCGCAAACCTCAGTAGACATCATGAAACAATTACTAACCACTGTACAAGGAAGGATATCAGTCGGCACCCGGTCTCTGAGATCAGGCAAGCTAGGTGGAGAAAAGGGGGAGAACAATAAATGTACGGTAAAATCAATGTTGCCTTACCGGATTGCCTCAATCAACAAAGATCCGCCCCCTCCAAATCGCCCATCCAATGGCCAAATCGTGCACCTGGCAGAGCAGAGGCATGACCACCGCCTGAATTCACGCCAAAGGGGGACGAGCGGCCACCGGCAGCCGGCCGCGTCACGCGGTGTCGCGGGGGCCCGGCCGCGCGGGCGGTGGGGGGAGAAGAAGGGAGGGGGGCCCGCTGGGCGCGCCGGCCGCAGGAGGCGCCGTCCCCCGTGCCCGTGGCGCGTCGGGAGGGAAGGAGGGAGAGAGAAAAGGAGGACACGCCGGCCGCAGGAGGCGGCATCACCTCATGGCCGTCGCTGCTGTGGCCATGGCCAGGACCCGGTCGGCCGGTGCGCTGCCGCGTCGGAGGGCGGCCAACACATGGGCCCAGGCGCTGCGCCGCCGCAGGGGGAGAGAGGGAGAGAGAGACGGCGGCGCTGGCACGGGTGGCGTGGGGAGTGCCGGTAAGCGGAGAGGGGAGCGCACGGGATCGAGACCAAGAGACCGGATCTGGATCGCCGCGAGATGGGGATCAAACGGGAAAAATCTTTTCGGGTGCGGAGGGGCCGCACCGCCGTGCAAGGCGGCTGCCCTAGCCGCCGCCATGAGAGAGGAGGGAGAGGGAGGAGGCGCGGACGCGGACGCCACACCGGGAGAGAGAGGGAGGGAGGCGTCGGGACCGGCCGCGGCGCCGGGACGACGGCGGCGGAGGCGCGGGTCGTGGGGAGAAGGGGAGCGGCTTGGAGAGGAGAGACTGAGAGAGGCCGAGAGAGGGAGAGGGAGCAGAGAAGAGGGCACGGAGGTAGCTGCAGCCGTCGGATGGAGAGATCGAACGGCAGAAGGAATTTCAGGTGACGTGTCCCCAACGCCTGATTTCGGGGCGACGTGGCCGAAAAACGGACACGGGGTTTGCCTCCGCCTTGTAGGGTTAAATACTAGTGCCTTGTGTAGTTCCTCTCAAAATTCCAAGTTTTCACTCTCTCTCCATCACATCAATTTTTAGTTGTTTGTATGGAATATTAAATGTAGGTAAAAAAGATAACTAATTACACAGTTTAGTTGGAAATCACGAGATGAATCTTTTGAGTCTAGTTGGTCTATGATTGGACAATATTGGTCAAATAAAACGAAAGTGATATTATTCATCAGGTTAAAAATTTTTTCAATCTAAACATGACTTAGTACCCAAGTAGTAGAGAGTAGGCAGGCATGCCTGAATGGCTGAATGAACAGAGAAAGAATCAACCATCGGAAAGGTTGCTGCAAGCAACAACAGCGTGTGTATTTGGGGACGACCGACGCGGCCAGTTGGGGACTCGATCGTACGTACGTATCCCCGTACATTGTAACCTCTCGCCACGTCATCTTATAAGGTTTGACGGTTTGTGATAGGGTCACTTAATTAAAGGTCTCACCTTCAGTAAACCATGTCTTGCTTATCGCTAATGCAATACCACGGGCGTCCGTCCCACGTTTGCCATTCTGGACGCGGCTGGTTGGGCTGCGAAGCAGCCCATAGGCATGCTTCCCTTATCGGTATATATGGTTTCTCTAAAAAAATAATAAAAAAAAAAGAGTGACATCTTATCTTCCCCATTCAACATTGGCTCCACCACACCGTTCGCCCTTCGGTCACGTACGCATGAGCTCCACGAGCGCCGCCGCCATCCGCATATGCACGAGCATCAAGTGCCACCGCTAACCGCGTACACACGAGCTCCACCGGTCGCGCTGTGCTGCCCGCCCGGGGTGAGAGAGATCGCTGCTACCTCCACCACGGGGCCGGATGCCTGGTCAGTGGCTAGAAAGACTTCCGCCTATGCCTGTCTAGCTCGCTACGCCCGGGTGTAGAGCTCACCAGTGTGCAGCTCACAGTAGCCTAGGCATAGCCTGCCCACGCACGTCTCACACCCGCCTACACAATTCACCGTGGCTGGGTGTTGACGGTCCTTAAGTATCAATTATAACTATCAAATAAATAGAGAAAAGGATCCAAATGAAACCAACACCTAGACTTAGGGTTTTATCTGACAGAATTACACGAGTTTTGCTGTTTATCTATTTCTGCAGGGGGTTATCAGGAAATACGGAAGAAAGGCCCACATGTCGGATTAATGACGGGATATTAACCGAACACGTAATTATCTTACATCTAGAAGAGTCCAGAAGCCACGAGAACGAACGGGAGGCGTAACAGAGCCGGGGACAGGGCGCCCGCCCTAGTCCCTAGGGCGCCCGCCCTGCTGGCTCAGCCAATTAGGCTCCGCCTCGAGGATTATGCTCCACCGACCTAGAGGATCAAGGAAAACCGTCCGTTCAATGTCGGTTTGATCCGACGGCCCAGATTCATCCGAAAGGGCTATATAAGCAAGGCCCCTGCCCCTGGAGGAGAGGCCCTCGTCTCATACTTCAAACCCTAATTCAGGAGGAGAGCCTCTGATCAAGCCCTAGAGCCACCACATCAACTAGATCTCTAGTTAGCATAGCTACATAGGATTAGAACTAGAAGGAGTCAATCTTCGATTGGTTCCCGGATCTGACAAGAGGATTCTTGGTAATTCCTCTATTGTTCTTCAATTGTTCATCTTTGTTCTTCAATATTATGAATATGACTTTGTTCTATTTCAATATAGTGGTTATGACTTTGCTCTACTTGATTATATTTGCAATTATATTGTTCTTAGTTTATCATAGTTATATGCTTGGCTTAGTTAGATTGGAATTATATACATGCCTAGGATCGTAAAGCGTTTATCCATGTGTACAGTGGGTGAATAATAACTATTGTGTAGACGTGGTGTCTATACCGTATTTATCTGCGATTGCACCCTATATGCCGGATTGTGGGGTAGTTCGCGATAGTGACAGCTTCGTTGATTCTTATATAGTCCCCCTCTCGTGTATAGGGCAGGCAGAGCAATACTATTACAGGGGAGTGATTGCTATGTTCTTCATCTTCCTTGCTAATATACACTATGCATGGATATAGTCTTTTCTCACCATGATTGCCAAGTATAATTACACTAACTATGATATGCTAGACTTTATAGTTAATAATAACTTAGGGAATATCTTTGTAGTTCATCCTAATTCCATGCTAATGACTTGCTAGAATATCTGTTGAGGTGCTTATCATTATTATATGTGGCTAGCTGATCAGATTAATTATCTTTGTCACCATTATCACTTTACCTTTACTTAATGTGACATTTATACCTGTATAAAGAGATTGATAAATACTCTCAGTTATACATGCAATGATGTGTACTCAGTTCCATATTCTCATTCCATTATCAACCATGATACTTAGAAATCCCTTCCCGGTGGTAAAAATATAAATAACGATACCTGGAATACTTCCCGGTTAAAATGCTACATCGGTATTAATCTGTGCGCTTGCAGATCCCTTTTATTATTTATCTTGATGAGCAAATGCATATTTCAATACCGCGTCTCTCATGTCATGCTGGGGATGACAACTTGGCTTAAGTGGCATGAGGGATAGGTTTGGCATTTTTGGCGCCGTTATCAGAATTAGAAAACTAAGTCTACTTTTGGTAGTGACGTTAAGAATGCCCAACACTGGGGCGAAACTCGCCCGCGTGCAGCCCGCGATGCCCGGGATAGAACTTCACACACCGATGAGGATACATTCTCCCTAGCAGCAAGGAGATGTTGCGCTGAAACTGCATGTTGCAAGCATCTGTTGTGATTGTTTCAAATGTTTCAGAGGTGTGTTGCAAGTGTTTTATATCAATGTTGCAAAAATAGATCAGAATGTTGCACATATTGCAATGGTGTTTTTAAGTGTATGTTACAAATGTTTCATCTGTTTCAGACGTATAAGTTGCAAGTGGTTCATCTGGATGTTGGAAAAGTAGATCTGAATGTTGCATATACATACACGTTGCAAGCGTATATTTTAGGTGTTTCATATGTATGTTGCAAGTGTTTTTATCTGGACGTTGCATATGTTTTGTAAAAGTTACAAACATGTGTTTCTTGGTGTTCCAAATGTATGTTTTAAGTGTGTCAACTGTTTCGGACGTATGTTACAAAGTATTCATCTAGATGTTGCAAAACTAGATATGATGGTGTACATATTGCAGTGGGACCCACTGCGGCAGCCGCCTGCTGCAGCTGCTCAGCCCGCATGCATGCGCGTGGAAGCAGAGGGGGCGTGAGCGGCAGGCGCGGGAAATGGAGTAGGCACAGATCAAGACGTGGTCCCCACGTAGGCACGCCCAGGCGTGGAAAATGGCGCGGCGCGAGCCCCCACACGAAGCAGGCACAGACGCGCGTGTGGGCACAGCAGCATGAGGCAAGGACAAACGCGGACATCCGGAGGCTAGCTTGACCCCTCGCTTATTTTTGGATCGGAGCTATACTAGGCTTTAAACGAACTCATGAATTATTGAAGCTGTATTATACTCCCTCCATCCCAAATTATAAGACGTTTGACTTTTTTTACCTCAAGTTTGACCACTCGTCTTATTCAAAAAATTTGTACAAATATAGTCAAATTTAAGTCATTCTTGAAGAACTTTTATTAATATACCAAGCTACGATAAAAAATTAATATTTTGCACAATTTTTTTGAATAAGACGAGTGGTCAAACTTGGTGTCAAAAAAGTCAAACGTCTTATAATTTGGGATGGAGGGAGTAGGTGGTTAGTTGGAGGGGAAAAAAACAGCTGCGGCACACGGCATCCATCCAAGACGCATCCACCTCAGCATGGGTACATACAGACGTTGCTGTTAGCAACAAGCAGCACCATTTCCATTTTGAGTCATCAGCATCGTATTAAGCAGACGTAGCAGTTGAATGAGTGGTTTGGCTGGCGATGACCAGGTACGAGATGCGTCGGTGGGTGCGGTGCCTGTCGCGTGGCCAGACCGCCATGCCTTGCCTGATCCCTCCCTCAGAGCACCACAGTACCACACACGGAATGGACACAGCAATCTCCCGCCACGCGCTCGGAAGACGCCTGTTATTCCTTTCCTTCACGCATTCCACAACCACCACCTCGTTCGTCCATCCACGAATCATCATTTTTTTATTCATGTTACTATTAAATTATTGTTCGCTCGCTTCCTTACAAATGCAAGCTACTTGCTTACATGCACACACGCCACAGCACGTCCCAATTCTCCATCTTCTTCGTCTCTAGCTGACCATCCATCGTCAACAACCAAGGTCGCCCAAGCCCCAAACCCGCTGATATGGCATCTTCTTCCTCCTCCGCCTCGGTCCGGCAGAGGCCAGCGGCCGCCGTGCCCGGTCAGCAGCAGCAGCCACGGCCAATCCTCCAAGCAGACGAGAAGCAGCAGCAGCAAGCAGACCTCCTCCCTCATCAGCAACAAGACGAAGCCACCGGCGTGGCACCCTCTCCGCCTCCTCCTCAAACGTCGGCGTTGTCCCAGGCGCTGGCCTCCACAGCCAACCTCGCCAACCTGCTCCCCACCGGCACGCTGCTGGCCTTCAACCTGCTCGCCCCAACCTTCACCAACCACGGCGCGTGCGACGCGACGACATCGCTCCTCACGCGATGCCTCCTCGCCATCCTCGCCGTCGCCAGCGCGCTGGCCTGCTTCACCGACTCGCTCAAGTCCCCGCACGACGGCCGCGTCTACTACGGCGTCGCCACCCGCACCGGGCTCTGGCTCATCGACTACCCGCCCGACGCGCCGCCGCTGCCCGCGGGAGCCACCAGGAAGTACAGGCTCGCGGTCCTCGACTTCGTGCACGCCGCGCTGTCCGCCGCCGTGTTTGGGGTCGTCGCCGCCAGGGACAGGGACGTCGTCGCGTGCCTGTGGGGCCCCGAGCCGGACAGGGCCACGCGGGAGCTCATCGACGTCCTGCCGCTTGGTGTTGGCGTGCTCTGTAGCCTCCTCTTCGTCGCCTTCCCCACCAGACGACACGGCATCGGATACCCCGTCGTTGCCAACGGCGCCGCCGCCGCCAGCACGTCTTAATTAATTTCTTTATTACTATTGTATACTGTATATAATACTCCTATTTGGGTAGAGAGGAAAATAAAAGAGGGAGTCATCATATATACTCATATACCACACACTCAACTGCTGACTGATTGATTGTTCATCATTATCACCTGTAGCAGTACTATATATATACATTTATTTGATTTGATTTGATTTGAAGACTTGATGTAAAAATTGTCATATTCCATCCAAAGTTGAAAGTGCTGAGCCTTCGTTGCTCAAAAAGTGTGCATGGATCGGATGCACTGCAATGTCTGCTAAATTAAACTCGATGGATGTCTTGGCGTTCCGAATATTTCGCGCTGCCTGCTGTTGGTCGTCGCGGCAAATGGGGGGCCGGAAACAAGTGGTGGTTCAGGAACTGGACAGCCGAATTCTTGAGAGACCTTCTCGGCTGCGTGGATTGCACTACACTGCGTTGCGTGTTGTAAATCCATGAATAGGTCGTCTTGTTTGAAGGAAAGGATTTTGTGACAGCCTGTATGTTTGACAAGAGTGCGCAGCTCTTCGTAATTTGCTTTTAAGTGATGTTGCATTGGATTTATAAATAAACTTGTAGCGTAAAAGGCTAACCCTGCTAGTTAGAGCAAGCAGGGTTTTTTTTACCGACCGGTCACCTCAAACCGCCGGCCTCCGGTTCCGGTTTACTGGTCCGGTTTACCGGTAACCGGTCGAATTTGAATTTGAATTCAAACGCGCCTTCGGTCCGGTTTGCGACCGGTTTACCGCTCGGTTTGAGAGGTAACCGCTACAAACCGTTTGGAATTTTCTTTTTTCTTTGCCCGTGGCGGTTTGTGGCGGTTTGTAGCGGTTTGTGCCCGGCTTACCAAGCGGTTTGTAGCGGTTACCGCGTTTTGTGCCCGTGGCGGCTTAATGGGCCTCATGGGCCTTAACGGGCTGGGACCGGAATTTTTCTTTTTCTTTTTTTTTCAAACTTCTATACGTATAAATAAATACTAAACGAACTCGAATTTGAAAAAATTTTACACCATTGGCTTCTATAAATTATGAACTATTTTTAGGAATTTTTTCAGCATTTTTTTCAAATTTTAAATTTGAATTTGGGGAATACCTAACCGGACCGGACCGGAACCGTCCGGCCCGGTAAGTCCGGTAACCGCGGTAAACCGCGGTTTACCGGCCGGTAGAAAAAAACCCTGAGAGCAAGTACTCTGTATAATGATAGGCTACAAGCTGAGGTGGATGAAAGATGGGAAGTTAACTTTGGTGCAAAAACCAAGAAAAATTGTGAGAGCGATAAGTAGGCCATGTATTAATACTCATGAGCTAACTATTATATGGGTGAGTTGAGAGAAAGCTACAAAGAAATCTTGCAGCCAGCTGCTGACTGTATTATTAGTCTTGCTCTTAGTCGTAACTTGTAACGAGTCCCGCGGTGGTTCATTTTTGTATGAAAAATGTTATCGATCTTCTCTTCTCAAAAAGTCTGTCCTACCCATTTTTGGTCGCCTTGAGTTTTCGTAGAAATTCATTCTGGATGGTTTGAGCTGGTTTTCAAATTAAAGTGCCATGATCCTATCTTGTTCCAGTATCGCCTAATGTGTAATGAACTAATGATGCGGTCGCGTCATTGAAATTATTGACTGATTGATTCCCCTTTATTCTCTAGTAATACTATAAAATAAGGTGGCATCTGGCTTAAAAAGAAACAGATAAATGAGATTGCATCACACGCCTTTTTAAGCGGCCAATCTCCATTAGCAACGTCATGAGTGAAAATCGTGTCGTGGCAAAGTCGCTATCTCATTACCAGTACGCCAAGTGCAGTTGCACGTGACCAACGGCACAAGTAGCTTCTGTTGTAGTAAAAACAGTATCTGTAGAAATAGAACGTATTTGAGAATAATTCCTCTTTATTAAAGTTCCCTTTTAAACGTGCCATATCGTTTCTCTTTGCTAGTACAAAAATAAGAATCAGTTCTAACTATTTCACTTTGAGAATTCAAAATTTCATATTATTTAGCAGTGATTCTGTTGATACTGTAAAAAGTTTCGTGGTGCCAAACGTTTAGTCGCCGTATTTGAGAAAACAATTCGTGTTATTTGTTAATAGTGGGGCGAACTGGGCAGATCGACTGAAATGTGGCCCGTGTTGACATTCATATGCCTCATTAAGATGACTGGAAGGCTCTCTATAATTTTGCAGCAAAAGCATTCGATTCTTGGCCAGAGAGACGCACCTTGTGATACTCCATCTGTCCTGAAAGAAGTGTACACCTCATATTTTGAGGAGTTCAAATAAACTAAAATGTAACCATTTTATAAGAAAAAATGCTAAGATTTATAATACTCAATCTATCTCTGAAAGAATAGATTTCTAGACTGAAAATTTGTCCTATAATAAATCAACTTTTAGGCTCTCATCATACATTAGACTCATTTATTTCCTTGGTGTTTCTAGTACTCGACGTACCCATTTATTGTGCCTACTGCCTAGACATTACGCTACAATGGTTGATGTAGTGCGTGCAATAACATTTAATATATTATTGGAAACACCAAAAATCAACGCTCCAACTTCTTGGTAAGTGGTGAGTCCAGTTAAAGTTAGGAAGCTTAATAAAGGGTAGTAAGGTCTTTTTCTCTTATTTGCTAACATGTTCTAAACTTGCTAAAAATCTATTCTTTCATGGACAGAGAGAGTATCGAATAATCATACCATCATTAGGTTAAACACAACATGTATTTTCATACCAATCATATTTAGGTCATGTTTGGATCAAGGAGATAAATATATTAGTTACCTGCTAATAATTAGTTCATTGGATCCAAATAAGTCTAACTAATAGTTTAGCTAATTGATAGTTGAATACTCAACTAGTTGAACCAAAGTGGCTAATATGAGCTAATAATAGTTACAACCTATATTATCAGCTAATTGATCCAAACAGGCCCTTAGAGATACAAATGTTAATACTTCAAACTTGAGATTGTTTGATTCCTTGAAGTACGAGATGTGCATTTATTTTGAGACAGAGGTAGCATGCCGGCATGTCGTTGTCCAGTGCCACACCTAGAGATGGCAAGGTGTACTTAAAACCCTAAATCTGATGGGTTTTTACGGTATTAGGATATAAACATAGGTCAATTTTACTATCCGCGGGTTTGTTAATGGGAAAAAGTCAGGCCATGCGGGCTTTGCACGCGTGGGTTTAGGGTCTAATACACAAATCTGTAAAATTCAGATTTTTGAAACCTAGTCCTCCCATCATAGTAGAGAAGCTCATATTAAGTCGTAATATTTTTAATTTGTTAACAAGGCGTATATAAATGGCCTGCCTATCTAAAAGCATAACCTAGCTAATTTCAGGCAGTGTTTAGATCACTTGAAACTTCCAAAAATTTTATAAGATTCCCCGTCACATCGAATCTTTAGACGTATGCATGGAGCATTAAATGTAGGTAAAAAAATAACTAATTGCACAGTTTGTCTGTAAATGTCGAGACGAATCTTTTGAGCCTAGTTAGTCCATGATTGGATAAATTTTACCAAATAACAACGAAAAGTGCTACAGGAACTTTACACCAACTTTTACACCATCTAAACATAGTAGGTGTGGTTGCTTGATTTCAACAGTGCTTGGTGAGTGGCGGTGGTGCTGCTGCAGCAAGCACTACCTATGCCTTGTTTAGATACTCAAATTTACCCTCAAATTCCACTATGCAACACATCAAAATGTCGGTACATATATGGAGTATTAAATGTAGATGAAATCAAAAACTAATTGCACAGTTTTGTTGTACTTTACGAGACAAATATTTTAAGCCTAATTAATCAATATTTAGATAATTATTACCAAATAAAAACAAAATTACTATAGTGTGACGAGACATTTACTATGCAAAATTTAGATCACAAATTTAGAATCTAAACCAGGCCCTACCCATCGCAGTCAGTATCACCGGCGGATGCCACTACAATGCGGGCCCTACATAGGATGCCCCACACGGCAGTGGCTCCCTCCTCCTCGTTCCTAAATTTCGTAGCTTTTCACTGGAACCGGCAGGGAAAAAGGCATACATTTCCTTTCTTTTTCATCAAAAAGAACAAAAAAAAAAAGCATTCACTGAAAGTCTGAAACTTGTCGTAGAAGCAAGCGAAATACTTGGCCACTGCCAGCTGGGTCCAGCCCAGGTCGAAGCCCACAGGTCACGTCACCGAGCAGGCGGGGTGTGCCTGGTTGGGCCTGCCTGATAAACCGCAAGCCCAAATCAGCCTGGCCCGACCGATCCGATCTTTTGGAAGCGAACCGACCTCGCTCGCGCTAGGGTTACTCGCGCACGGCGCCTCCATTCCCCCGTCAACCACAACCCACGCGCTCGCCCTCGCCTCGCCTCCAGGATCTCGTCCGCTCCACCTCCTCGGGCCAAGGAATCGTTCCCCGCCGGCGGCCTCCCTCCCTCCCTCCGTTCCGTCGCGGGTGAGTCTACACGCACCGCACCGGATCCTTCTCCGGCCGCCGGATCCGCCGTCGATTTTGGTCGCGCGCCAGTCAATCGGCGGATGCGGTTTGAATCTAATGGCCGGATCTACGCCGCCCTTCCCGCTGCTTTGTTTGTTTTCCCCGCCGGCCGCCCAGATCCTCCTCGCCTGACCCCTCCTTTCTCGTTTTCAGGCCGTCCTCTGTATCACCAGCCAAGCAAAGGATCGGATTCAGACCTTCCTCTGTATCACCAGCAAAGCAAAGGATCGGAGGCCAGCAAGGTAACCCAACTTCTTCTGTATCTGTCTATGCTATATGCTATGCTCTAGGTTGGGATTAGTTCTGAGCTGCAAATTCTGTCCTTTTGTTGTTTACTTCAATCTTGAATGAAATCAAATGAAAGGGATACACTGAGGAATATATATCTAGTATCTAAGTATATGTAAAAAGGCATGTATTGTAGCATTACAAACCCTATCTTATTTCAAGATGGAGACTCTAGTTCTGATATTCTTGCAATCAAGTAAACATGCCTGTTGCTTTTTTGATGAATGAATGAATACATATAAGCTAATTGCTGCTGTCCAAGATTCAGACTCTTGTCCCATGTACGCTTGCTGTTGTTTTGAAATTGCTACTAGTTAAGGTGTTCGAAATCTGTACTTGTGTATCATGCAAAACCAACAAGTGGTCTAAGTTTTATAGTACTAAGATATGTGGAAACAGTTAGTCATTACTTCCACGAAGTTTTGTAAATCTTCGGTAAAAATGCAGACATTTGGTATCTACAGCAAACTTTTCCAGTGACTTCCATATATAACCTACTACATATGTTTTACTTATTCTTTTGTGCCGCATCTTTCTATACCAGTCTGCTATTCATTGTATGCGTGCCTCTTCCCATTACTCGTTGAGCATTGATGCAAAATGGTTATGAACAATGATGCGATGCAGCACACCTTGCTATGTTTTTAGTGATCAGACCTTCATTTGTATATATTTATCAATTTTTGCATGGAATGACATTTAAATTGTCAATAACAGCCCTATCACTTTTAATTCCAGCTGATCTGAACATTGGAGTAGAACAAGGGGCTTGTTCAAAAGTGTGAATTGCATGGAGATGGGAATGACTCCTGAAGTGATGTATGGTCAAAATTTTTTTGTTCCTGCTACTGCAAATCCCTACCAATATGGTTATGCAGGTAAAAGGAAACGTCCTACCTTTGTATTATGCCTGTCCTTGGTGCTTGCCTCTTTTCAGTATTTCATTTGATGGTAACCGATTTGTCAAATGCAGAAGTTGGATCACCGATGGAATGGTATAACCACCCGAGCTCTTTAGGATATGATGGCCAAGATATTTACTATCCGGTTAGTCTATACAATATAAAAGACTTGATACTTAATTGGTGCTCTTCACAGTCATGTGTTTTAACATGTTCATTCCTTTTGGGTTGTTTGCAGGCTGAAGGCATGCAATGCGTATACTACGCAGCCCCAGACAATGGATCTATGCATCCTACCTACAGTCCTTACCCTTCTGATCCTTCTTTTGTACCCGATGGCTCATTTATGCCTCAGGAGTATGTTGACCCTGCTAACTCCACATGCCAAATAGCCCCAACATCCTATTACATTCCAGCTGTTCTTCCTTATGCACAAGATAGTGTCCCAGGAAGCACAACCACTCCTCTTCACTCCTCCAATGTCGCATTTCTTCCTGGCATACCAGGTTATGCTGCAACATCTGCAAATGCAGCATTTCCTTTAATTGCTCCCGTCACCACAAAAAGCGACATTGTTATGCATCCACCTTTACAGTCTACTATTGTACCTTCAAAGCAGTTCCAGGACCATGCGAAACCGCCAAAGGTTCAACTGCACAATTCGGTTCCACAGAAGCAAGAGTTGCCGGATAGATGCATGGTGCCTGCTAAACTCCCTCATGCTTCTCAGGTAGGCAAATTTATAAGTTATTACTGATCGGCCTTTCTTTTGTCAAGTTACAGTGTATTTGTGATTAATTCTTATCTATAGAAGGAAAAAATTACTTTCCTGAACCACAAGCTTCGTCTTTTCGGGTACTGGTAGGGCCTGTATTGTGCGTGCCTCCTCCACATGATAATCTCATCCCTCATGAACATGTTCACACCATTGTAATCAAAGTTAACTTTTTAGTAGAATGTTTCTTAGGCAACTTCATTCACGCAATGTATCACACCACTTGATGTCTGGTCTTCATGCTGAAGTTTTTTCCAGGATTGCTTCGGGTGGGGTACTGGTAGTTCATTAAAACACCTTTAGCAACAAACCTAAGTTTTGGAAGTCGTTCAGAAGTTAACTTTCAGTTACTTATAAGGGGCATTACCTTTTTGTTTTTGGGATTACTTTTAGCTAAGTGAACTCTGAAATTGTAAACACATATTCCAGCTATGAATGTTTTGGACATGATTATGTTTTTTTGGGGAGGTGGGGGGGGGGGGGGTGTTTTACCTAAACCCAAAGGGGAGTCAAGTTGTCCTTTTGTGAGGTTTTCCTATTTCTATGCTGTACTGTGGGTCTTAATTGAGTTCAGGGGGTTCTTTAGCAAACTGTAGTTTGCTTCTATAGTGGTGAGCCGATGCATGGTATATAAATATTGTACTGATTTTTTATTGCTTGTTTTCAATATAGCATGTTTACTTGTAGTAAGCTGTGTGACACTCCTATTGACGTGTCTTGTTTATGACAGGTATCAGCACATTTGTCTGGAAACAATTGCCTTGGATGTGCTGCTGGATCTGATCTTCAGAAATGGGCTGCCGCCGAGAAATTCCAGCCATCTTCAAAGTCAAGTGGTCATCTAAATGGTACTGGCCAAAAAGTGCATAGCTTAGTTGATTCTGAGAAACCAAGCAATCAGAGCTCTGCCATAATTGTGAAATCTTACACGTCAAGGCTCCCTGCCTGTAATCCGGATGGGACAATCATTATAAGAACTGACCAGTACAACAGAGATGATCTCCGAACTGACTATACGTATGCAAAGTTCTTTGTTATCAAGTCAATTGGTGAGGCAGATGTGCACAAATCGATAAAGTATGGTGTATGGTCAAGTTCCTCCAATGGAAACAGCAAGCTGGATAGTGCATTCAGGGATGCTGACAGGATATCAAGGAGGCATTCTACTAAGTGTCCAGTTTTCTTGTTCTTCTCTGTGAGTATTGATTTATTGAACATCCATAAACTTTATCGTGCTCGAAGTTCAACAATTGAATTTTTTATTATGTTTATCAGGTCAATGGTAGTGGGCACTTCTGTGGCATGGCTGAGATGGTTGGACCTGTTGATTTTCACAAGGACATGGACTTCTGGTGTCAGGATAAATGGACCGGATGCTTTCCTGTGAGATGGCACATCATTAAAGATATACAAAATTGTTCTTTGCAGCATATCACACTGCAGAATAATGAAAACAAGCCTGTGACACATAGCAGAGATACACAGGAAGTAAGTGTGCCATGCCCTGTTTTGCGTTGAATTTGTTTCAGTACTGTTAAATTGTTTGATTTCAGTAAGTAGTTTATTTCTCTTGAGCATTTCCGTAGTCAGCTGCCGTAATAACTTTGCTCTCATATGAATGTGGAGACCTCATGTCATGATCTGTCGCAATGTCTCATTTGCAGATACCATACCTCCCTGGAATATCTATGATCGAGATCTTCAAAAACATCAAAGCGAGGTTCTGCCTGTTCGATGATTTTATGAGATATGAGGCAGAAGAGGCGCAAAAGAAGACACACAGAAGGTGCAAGCTGAGTTACAATGCTCCAGATTTTGTACCTGTCTCACAGCGTACAAAAGATGCTTCTGACACTCAGCAGACAAAATCCAGCAGCGTGCTGGTAGACAGAACATCTGAGATACAAAATGTGGCCGAGAAGCTGCATGATGCTAAGGTGATCAAACCTCAGGAACCGTGCGTCTCTGAAAACCAGGCCAATGAGGCTGAGAAAGAGAATGGAGTACAGGAAAGTCATTGCAGTGGCAATCAGAGCCAAGAGGATGCAGCGAAAGCTGTAACTAACCATCCACCAACTTCAAGCTTGAAGGCAGGTGGGGAGGGGAAACAGCAGTACTGGAAGAAGGTTGAAAATCCAAAGCAGCATGCAGACAGCGGTGCTGCTCAGGGCTCACTGAAAGCACCTGAAAAGCGCCTAAATGGAGTTAGTGGTTCTGCAAGCGCAGTTCCAGAGGGTGGTGAGGAGCAGAGGGTCACTGCCAAACTTGGTTCTCTCAAAATCGGTTCCAAGGCAGTGGAGGCTGACCGTAAGACTAACACAGTTGGTGTGGAAAAGTGGCTAAATGGAGTCAGTGGCTCTGTGAGTGCTGTTGCAGAGGTTGGCGAGGAGCAGAGGATCGCTGCCAAACTTGGTTCCCTCAGAATCGGTTCCAAGGCAGTGGAGGCTGACCGTAAGATTGGCACAGTTGGTGTGGTGACAATCGGCTCGATGCCAGTCAGGGTTGACAGTTGTGACGTCTAGTGGCCAATGGGGGAGCTTTTGTTTTTTGGTCCTACATTTTTTTGCCCTTCTGGGTTAATCTTTGGTGCCCAAGGTTTCCATTTTCCTTTCTTTTGGTAGAATGCCTGTCCTGGTTGGTGGTTCCTAGCTTCTATATGGCAACCAAAAAAAATATGAATAGTTAGGTTCTAGTTTCGTTGGGTTAAAAGCTAGTTTTGCAGGCAGCATTCTGATGGTGGTGGTTTCTTTTGTGGAAAAGAAAGAAGAGACTATAAGATGTGTTCGTTTGAATGACATTATTAAGTAAAAAAAAGAGAAGAGATTAGTAAACCTGGACTCTCTGGTGTGTGATTTCTTCCTTGCTCTATCTTTCCTGCTTGTTTTCTTTCTGTTGTGCCAGGATCTTATGGGCGTTGCTCGGAAATCAGATGCGTCAATGCTTGATTAAAGCAGCAGAAGAACCTGTGTGTGTTTGTGATTCGCCATCGGTACAGCCTGCCTGCCAGTTGGTCTCTTAAGGCCCAAGGACATGGCGTACTGCCCCCAAGCTCCACGCTGGCACGAAACATCCATGTCAAGGAGATTAGTAGCCTCGCAGGCACGCAAAGTGGCCTGCAGAGGTCTCGTCAGTCAAATACAGCAGCTAATTCAAGCTACCCCAATGCGAATTAGCTGCTGCTTTCCTTCAAATCTCACATCCAAAGAACCAAATGGTCCATACAGATACAGCAGCTGTTACTGTTACATGCATTGGGTGATCAGCTGAGCCAAAGCCAATACAATGCGTAGCATGCGTCCAGGAAAGAAGATGCTGAGATACACCTTTTCCCTCCATTGCATCTCTTGATCTCCATGTGATCTCTTGTTTTGCCTGTCTGTTTTTCTTCCTCCTATATATGAACCCTCATACAGGACGACCACATAACGTCCGCTGCGTCCAGTGACCCCGGGCTGCTCTCTGGGCTCGTCGGCAAAGCGCAAAGAAAATTTTTCTTTATATAATGTAGAGAACTATTATATTTTTTAGATAAATATTTTTGTACAATATAAGAATTGTCCGGATCCTAAAAATTTCTGGCTTCGCCACGTCAATGTCTCGGTCTCGTGAAATGAATGCCGCCGTACGCCCCAGCCGCATCTCCGTCGACATGCACGCCGGTGGTTCAAGTGGCCCGACAGATGAGACGATGCTGTGACTGCATAGAGGGCGACCAACTCGTTTGGACCGACATGTCCAAAATCTGTAAATAGAGACGTTGAGGGGATCTCTGGAGTAAACTTTAAGTATTAAATATAAGCTAATTACAAAACTAATTGCATAGATGGAGGTTAATTTGTGAGATGAATCTATTAAGCCTAATTAGTTCATGATTTAACAACGTGGTGCTACAGTAACACATGTGTTAATGATAGATTAATTAGGCTTAATAAATTCATCTTGTAAATTAGTCACTGCTTATGTAATTAGTTTTATAATTACTTCATATATAATCCTTCTAATTGACATCCAAACATACATTAGATGTGACACAGACTAAATTTTGTCACTGGCCTTCGCTGTAGAATATGTTCTTCATCGATGAAAAAGATATATATCTCCAAGCTCCTAATCAGACTGATATATATAGTAACGAAAAACCCAAACTAAAACTTGAATATTAAACAACTAAGTCTGACCTCCTGCACACATGTACATGTCTCCTCCCTACGCTCGACACATGCACATGTGTATACTATGGCACCAGTGCAGTTAAAGAAAAAAGGCCTCTGAACGATGCCAATTAGGTAGTCAGTAATTTATCTTTGAATTCCAGTAGAGTAGAGCCAATATCAGTATAATTTCTCGGCTTCTTTCTCAGTTTTCATGAGAAAATCATCTCCTTCAAATATTAGCTTGACTAGCAAATGGGCAATGATTGATAGAGCTACATCCTTCGTCTTGCTTTTCTTTGCATCAAATAAAAATGAACCAAATTAAATAATTTGATGAGCTTTGGGCTCATCATCCTCGGTCCCTTAAAACGAAAGTTGTCATCGACTAATTTGAGCCAATATCAAACACTTCTAGGTTCTTCGACTCATAAGCCGTGCTCATGTGTTAGAATCTAGCGATGATATGGAGTCCTGTTAGAATCTAGCGATGATATGGAGTCCAATTCTAATATATATGAGTCCTTCTAGAACATATGGGGCATCTTTTTTATAGATTTAACAGGACATTGTTATATTACTACCAATATTAAGGTTCAAATTTTAATAGAAAGAATAAAACACTGATGTCTTCATTTTCTGCTAACGTATTTTTTTTCTCCCGTTGCAACGCACGGGCACTTTTGCTAGTAAGATATGAGTGAGACAATCACATATCCCGTCATCTCATCGAGTTTTTGCTTCTACATAAGTATATCGAGAAGTAGGGAAATGCAAACATATAGGTTAGTATTTAGCATGAGTAGATATTTATGCATACCTTTGTGGCTCTGTCTGCATCATTGTCCCCAACACTAATATCATTAGTCTATTCATCTTGGGGCAGTCTTGGCTCAACGTGGTCATCGTCACCGTGCAATATGAAAGGATCAAGATGCCCAAGAGGGGGGTGAATTGGGCTTTTCTAAAAATTAATTGCAAGAATTAAATCCTACAAGCTGGAATTCACCCCTAGTGCCTACTTGTGTTCCTAGAGAGTCTACCGATAAAAAGTTTTGCACCCTAGTTTTCAATCCTAGTCTAGCATGGCAATTCTAGGAATGTAAAACAAGCAATGAAAGTAAATACGAGAAAGTAATTGCTTGAATGTAAAGGGGCAAGGAACACGGCGATGTTTTTTCGAGGTATCGGAGAGTCGCCACTCCCCACTAGTCCTCGTTGGAGCACCCGCGCAAGGGTGTCGCTCCCCCTTATCCGCGCAAGGATCAAGTGCTCTCTACGGGTTGATTCTTCGACACTCCGTCGCGGCGAATCACCCAAAACCGCTCACAACTTGAGTTGGGTCATCCACAAGCTCCGCCGGATGATCACCAAACTCCCAATCACCACCAAGCCGTCTAGGTGATGGCGATCACCAAGAGTAACAAGCTAGAACTCTCACTTGACCACAACGAGCCCAAATGAGGAGATGGATGCACACTTGCTACTCTCTAATCACTAGTGAGGAAACTCAAACTTTGATTCTCAAATCTCTATCCTCACTAGAGCTCTTGCACTCCCTTGCACTCTAAAGGGTTTTCTCAGATGTTTGAATGAGCAAGAGACCTCTAAAAGAGGTGGAGGGGTTGTATTTATACACCCCTCAGAGAAAGCGAACCGTTACTTTCCGACACGGGCTCACCGGACGCGCCGGTCGAACTGACCGGACGCGCCGGTCGCCCGTAACGGTCAAAACGCGATTTTGAACTGAACCACCGGACGCGCCGGTCAGGGGTGACCGGACGCGTCCGATCGTGCAAGGGTGCTTACTGTACTCGCACCGGACGCGAGGCCGCGTCCGATGGCTGATGACCGGACGCGTCCGGTCCTCTCTGGACCTTACTGGACTGTGACCGGACGCGCCGATCACAGCCAGGTCGCGTCCGACGGGCGTTCTCCCAGAGTGACACGTGTCAGCCACTGACCACCGCGTCCGGTCCTCGCGAGGACCGCGTCCGGTGGTCAAGGCCGAAACCCTAGCGCGGTAGTGTACTGACCGGACGCGTCCGGTGCTCCCGAAGACCGCGTCCGGTCACTGGAAAACTGCCCGAAACTTCTCGAAACGCGTCGCAACTTCAACCAAGTTGCTTCCAACTGAACTTTGAGCTATTCTAGGGTTGCCTAGCGCCAAGTTTAACAAGTGTGCACCACACCTAAACATAGGACTCGCCTAGGTCAAGCTACCCATTCATGCCCCCCTTTATAGTACGGCCAAAAGAGAAAAACGAAGATCCTAACGACTATTCCGAATGTGTCTCAACACCTCGTCATCCGGAACTAACCGTCCTTAATCTTGACGTCACTCTTTTGAAAACCGAAACGATTTCCATCAAGGGACACGAATGCCACAGTGCTCAAAGCAGTTATCACTTCCATGATCTAACTTACCAATGTTTCTGCAAAACACACGTTAGTCATGGTAATAGAGTGTTGTCATTAATTACCGAAACCAAACCTTGGGGCCTAGATGCTTTCAATCTCCCCCTTTTTGGTGATTGATGACAACACTAAGTTTCAATGGATTAGAGTGAAGGTTTTCGAGCATGCTTGGTTCACATAAGCAAAAGACAATAAGCATAAAAGGTTAGGAATTGCTTATGTGCTCCAAGCCAAAAGAGTGTACTTCATAAGATAAGACAAAAAGCGTTAGTACACATAAAGATATAGCTCATAAGTAATCGGAGTAAGGCACGGAAGCACAACCTTAGAGCTATAGCTAAAACGGTGACATATATTAATCACTGAGATGGATAACACATTAAGACTCAAAGTTTACGACTCGACGACAATGTCACACGAATGCAGTGCTGAAAAGTAAACATGATATGCATGAATGTAGCACACGAAAAACGAAAAACGAAAAACCCACTAACAAACTCCCCCTGAAACTACTCTCTCTCCCCCTTTGGCATCAAGCGCCAAAAAACTAATCTAATCTGACGGGGGGACAGACGGAGTCGTGTCGGGTGCCGAGGTGCGCGGAGTGATCACGAAGTGAAGTGAATCGCCCTCGGAGTCTGAGCTATCTGGCTGACCCTCTGAAGAAGCACGTGGCTGCGAAGCGGTCTGGGTCTGAGCAGGAACAGGCACTGACTGTGTAGCAACAAGTGGATCTGTCTGAGTAACCTGAGCCTGAAGTGCGCCAGTAGCTAGGGGATCTGTCGAGGCAACTGAAGAAGGGATGGTCTCTGTAGTCCCGGTCCCTGTCACTGGTGGAACGACTGCCTCGGGAGCTGACAACCCTGACGAAGTGTGAAACGTAGTAGTGTGCGAGGGTGTCGGCTGACCAGTCAACTCGCTGTAGGTGGCACTGAAATCACCAATAGGTGTGCCTGTCAGGAGATGCGGGCGAGGCTGGTCTGACGGTGTAAACCCCATATGTATAGGAGTGAAGCTCGGGGACTGAAAAGACTGGGGAACCTGCTGCTGTGGAGATGTAAACTGAAAGCTCGGCTGTCCCTGACTCGACGGACCACTGAAATGCAAAGCCGGAGCCATGATAGATGCAGGCGGAGGAACCCCAACTGTGATGAGATGGCGCAGAAGATCCATGTACTGCTGCTGACTCTGTCTCTGCATCTCAACCTGTTGCCTCTGGATCTCAAGCTGCTGTCTCTGAAACTCGTCCTGGCGAGCCTGAATCTGTGCTAGTGCTGCAGCTGTATCCTGTGCCTGGCGCTGTATCTGCTGCTGCTGCTGCTCCTGAGCCTGGGTCAACCTCTCAAGGATAGCCACCATGGCTGGGTCTGAGCGGGAGGCTGAGCCAGATCCACCGGCCTCGTGGTCGTGAGACCGTGGAGACCGGTACCTGGGGATGGGCTGATAGTCCTCATCAGTGCTGTCTGAAGTGACATCCTCAGGTATGTCAGCAGTCTGAGTCTCAAGGTCTGCGAGCTCTGCCTCGGCAAGCTCGTCAACTCTGGCGTCCTGCTCAGCTGCTGTCTTAGGAACGTCTGGGCGCTCACGCTGTCCTGGCGCTGGGGCCTGATCTCTAGTAACAGAGGCCCAAAGCTGTCTAATATCATAATCAGGGAAAGCTGTAGTAGTGTTAGCAATCTCCGCCCTGATCTCTGGTGGCATCTGGATAGCAGATCTGATGATAAAACAAATCCAGTGGGCATAGGGAAGCTGACGGTTACCCTTGAAGCCCTCAGCAATGGTGTCCTCCATCTCACTAAGGATAAGATCCCAGATATCAAACTGTCGCTGTGAAAGGAGGTGGTGTACAACCCAAAGCTGCATCCTCGTCAGTCCCTCTCTGTAGCCAAGTCTGGACAGTAAAGTGCGTCTGAGTATAGCATCCAAGACTCTGGCAAGTGGTGTCAGGCTGGCAGGCGTACGACGTGACCCTTCGCCAAAAGGCTCGCGAAAGCAGGGTCGAACCAGGTCGGTAGGTGGCACTGAACCACCGTGAGGGCGTCTGGGAGGTGGAGTCTGTCCATAGCACAACTGATGGATCCTCGTGTCAGAAGCAGGAAGTCTGAGGATCTCTCGGGCTCTGGAGCTGTAGAGTCTGTGATCGCGGCCTCTGAATGCAAAGTGAATAAACTCATGGGCAGGATCAATCTAAAGAGAAGCATAGAACTCCCTGACCCATGTGCCGCAGTATGCGCCTGTCCGTCCAAGAAGATCTGAAAAGCCAGGCATATAGGACAGGTGCGGACGGAGCTGCTCTCCCACAACATCAACCAATGCCTCTAGTCGACACACCCTCTGAGGTCTGAAAGCAATGCCACTGTCAACTAGGGCCCTGTAGAAGTCCTCCTGAAGTGGGGTATAGAAACCCTCTGAAGCTCTGGAATCTCTGATAGGTGGAAACCATCGGCTGACCTCCACAAACCTCAAACTCTGCACCTGACGTGCTGAAGCACCCCTCAGGTCTAAGTGCTCGACCGGGGGTGACCCTCTAACTCTGGGAGGAGGTCGTGCTCCACGACGCTGGGCCTCTGGCCTAGGTGTCACCTGAGTACGAGCACGTGTGGAGCGGCGACGTGGTGGAGACTGAGCTGCCTGCTCCTCTGTATCCTCAGTGGCCTATGGAGCCTCAGTAGCCTGGGTAGACTCAGTAGCCTGTGTAGCCTCTGTCTGCTCTGTGGGTGGATCTACTGACATCTGCTCGGAAGGTCCAGTAGCCTCGGTACCCTCAGTGGCCTCAGTGCCGAGCTGTCGACCTTCAAGGTGAAAGCGACTCTCGCCTATGTGTATGCCACTGCGTCTGCCACCTCTCTCTGCCTGCTCTGCAGCGTCTGCCACGACCTGAGCAACCTCTGCATCTGACAGTGTCTTCCTCTTCTTCCTGGCTGTAATCTTGATGCGCTTACCACGCGCAATCTCATCACGGCGGGGAGGACTGTTGTCCCCGTCACCAGGAGCACCACCGGCGTTCTTGCAACGCACCATGCTGATCGACTGCCTGAAAACCTCTGTGAGATGATGAACTGACACTCGAGAGGCTTGGCCTCAATCCGTATCCGCAGGCTTGGCCTCGGATTTAGCGAACAGATCTGACCCTGACACACCGACTGACTCGCTGCACGAAGGAATAGAATGGTATACCATAAGCATATATATATATTACTAAAAGGTGCGAAGCCCTAGAGATAGCAAGCAAATTAGATACGACGAGAAACGTGACGCGAAACTACCTCGGATCGACGAGACGACGGTGAAAGGAAGCGGTGACCTAGTTCGCGAGAACCCCCGAGATCGGCGATCGAGCACTGAAAGACTAGGGTTTCGAGGAAACCCTAAGCTAGGGTTAGGGCAACCCTAGAATGCGCGACCGAAGATGAAGGATTAGGGCTAGGGCGCACGGGGGGAGTAGCTGCGGCACTGGTGAAGCTCTCGGCAGTGGCTGGCTCGCCGGCGGCGAGGGTGGATGCGCGGCGCAGAGGCGGCTGGAGCGGGCGGCGCGGGGTCGCACGGCTGCTGGTGGCGCGCGAGCAGAGGGCAGCGGGGCGCGGCGCGGCAGAGGGTCGAGCGGGCGAGCAAGAGCAGCACGGCGCGGTGGAGGCTCGCCGGCGGTGAGGGAGTCGGCGAAACGGCGACAAAACCGAGCGGCGGCGGCGGATGCGTACGGGTGAGGAAAAAAATGAAACCGAAGGGTTATATGAGGGGCGCAGAACCGCTCGATACGCTATCACCGGACGCGGTGGTCAATATGACCGGACGCGGTGGTGCAGCGTCCGGTCACACTCCAGTAAGCGCCTGGAGTGACCGGACGCGTCCGGTGTGGACTGACCGGACGCGGTCAGAGTCCGGTCGCTGAGAGCTCGGGAATTCATCGCGGAGCACCGGACGCGGTGGTGGTAACCGGGACCGGACGCGGTGGTCGTCAGAGGCGCGTCCGGTGCAGCGTCCGGTGCCTAGGTCTGGAATTGGTCTTCTGGATGACCGGACGCGCTGGTGGACGCCGGGACCGGACGCGGTGGTGAAGCAACACTGCGTCCGGTGCAGCGTCCGGTCCAGCGTCCGGTCGCTGTTCTTCGCCATTCTTCGTTCCGAACTTCGACGCGACTTCTCCCAATCAAGTTCCAATTCAAAGGGACACAAATAAACACCAATTGGAACCTGATATGAGTGACCTCACTCAAACCCTCAAATTTTTAAAATATTTTGCCTTAGGCTAGTATTATTTTTACGAAAATAGGCAATAAACACCCGAGGAGCAACGTATGGCCATGCAATAGAGTTTTTGGACCTTTAGGAGCGTCAAATGCTCTCTCTAACCATGGACGAACACAGAGGTTGCTCAAAGCTAAACCGAAAAGAAACGACAAACAAACAACCATGCATATGCAATGCAATACAAGAAAGTAAAGCTAGGTTGCTTGTCAAGTTTGATCCACGATTAGGCTTCTTCACTCCTCCAAAGGAGGGTTATCGTAACCGTGTTAGCCAAGCCCTAATGCATTGCGATAAAGTAAACGTGACATATGATACAATGCAATGCAAGGGACAACACGCGCTCATTTTTTAAAGTTGCTTGAATCAAGCACATTAAGTTCACTTCTTAGCCTACAAAAGGTAGCCTCATCCAACGGTTTAGTGAAGATATCCGCTAATTGATTTTCACTTCGTACACCTTCTAGTGATATGTCATTTTTAGCAACGTGGTCTCTTAGAAAGTGATGGCGGATATCAATGTGCTTGGTGCGAGAGTGTTGTACCGGATTGTTAGCAATTTTAACGGCACTTTCATTGTCACATAAAAGTGGCACCTTTTCAAGAACAACTCCATAGTCTAGGAGGGTTTGTTTCATATATAAGATTTGTGCACAACAAGCCCCCGCGGCAATGTATTCCGCCTCGGCGGTGGACAAAGCCACACTATTTTGCTTTTTAGATGACCAAGATACTAAGGATCTCCCAAGCAAATGGCACCCTCCGGATGTGCTTTTTCTATCAATTTTGCAACCGGCATAATCCGAGTCGGAATAGCCAACTAGTTGGAATCTAGCTCCTTTGGGATACCATAGACCAATGCTTGGGGTGTGCTTAAGATATCTTAGGATTCTTTTAACGGCACTTAAGTGAGGTTCTTTAGGGCACGCTTGAAAGCGAGCACACATGCACACACTAAACATGATATCGGGCCTAGATGCGGTAAGGTACAACAAGCTACCAATCATAGAACGGTAGAGAGTTTGATCAACCGGTTTACCTCCCTCATCTAGGTCGAGATGTCCATTTGATGGCATTGGGGTCTTGATTGGCTTGCATTCTTCCATCTTGAATCTTTTGAGAAGATCCTTGGTATACTTTTCTTGAGAGATGAAAATCCCTTCTCTCATTTGCTTGACTTGAAAACCAAGGAAGAATGTGAGCTCACCAATCATTGACATCTCGAACTCCTTCGACATCAATTCACCAAACTCCTTGCAATAATCTTCATTTGTTGACCCGAAGATGATATCATCAACATACACTTGACAAATGAAGATCTCCCCATTAAGCTTCTTGGTGAATAGTGTGGTGTCGACCTTCCCGATGGTGAAGCCCTTCTCAATGAGGAAGTCCCGGAGGCGCTCATACCACGCTCTAGGGGCTTGCTTGAGCCCATATAGCGCCTTGGACAACCTATAAACATGATTAGGATATCTAGGGTCTTCAAACCCGGGAGGTTGATTGACATAGACTAGTTCATTTATAAAGCCATTTAAGAATGCACTTTTCACATCCATTTGATATAATTTCATATCATGATGTGATGCATATGCAAGGAGGATACGAATGGCTTCAAGTCTTGCAACGGGTGCAAAGGTCTCTCCAAAATCAAGGCCTTCAACTTGAGAGAACCCCTTTGCAACTAGTCTTGCCTTGTTCCTCACTACTATGCCTTGGTCATCTTGCTTGTTTCGGAACACCTACTTGGTTCCAATGACTCTTGCACCTTTAGGATGCTCTTCAAGTGTCCATACTTGGTTGCGGGTGAAGTTGTTCAATTCTTCATGCATGGCATTCACCCAATCTAGATCTTGAAGAGCTTCTTCTACATTCTTAGGTTCAACACAAGAGACAAAAGAGTGATGTTCAACGAAAGAAGCTAGCTTTTGAGATCGAGTCATTACTCCCTTTGTAGGACTCCCTATGATGAGTTCTTGTGGATGAGCTTGAAGTAGAGGTGAGTTTCTTCTATCAATCACTTGAGGGGGTGGATGGGGAGCATCAACATCTTGTGCTTGTGCCTCGGCTTGTTCATGAGAGACATAGGTATCTTCATTTTCAACTCTCTCATTCTTGTCATCATCTTGAGGCACACGTGATGAAGATGGTGGATCAATGATTTGCACATCGTCTTCATCATCTTTTGGCTTGATGTCTCCCATGGGCATGTTCTTCATGGCCTCCCTCAAGGGTTCATCACCTACATCATCACAATTCTCAATTGCTCCTTGGGAGCCGTTAGATTCATCAAATTCCACATCATATGTTTCTTCAACCAAACCGGTGGCATGGTTAAATACTCTATATGCTTTGGACTTTGATGAGTAACCAACAAGAAAACCAATATCACAACGTCTTTGAAACTTCCCTAGGTGTTGACGCTTCTTGTAGATGTAGCATTTACAACCAAACACCCGGAAGAATGAGACGTCCGGCTTCTTCCCATTAAGCAACTCATAGGGGGTCTTGCCAAGAAACTTTTGGAGGAAGAGGCGATTTGAAGCATAGCATGCGGTGTTGATTGCCTCGGCCCAAAACTTTTCCGGAGTGTTGTACTCATCTAACATTGTTCTTGCAAGGGTGATCAAAGTCCGGTTCTTTCTCTCAACTACACCATTTTGTTGAGGAGTGTAGGTTGAAGAAACCTCATGCTTGATTCCAATTTCATCACAATAAGCTTCAATGTTGGTGTTGTCAAACTCTTTGCCATTGTCACTTCTAATCTTCTTTATCTTGACTTCGAATTCATTTTGAGCTCTCTTTGCAAACTTCTTGAAGCAACTTGCCACTTCGGATTTGTCATAAAGGAAGAAGGTTCATGTATATCTTGAGTAGTCATCCACTATCACAAGACAATAGAGATTACCACCCAAGCTCTTGTATGTTGTAGGCCCAAACAAATCCATGTGTAGAAGTTCTAGCACTCTTGAGGTTGACATGAAAGCCTTGGTTGGATGAGTGTTTGCAACTTGTTTGCCCGCTTGACATGCACTACAAGGTTTGTCCTTTTCAAACTTCACATCCTTCAACCCTCTTACTAGTTCTTTCTTTAATAGCTTGTTGAGAGTGCTCATTCCAACATGTGCAAGCCTCCTATGCCAAAGCCAACCAAGTGAGGTCTTGGTGAACAAACATGTCATCAAATTTACATCTTCGGAGGTGAAGTCAACAAGATAAAGATTGTTGTATCTAAAGCCTTTGAATATCACTTGCTTGTCATCTATCTTTGAAACTTCAACTTCATTTGGTGTGAACAAGCATTGGAAGCCAAGGTCACAAAGTTGCCCAACGGATAACAAGTTGAAACTCAATGAAGCAACATAGAGCACATTTGAGAGTGAGTGATCATTTGATATTGCAATCTTGCCTATACCCTTGACTTTGCTCTTTGAATTATCCCCAAATGTGATCTTCTCTTGACATATCCCATTCTCTTCAATGGAGGTGAACATACGAGGATCACCGGTCATATGTTGAGTGCAACCACTATCAATAACCCAATGAGATCCACCGGTCTTGTAGTTCACCTACACACAAGAGATCAAGCTTTTTGTTTAGGGACCCAAACTTGAGAGGGGCCCTTGACTTTCTCAACTAGTGACTTGGCAACCCATATTTTCTTTGGCCTATTCTTGTTTGGGGGACCCAAAAACATGACTTTCATCTTTCCATTTGAATCTTTTCTTAGCATGTAATGAGCATTGAAGGCAAAGGGTCTAGCATGCTTGGGCAAGGGTTGTGGTGGTGGAGTTTTGCATTCATGAGCAAAGTGACCTTCTTGACCACACTCAACACATCTCTTTGGCTTGGGCTTTGACTTGCTTTGTTATTGAGCTTTTGCTTTCTTCTCTTGATTTGCCAAGTACCCAATACCACTTCTATCCATCTTCATTACGGTGTTCATGAGGAGCTCACTTTGCAAATATTGGCCTCTTGTGAACTTGCTTAGGCCGGTCTTGAGATGCTCTTTTTCTTGCTTGAGCTTCTTGTTTTCTTCAATAAGTGACTCATTTGTTGGTTGCTTCTCAAGAGCCATCAAACCTTTTAGCTTCTTGTTCTCATTTGCAAGCTTCTCATTCTCACACTTGATCTTGGCATAATCATCATGGTTGCATGACTCAACCACACTCTTGCCTTTGCTACTAGAACCTTGCTCAATGCTTTCAATGATCAAGTCATCACATGATGTAGCTATATCACACTTAACAACATTGTTAGTAGCATCATGTGTCTCAAGAGCAAGTTCATTAGCAACCACAAGACTATCATAGTCAACTTTTAATGCGGTGTATTTGTCTTTTAGAGAGCTATGTCTAGTGATGAGCTCATCATGCTTCTTCTCAAGTTTATCATGTTGATCTTTAAGCTCTTTATTAGAGGTTTTGAGCTCTTTGAGAGTAGAAGACATAATTTCATTTTGATCTCTAAGCTCACCACTAGTCTTTTGAGCATTTTCAAGCTTAGATGAGAGTGATTCATTTTCATTTTGAAGATCATCATTTTCACTTCTTGTCCTTCTTATGATTTTAGTGTATTTGTTTAGCAATTTTACAAGTTCATCATAAGAAGGTGCATCATATTCATCATCACTATCACTATCATCATCATCATCACTATCATGGTTTTGTACCTTTCGTTCACCCTTGGCCATAAGGCATAGGTGAGTAGTGGACGATGATGGTGAGGGAGGCGGTGAAGGTGGTGGTGAAGATGTCGGTGAAGATGATGGCCCCATCACAAATGCGGCAACCTTCTCTTTCTCATCATCGCTCTCATCTCCGGAGGAGTCACAAGATGATTCAATGTCGGTGAGCCAATCACCAACGATATATGCCTTTCCACCCTTCTTCTTCTTGTAGAACTCCTTCTTCTTGTCATCCTTCTTCTTGTATGGCTTGTTCTTCTTCTTCTCATCTTCTTCATCACTTGAATCATTTTTCTTGCCCTTGTTCTTGTTCTTGAACTTGTCTTTTGGTGGTCTAGGGCATTGATGAGCTAGGTGGCCAAGTTCACCACAATTGTAGCAATCCATCTCCGAGATGGGCTTTCTCTTGCTACTTGTGAAGAATTTCTTTTTCTTGCCATCGAACTTGATGCCACTCTTGTTGAGCTTCTTTAGCATCTTGGTGGTCTTCCTCACCATGAGTGCAAGTGATTCATCATCGATATCACTTTCACTTGAGCTTTCTTGCACGATCATGGCTTGGCCCTTCTTCTTCTTCTTGTCATGGCTAGCTTTGAAGGCCAAGTCTTTCTTCTTGGAAGATGATGAGCCCTCTTCCGGAGTGATGTGCATGTACATCTCATGAGCATTGATCTTCCCCAATACTTGAGTCGGTGTTGCGGTGGAGAGATCACTTTGATGAAGCACGGTGACAATGTGACCATACTTCTCAACGGGAAGCACACTCAAGATCCTCCTTGCAACATCCGATTGACTCATTTGAGTGAGCCCAAGAGCATTGAGGTCCTCTACAAGAACATTCAAGCGAGTGTACATGTCATTAGCACTTTCTTTGGGAAGCATCTCAAAAGAATTAATCTTCTTTAAAGCAATATGATAGCGTTCCTCACGCTCACTCTTAGTTCCCTCATGGAGAGCACAAAGATTCTCCCACAAATCATGAGCGTTCTTTGCATTACGCACACGGTTGAAGATATCTTTGCCTAAGCCCCGGTAGAGTGCATTTTTTGCCTTTGCATTCCACCGGTCGTACTTCTCCTCGTCACCCGTGGGGTTTGCGGGATCCTTGATAGCGGGAAGCCCTTGGGTTGCGGCTCTAAGGCACCCGACATCTATGGCTTCGAGATACGCCTCCATGCGGATTTTCCAATATGGAAAATCATCCCCCTCAAAGGTGGGAGGTGGTCCTTCCCCGTTAGACATCTTGCTCTAGGCGGTAAAACCTAAATTAGGAGCAACACGGCTCCGATACCAATTGAAAGGATCAAGATGCCCAAGAGGGGGGGTGAATTGGGCTTTTCTAAAAATTAATTGCAAGAATTAAATCCTACAAGCCGGAATTCACCCCTAGTGCCTACTTGTGTTCCTAGAGAGTCTACCGATAAAAAGTTTTGCACCCTAGTTTTCAATCCTAGTCTAGCATGGCAATTCTAGGAATGTAAAACAAGCAATGAAAGTAAATACGAGAAAGTAATTGCTTGAATGTAAAGGGGCAAGGAACACGGCGATGTTTTTTCGAGGTATCGGAGAGTCGCCACTCCCCACTAGTCCTCGTTGGAGCACCCGCGCAAGGGTGTCGCTCCCCCTTGATCCGCGCAAGGATCAAGTGCTCTCTACGGGTTGATTCTTCGACACTCCGTCGCGGCGAATCACCCAAAACCGCTCACAACTTGAGTTGGGTCATCCACAAGCTCCGCCGGATGATCACCAAACTCCCAATCACCACCAAGCCGTCTAGGTGATGGCGATCACCAAGAGTAACAAGCTAGAACTCTCACTTGACCACAACGAGCCCAAATGAGGAGATGGATGCACACTTGCTACTCTCTAATCACTAGTGAGGAAACTCAAACTTTGATTCTCAAATCTCTATCCTCACTAGAGCTCTTGCACTCCCTTGCACTCTAAAGGGTTTTCTCAGATGTTTGAATGAGCAAGAGACCTCTAAAAGAGGTGGAGGGGTTGTATTTATACACCCCTCAGAGAAAGCGAACCGTTACTTTCCGACACGGGCTCACCGGACGCGCCGGTCGCCCGTAACGGTCAAAACGCGATTTTGAACTGAACCACCGGACGCGCCGGTCAGGGGTGACCGGACGCGTCCGATCGTGCAAGGGTGCTTACTGTACTCGCACCGGACGCGAGGCCGCGTCCGATGGCTGATGACCGGACGCGTCCGGTCCTCTCTGGACCTTACTGGACTGTGACCGGACGCGCCGATCACAGCCAGGTCGCGTCCGACGGGCGTTCTCCCAGAGTGACACGTGTCAGCCACTGACCACCGCGTCCGGTCCTCGCGAGGACCGCGTCCGGTGGTCAAGGCCGAAACCCTAGCGCGGTAGTGTACTGACCGGACGCGTCCGGTGCTCCCGAAGACCGCGTCCGGTCACTGGAAAACTGCCCGAAACTTCTCGAAACGCGTCGCAACTTCAACCAAGTTGCTTCCAACTGAACTTTGAGCTATTCTAGGGTTGCCTAGCGCCAAGTTTAACAAGTGTGCACCACACCTAAACATAGGACTCGCCTAGGTCAAGCTACCCATTCATGCCCCCCTTTATAGTACGGCCAAAAGAGAAAAACGAAGATCCTAACGACTATTCCGAATGTGTCTCAACACCTCGTCATCCGGAACTAACCGTCCTTAATCTTGACGTCACTCTTTTGAAAACCGAAACGATTTCCATCAAGGGACACGAATGCCACAGTGCTCAAAGCAGTTATCACTTCCATGATCTAACTTACCAATGTTTCTGCAAAACACACGTTAGTCATGGTAATAGAGTGTTGTCATTAATTACCGAAACCAAACCTTGGGGCCTAGATGCTTTCACAATATAGTGAACAAAGAAACAAAGAACATTGTTAAGCTGCTTTTCAATCTGGTAAACAAAGAAAGAAAGAAAGAAAGAAAAGAACATTGTTACTCTTAAGTTGTTGTTGCTTGTGGCTTGTGATTAGATGTTGTTGGTATTTCTTAATGTAAGCAAAAGAATCCACAAGTGCACGGATATACCATCGCAGCACTTCACCCGGAAGTATTCAGGGTATCGTATTTTTCCCAAAGGAACGGATTTGTAAATCTCATAGCTCACCTAACGAAAACAAGAAAAGGGTAGCTTGGGTTGTGAGGTTTTACTAAGGATAAATATCTTGAGTGAATATAACTTTGACACTAAATACTTACTTCGGGCACCGGGTTGCATCTGATCTGCCAGGCGATGCCAGTTTGTAGCTCTACGTCGAACTCGGACGTGGGGGAATGCAAAGGACAGACAGGGCTATCACCACTTGCCGCCTACCCCTCTACCGTGGGAAGCGAGGCAAATGAAGGTAGCCTCTAGCCTAGACACCATGACTACGCTATTAACTACTACTCTAGCGTGCATGCAAGGGTTATCCGTCTTTATCAGGGCCCTTCTACTAGAGTATCCGCCGAAGGGATGAACGATGAACCCGCAAGTAAATAATGAACAAAGGTAGCTTTCTTAAGATATCAATTCCAAAGTAAAACATGAGCTTCTTACTTCAAGGAGTAAGACGATTGTAGAGGTACAAGTGGAGGAGTTGCTAGCTCTGACACTCCCTCCACTAAGTGTAGCAAGTACACTAAGGGAGGTTGCTGACAGTCCCGACACTTCTTCAACTCTTCCCTCTCTCACTCCCTTTATTATTCTAGCTAAAGCTAATGTAGTAATGAAGCTCTCCTGCTCTTCTTGCTCTCTTCGTGTCTATCTTAGAGGGGAGCTTATACAAGGAAGTAAGGGGTGTTGTGGCTATCTTTGGCGCGAAATCCCGACCTCCACCGTCTCTGCATGCTCCCATGCCATTGCCAATCAAAGAAGGGGACGAGCGGCGCTGGGTGGGGGTCGGGCGCTCCCAGGTGTCGGCTGCCCCTTGACTGGCTCCGGTCGCCACCACCTTCGCATGGTGGGCTCCTGGCTAGACTTGGAGCGTGTTCCCATGGGGCCTTTGGTTCAATCGTGTCAGGTACATGTTCTTTTCTCCTTCTTTTGTTTGGGCTAAATCATGTGAGTGTTGCACTTTGGGCTTTATTTGACATATTTTCATGTTGGTTACCTGCAAACAAATATTTCACCAAAACTTTGTGGAAATGATTAGTTGAAAGTCCTATTTCTAGTTTTGTAATTGCTTCTTATGAATTTTACACAAATGTTGGCGGTGTAAATATGAGTTAAGAACCGCCAACAGATGCTAAACTTGCACCCCCACTTACCATTCTAGTTTTCTCCACCATAATATGGAGGACAATATATTTTTCCCTCAAAGTTTACACCAATTGGAAATACTAAATCTTTGCGACTTTGACTTTGATTGCCATATCTTTACATCTACACATCATAACTTCAATATCCTGGTCACTACTAGGAATCACAGCATGGACCTCCAATTCATTCCTGAGCCC
Source organism: Saccharum spontaneum (assembly GCA_022457205.1). NCBI lineage: Eukaryota > Viridiplantae > Streptophyta > Magnoliopsida > Poales > Poaceae > Saccharum > Saccharum spontaneum. The sequence continues at coordinate 1,405,327 of CM039605.1, read as the reverse complement.
AAGTGAATGTGTTGATGTCCATGTCTATCCTAAGGTTGAATTCACCGCCATTCACTAGTGCAAATGCACAATCATCACCCTTCAAAGTGAAGCCAGCAAATACCCTTCAAGGCCAATAGCTTTTGTGATCAAGTTCGCACCAGGGAAGTACGTGGCGTGGTAGCACGCAGCAAGGCGATACCCTACAGAGTCAGGTAGGGGCAAATAAGGGAGGAGCCATTCATCCCATCGAAGTCTACTTAGTCTATTATCATAACAGTAGTTTAATTAGGTTCACAACTCCACATGATCATAGCAGTAGCTTAATTAGGTTCACAACTCAATTGATGTTGAGCTTTTTACCTGTATGGCCCCAGAAAAAATGGCTCTTCCATGTATGGCCTTTTTTTAACTTACCTCTATGGCCTTGAAAACTTTCATTCCTTCTATGGCCTTCTGTCTGGTTTTGCCACTTAATGGTGTTAAGTCAAGGGTAAAAAAACCGTTTTCCCCTTACGTAAAAAAATTGCAGAGTTTTGTTTGTTGTGTTGACGTTGAAATCGATCCAAGCCAACACACTAGTAGGGCCTTTGGACTCTCCCTGATTCGGACTACGAAAATCAGAAGTTCTAACATGGGGGCAGAAGTTCTAAGTTTCGCGCAAAGCAAGAACTCCCATGTGAAGGTCAGAAGTTCTGGTAGGGGGCCAGAAGTTCTGATCTTCGCACAATGGACAATTTTGGTTGTCAACTGTTTGTTGTATATTTAGAGTAATATTAAGCAAATAAATTCACACATAACAGTAGGGCATATTTGGAGTATGTAATACACATAACAATACATATTTGGAGTAATATTAAGAAAATAGAACACATAACTGTACATTATGTGCTCTAAAAATTTTCACACATGCATTGCAATTAACGAAATCTCAAATAAATAAGGTTTCACATAAATCCACCATAGTTTCAATCACACATAAATAAGGTCATAGAAGAGTGCGAATTCAAACATGTATTGGTCTCACATACAATTAGCAAATTCAATAGGCATATTACAAATCAAAGACTAAGCCTTCTTTTGCTTCGCATGCTCATGGTAGGGCTGCTAGGAGTACTGCCTTGCTTCTTGTACCCATCAATGGGCTATCAAGTGGCACCTTCGGAATGTCTATAGCTTTTTTCTTTGGAAGGCCTAGCTTCTTCTTGATGGGTGTCCACTTCCTTTTAACTTGAGTAGGTTGATCTTCGCGTGAAGCAATAGAAACTGCTTTGGGCTGATTTGACCCACTTCTTGATCTACAAATGTTATACATTGACAATGGTTTAGATAAGAGGAATAAAATTAGATTCATGTAACTGAAATTTAGAATTAGAAAACATACAATTTAGACGTCCAGAGTTGGAGTTAGTGCGGTTTTCCTTTTTCTTACTTGAAACCTCCAAGCTAGGGCTGTCATGGTAGTCAAATAATGAAGTTTTCAAAGCAAGATGTGATGATATAGAGAGATTTCAGCAATATATAAATTACCAAATGAAACATGCATTCCTTATATTCAGCCCCTGGAAATACTTCACCCACCCCTGCCATTACAGCCTGTCCTACATTAGTACATATAGTTAAGCCCCTTGGTGATCCTATAGCCTCTCTAAGGTGACTCATGAACCAAATCCAGTTCTCAGTAGTTTCTGAATCAAAAACTCTAAAGCAAACAAGATACAACCACTTATGTCCATTAACAACATATGCACTGGCCAATTGCCCCTTGTACTTGCCTATCAAGAATATGCTATCTATTGCAAGGTATGACCTACAACTAGCAAGGAACCCATCTATGCATTGTTTTAATGCAAAAAAAGAATCTTCTAAATCTGATCTTGTCATCTACCATGTGATGGTCAATAATGACTAAGGTACCAGGGCAACAACTCTCAACTTGTGCTTTAAACTTGAACAGATTATCAAAGCTGGAATCCCAGTCACCATAAAGATGTTTCAATGCTAGCTCCTTACCATCATACACTCTCTTGTAGTTGTTATTTACCTTACGGTGTTCTTTCAATTTGTTCACCAATGCCGTTGCACCCAAAGTTGCATCCACTATGAGGAAGTCCTTCACCTTTTCACATATACAAAATTTGGTTGCATTCTTCACCCTTTTTTTCCTCTAGTACTAGAGCAAGCATGAGCACAAGGGTTCCTTTTCACCTATAAGATGAGAAACAATTAGTTAGAAAGATAAATAATAAAGCTCTAAATAATATGCAATATTAATTAACGTAAGGACAAAGACAAATCCTTACCATAACAGTGTAGTTGTCCTTAGTGGTAGAAGCAAATATCCACCATGGATAGTTTTCTTTGTCTCTCCTTGAATAATATGCCCTGAATCTATTTGGTGCACTCTTTGCAGTATTGAACTCAAATTGATTTTTGATTGAATGCTGAGAAATTGCCAATTTGAATGTATACATATTAGCATAAGTGGAGCCTATTACCATTGGTGGATCTTTCGGATCATGTTCTACATTTGGAGCATAGTTTTCCTCATTGCACGACATCTCTTCCTCATCCTGTGACTCATCTCTACCTTCACTATCATCCTTATTATCATCAACAACATAGGATGGGTTTTTCTGAATAGGGCTATGAACCACCTTTAGAGCATTGGATGCTACAATATCACAATACATAATTTACTCATCAACACCTATATGTTTATTCTGTGGTTCAGGATTCCTAAGATAATCATCCTCATCTGCATCATCATTGTCTATGTTGTCATTGTCTATGTTGTCCTTATGTTGGGTACCCACATCAAAATTCCACTTTATGACAGGCTCATATGGATCAGAATAACCTCGATATACAACAAACATGATGACAACCTTTCTCTTCAAATGTTTATCAAATATAGCCATTAACTCTTGATCAGTTTTTACTTTTGGGAAAGATTTTAGACCTTCATCGTAATATTGAATATGAGCTACTTTCAAATAACTAGGCGGGTACTTCTCTACCACTGACTCAATAAGGTCCTCATAATTTATTTTGTCTGAATCAACAACCATGTCAAAGCTGAAACATTTCATATCTTGTCTACACTTCTTACAGTTGCCCAACAATTTAATTTTCAGCTTGAAACTAGAATTAGGATCCATACTGTTATTCAAAATTAAAATAGCGTTTCAGGACTTGGTAAACTTGTAACTACTGCCAGGAGTAAAAAAAATATAGACTCACTCTTGCAGCCAGTCATCTTCGTCGGAGTCGACGCCATCTTGGTCGGAGACGACAATGCCCTGTTCGGGCTGGACCAGCCCGTCCTCCACCTGCTGCCTGCGGGAGGGGCCAATCGGAGCCGCGCATGCCTCGTTGCGGGATGGGCCAGCCGCGCCGAGAGGTGCCGGAGGTTCTGGCCGCTGCTCGCTGGTGTTCCTGGCCACACCGGGCTGCCTGCAGGGGAGGCTGCCGACTGCGGAGCTGCGCTGGCCACCCTCGCCGGAGGTGGCGGCCATGCCGGCATGGCCACGACTAGGGACGCTTGGTGCCGTGCGGACCAAGCCCGGGTGGGCGCGCTCCACGAGTCGAGTAGCGACGCTTCCACCACGGCACCCTAGGGTTGGAGCAGCGGCGCCTCCTCCACGAGTTGGAGTGGATCCCGGCGCACCTGGATCAGGTAGATCTGGGCCAGGAGATCCCAACAGACGCCCCTGGCTGGCGGCGGCGGCGGCGGCGCCCTCCCCCATCGGTCTCGCATCGTGGCCCTCACGGTCGTTTTTTTTCAATTGCGATAGCACCCAACGCCCGTCCCTCGCTCGGTGTGTTGCGGCAGCTTCTGAAACACAGAAGGGTATTTTTATATTTTCGCGTATCTATCAGTGGACAAGCTAACAGAATACCTTAACGGACTTGACAGGAGACCGTAGAAGGAATGGAAGTTCATTTCAGGGTCATACAAGTAAGTTAAAAAAAGGCTATAGAAGAAAGAGCCATTTTTTTAGGGCCATACAGATAAAAAGCTTGTTGATGTATCACACATCATACAATCTTCTCATTGTCCCAGGCAAAAGATAAGACGTTTCATCTTCACTCTTTTTTTGGGTCGGGTGCAGTGTGCAAAAGTTACTTGTACTACTAGTTCTAGGCGTTACATTAACTCATTAAGAAGTGAAGAATCTCTCATTCTCCAGTGGTATGGCTTCATCAACAAGATCCAGATGAACTTCAGTAGCAGTCTATTTTATGGTGATAACGATGACGGGGCATTCCGCATGCTTTACGCAATCGCTCACTGTGCCCATGAAAACCCTACAAGTAGCAACAAACCATTCAGTAGAAGTAAAAAATCATTCTGGATGAATCCTAAATATAATGCGGACAAAATAATTTGCATAGCTGCACAGGATGAATATGATGCTCTGATGAATAAGACTCCGGCAACAAACTTCTGTAGTACAAAAAACACATTATAGCATACAAAATGTAATGTCTCGTCCGTTCAACTCATTACTGACTGATTCGCTAGTGGTGGTCCATAGGTTTCCATCCGTCTCCTTGCAGCGAGCGAGCCGACCCTTAACCTGCAGGAGCTCAACGGTGGCCCAAGGCAAGAAAGCTCAAGATTAGCGGCTTCCAGAACTCGGGAGCTGTGTCTGTCCTCAACACAAGAGATAGGCTCTTGATGCTTCACTGGCCGTGTTCAATTTCTTTTCTTTTCTAGAAACACAATCCATAAACATAACCCATTACACAAATATACTCCCCCGTCCAAAAAAGAATATAATTCTCTCGACAAGTTAAATGATTCAACTTTAATCAAAATTATAAAAAGAGTACTAATATTTATCATGCAAAATAAGTACCAATAGATTAATAATAGAATATATTTCATAATAAATCATGTTTGAGACATAGATGTTAATACTAATTACTATATATTTGACAAAACTTTAGCAAATTTGTTCGGTATGAATCTCATAGTTGTATTTTTATAGACGGAGGGTGTACACATTTGAAAGATTGTTTATGGAATATATAACATTTCGCTTACAACAACAAATAACTAGGACTTATTTTTTTTTCCAAATATGGTTACGACTAATTGACCCAAAAGTATAGTCTTTGTTTATATGGTTGATCCAAAATGATGTGACTATTTTAAAAAAGTATATTATACCATTATTTAAATGTTATTTCTAGGATGATCTACTAGAAGTGGTTCTGATAGGTGTATCAAAACGAGATCTAAATTCGAAAGGATCTATACTCCCTCCATCCTGAAATAAGTATCGTTCTCGTTTTATGAGGAGTCAAATACTTTTAACTTTGATCAAATATATACAAGAAAATATTAATATTTATAGTACATAATTAATATTATTAGATAGATCGTTGAATCTATTTTTATAATCAATTTATTGGAGATACAAATATTGTTAATATTTTCTACAGAATCTATGAAATTTAACAAAATTTTACTGACATGAATACTATAACGACACTTATTTTGGGACGTAGAGAGTACGTATGTCACAGAGGTTTTCACCAAAAGCAGGTGGTTGTCTTCTTTTTCTTTTATAGAAAATTTTATTACTCCCCCCATCCTAAAAATAATGTAAATCTTGCTTCACGAGGTGTCCAATAATCTTAAGTTTAACTAAATTTATACTCCCTCCATCCCAAATTATAAGACGTTTGACTTTTTTGACACCAAATTTGACCACTCGTCTTATTCAAAATTTTTTGCAAAACATCACTTATTTTGTTGTGGCTTGCTTTATTAATAATAGTTCTTTAAGAATGATTTAAATATGACTATATTTGCTCAAATTATTTAAATAAGACGAATGGTCAAACTTGAGGTTAAAAAAGTCAAACGTCTTATAATTTGGAATGGAGGAAGTAGCAAATATCTTTTATATGTAGGGTGCATTTTTACTACACGCGCGTGTAGTTACTCCCATCTTTAATAAACCATATTACGTATATGTGCATACTAATTTATCAGTTCGAGTATGTTTATATACTCAATTTAAGATACTTCAACTCTTATTATGCGTATTTTTTTTTCATAAGAGCCCATACTTTTTAATATATTATTGAAATACCACTATAATATATATAAAATAAGTATAACCATATACTCTACGTATACTTACATACTTAACATACATACTACCGCAGATGGTCTAGTATGATCGTATGCTTCGTCTACATACACTTCGTCGGGTCATATATACCTTAAATCTAGAGATATACACATGAGAGTAGTTACACGCGCGTGTAGAAAGGAATTTCCATATATATAAGGAGAGTATATTCAATAGCCAGCTACAAAATAAGTTATTTTTGTAGCCATCTCCATTTACGACAATTTTATATACTAATTTACTATAATGCCAATACATATTTACGATAGTTGGGTTACTATAATACATGAGGATATTTACCATAACGTTATAGTAAACCACTTAGTAAAGAGTTACTATAATCTCGTAAATTAACATATCAATTAGCGTAACTCAAAGTGGCTACAAATAAGTTATTTTATAGCCAACTATAGGGTAGTAGTTAGTATATTCAGTAGCTAGCTATAGAATAAGTTATTCTGTAGCTACCTCCATTTACGATAATGTTTATACTTAATTTACAATAAAGTGAATATATATTTACGATAGTTGTGTTACTATAACATTTGTGGATATTTAACGTAACATTATAGTAAACCACTTAAAAAGAGTTACTATAATCGTGTAAATTAGCATAATAATTATCTTAACTCAAAGTGGCTACAGAATAAGTTATTCTATAGCCAACTGTAGAGTAGCTACCTCAACATGCAAGCTGTCAAAACCCCACTAGCTATTTATCTCAACATGCAAGCTGTCGAACTAGGCAATGCACTATCACATAGAATTAAAATCCACTAAACAAACTCCACTAGCTATTTATCTTAACATGCAAGCTGTCCAACTAGACAATGCATTATCACATAAAATTAAAATCCACTAGCACATACAACTGTAATGTCCACGTCAGCAAGACAAATAAGCATTTTTGTTGTCCACATCATCATACAACGTAATCTACTAATCCGCAATTCCCATAGCAACGCGCGGAGTATGCTTCTGGTTATCTATATTCAGATCTCCAATTAGGTTTATTATAAAAATATCTTTTATAATTAATCTAATGATACTTATTACGTATTATAAACATCAGTAACTACCAGCGGTGAAAATAATGTTACTTGCAAAAAAGAAAATGATAAAAATAATGTTGTAAAAATGTTTTTATCTAGAAGGGGCATGTAGTTCATCCGCAATCAATGTGAAAGCATCGATGACGATTGACGATATTGGTGCACGCGGGTCCGGAGGCTCGACACGAATTGACATGTAGCTTTGATTGATCGATGTTTGATGATGATTAGTTTATTTGTGGATGATTATATGTTGATTATTCAATAGCTCAGTACATGCATGCTAATCGATCGGTGGAATGGATACGTCTACCTTTGAATCATTGAGTAGGTACTATATCCAAGGTTACCCTAAAGCATGCATCACGGTTGATTGATAATCCATCAGTCTACTACAGAATAAAAGTAACACTTCCTTGTTTTAAATAATAATAAAATGTTATGACTTTTCTAAATACATTGTTCTTACTATATACCTAGACATATTATATATCCAAATGCATAGTAAAAGCTACGTATCTAGAAAAACAAAATGTCTATAATTTAAAATGGAAGCAGTAATTATCAAAAATAAAAACATGACACTGTACATATGTTCTGAATTGGAGATTTAGACCTAGACTACAAGTCTTAACACGAAAACCCTGATCAACTCAGATTATTTAGACATCTAAATCTTGATGACAAGTCGAAGCGCAAAATAAGGGCTCATTTGGTGTGACTCTCGCACTGGCTGCGTCTCCATGTGCGGCTCCTGCACTGGAGCGGACTAAACCACACCGAACGAGATTGCATGGAGGAGCGCATATGTCATTTCTTGTGCGGAACTGGAGCTGTTTTGGTGTTTAGAGTCGAAGCGCTAAAACTGGCACCGTTTATTAGGCTCCAGCTTTGATGACGGAGCACCTCGCACAGAGCCGCACCATACGAACCCTAAATCTAATTAGATGAGCATGGCAACTATCGAAATTTGTTTAAAGATCCAAAGGAGAGGCGGCCTAATGTATTCCAGGGAAATTAAAGGAGCGCATTGGCAGATCCACACCTCGAGGACATCGCCACTTGAGCTGGTTGACGAAGGGCCGGTTTAGATTTTTTTTTTCAAAATGGCACTGTAGCAAGTTTCGTTGTTATTTGGCAATTCGTGTCCTATCATAGTCTAATTAGGCTTAAAAAATTTATCTTGTCCATTTCTTCTAAACTGTATAATTAGTTTTATTTTTATCTATACTTAATGCTTCATGCATGTGTCGAAGATTAAATGTGATGGGGAATCTGAAAAATTTTGTAAAATTTTTGAGAACTAAACAGGGGATGTTTTATACGTAGCAAAAGGATAAACATGGAGCTATTATCATTTTGTGTGATAAAATGGTCATGTTTAAGGGCCTGCTTACCTTAGCTGCAAACCATGTAAAAGCAACAACTTCCAGAAAAAACATTTTTAGACTCCATCGGATACATTAACGGCCCGTAAAAAAATACCTTCAAGAAGCTGAACCAAAAATATATAGCCAAAAATTGTGGATGAGCCACGGGAGAAACAGAAGAGGATGGTCTCATATTGTCGACATGATATCATGACGTCGTGCACCGAGCAATAAATGAAGGTGACGGCCGACGGGTGAGTGAGCTACATTTTTCTTCCTTTCCAACAAGAAATCAATTGATGATTGATTCATCATTTGTTTAAGTTCTTTCTTTTCTGCTCTTAGGATTAATTTAAGAATAATATAATAAAGCAGTGGGTATTTTTCTGGAAGGTGCGTATATATGTGGCAAGTGGCAAATGGTGGCGCAGCGTGTTAGCGTAATATCCGACCCTATCAATTCAGAGATTCATCTACACCAATTAATACTAGCATTATTATATTGGTATAATTATATACTCCGTGAGAAGGAAAGATCAAATCAGAGATTCATTCATTCAATTCTGATTGTTTCCTTCCATTCCAAACCACCTTCCAATTCTGATTTCTGCGGGCGGAATTCCGTAAGGGCCCCCTATCGTCCTCCCCCTCGCCACTCCAAATCCTCTGCAGATTTCTCATGGCAGCCGACGTCTCTATCCCCACTCGATCCGCCTCGACCACCCGCTAATTCCTCACAGTTCTAGTCGCCTCTCTCCCGCGCCAACACATCTTCTTCCTCGTCTCACTCCCCTGCCGCTGCTGCTGACGCTGACGCTGCTGCCTGGAAGACCAAATCATTCCCGTCAAAGGTGCGGCCTCTTCTCCTCCTCGGCGCGTTCGTTCTGACGCAATCTGCAAAGATTTGGCTTTTGCTGCTTTCTAATTGTAATATAGGTTTGGGGAGATGCCGTCTCTACCTGATTTGATGTGGGATTCCTCCGCGGGATTTCAGAGGGTTTTATGGGGGTGATTTCGTGCTCAAATTGCCATCTTTTAACCAGGCCAATGCACTTTTCGTACCCCTGGAGACGACTTCTGGATTTCGGGCAAATTCTAGATGGGCCATGGAAGTGCGTTTCCCATGACCGTGGGGAAAAAATCCCTCCAGCTTTTTGCTTTTTGATAGCAGGCTGTGAAAAGAAATGAATCACTTTGACCTGTGTGTCATTTGGTTATTCTAGGCCTCTCCACCATTTACTGTACTGCCTGAGTGATGATGCAACTGCGCAGACCGTTCGTGTTATTACTGTGAAGTTAGGCACGCCACTCCTGCTCTTTTTTTTTCTTCAATTTTGTTAATTTTAGTAATATGAATGATTGCAGGTGATTGGTGCTCCCGACCTGGTTCTTGGCAGTGAAAGGATCAGAGTTCTGTCAAGATGGCATGCCCAAGAGGAAGGACATCATTTCCCCTTTGTTTCTTTCTGATGATTTGCCTCATGGCTCAGCTGGGAGCTTCCAATGTTGTACTCATGGCGAACAACACTACCTTGTCGTTTGACGATGTGGAGGCAACTTTTAGTGAGTGCTACACATTATTACACTATCTTCATGTATCTCTGTACATGTCAATAGCAATCTGGTATTCTAATGGCAACACAAGCAAAGCTAGTTAGCTGTTGTTTTTCTCAAACACACGAGTGAGTTGCTTATCATTATATTAAGAAGATGAAAAATGGTATAAGAAACCCATACATCAAACACACATTCCAGCACATTCTTAATTAGCTGTTTTTTAAACGAACAATTAGCCATTGTTGTTATGTTCTGTTTTCTTAATGCTAAATTGCCCTATTTTTAGTGATCAGTGAATAATGGGTTGATTTCTTCTTTTTTTTCTTCCCTTTAGCACCGTTAGTTAGATGGCTCTTCCAGTTTCTTCTTATATAGTAGCATCATTCTTGTATCTTTATGATCCATAATGTACAATGTTACTTTAGTGCCTGAACCAATCTATCTGGTTAATGCAATGCTTATTGACCTTTTTTTATCTTCCTGCAGCTCCAGCAGTGAAAAGTTCAGGTGTAAATGGTGTCCTTTATGCTGTGGAGCCTATGGATGCATGCAGTCCATTGAGAACAAAAGCGATTGAAGGCTTGGTCTCACCATTTGCATTGGTTATAAGAGGCGGTTGCCAATTCGATGACAAAGTTAGAAATGCACAGGATGCTGGATTCAAGGCTGCTGTAGTATATGATAATGAAGACAATGGCGTCCTTGTTTCAAGTAATGATCCAGACATCATTTTTTACCATAGCTTCAGTTACATGTTATCTTTTATCAGTGCGCATAGGGGATGTTGCTCTGTAAGTATTTGAGTATTTCTTGTTCATAATGCTGTAAGTTATTAAACTGTTGAGAAGAGGAAAATAAATTTTGTACAGCAGCTCTGAACTATTAGATCAGTTTCATTGAACTAAAAGGTAGAGAACTGAAGTTATCAAACTTAATGGTGAAATTTTTACCATTTACAGTACTTGGTGAGTGCATATATTTGCAATATTAATTAAGCAAGGATTATTGCAGTGGCTGGAAGCTCGTCTGGAATCCACATATATGCAGTGTTCGTCTCTAAGGCATCAGGGGAGGAGTTGAAGAAATATTCAGGTCAAACTGATGCAGAGTTGTGGATAATACCAACATATGAGAACTCAGCTTGGTCAATCATGGCAATTTCATTCATATCACTGCTTGCTATGTCTGCTATCCTAGCTGCTTGTTTCTTTGTGAGGAGACACCAGATAAGACGGGACAGGGATCGACTTCCCCAAGCTCGGGAGTTCCATGGAATGAGCAGTCAATTAGTTAAAGCAATGCCAAGTCTTATTTTCACAAAAGTGCAAGAAGACAACTGTACATCAGCAACATGTGCCATTTGCTTGGAAGACTACAGTGTTGGAGAAAAGTTAAGAGTGCTACCTTGTCGGCACAGTATGTTTCTCTCACGTCTCACATCTATTTAGCTGATGGTTTGGAAGTTTGTGGTCTATTCATTTTATGTGGGCTGAATCTAGCTTACTAGCCATCACTATCTATGCATTGTTTACTATTCTTAACTATTTCCTTTGATCACAAATGTAAGTTCATCTAGGTTTATCCCAAACTTTTTTTTTTGCTGGCACTACTGTCTTATGCTCTGTTTACTATTCTTTACTACTTCCTTTCATCACGAATATGACCCATTTAGGTTTGTCCTAAGCCTAGCCTTTTTAGCTTGGAGCTAATAGATTCATCATGAAAACTACTTTCATATACAAAATAACTGTTTCTTTTTAAGTTATATTATATTGCTTGTCCAGACGTGTCATATTGGAGACCATGTCAGAGTCCTGATGAACTAAAATTTGTGATAAGAAGAAGTAGGTATTACAGAGGCAAATGAAGAATAGCACTACTAGAATGGTAGTAAGAGAATGGCATGGTAGAGGGGAAAAAGATTAATCGCAATGGTTCTGTTCTTTTTTTACCGGCTTAAGATTTCAGCTTGATTGTATATTCATACTACATTTCACATGCATTTAACAACTTAATGTATTTTGCTTCCTGGTTCAATGATGTTGTGTATATTGAATTTTAGTTGCAAATTTGATTCCGCTATGTAACTTATATAAAAAATGAATTAGTGGTGCATGCGTTTAAAACATCACCTGCTATGCTTGTTGCTGAATTCTCATTAACTCATGACCCGAGGCTTGGTTGTTTCACTTTGCAGAGTTCCATGCAGCTTGTGTGGACCTATGGCTCACCTCCTGGAGAACATTCTGCCCTGTATGCAAGCGGGACGCAAATGCTGGAACATCAAACCCCCCTGTATCAGAGTCTACACCTTTGCTTTCTTCTGCCATTGGCTTGCCAGAATCAGCTGCTTTGGCTTCTTTCCGGTCTACAGTAGCAGCATCTCCCCCCAGGCCAGTCAGCCGGCATCCTTCATCACGGTCCATATCCCGCAATTACTCCATTTCGGGTTCCAGTATCCCTCGCACCCCTAACCCTAGGTTTTATGCAAACTCATCTCCTATCTGCCCAAGCGGAAGCAATTTGGACCTTGCAAATATGTCATCCTCATGGTCTCGCACTTCGCACCTTGCATCTGCTCACTCTTTGTGCGGTGGCCACTTGTCCCCACCGATTGACATCAGGAATACCTCACCACACATCTCCCATTCGGCCTATAGATCTCCCAGTCATTACATAGGCTCATCACACATGTCCCATGGATCTCCGAGTTACAACCTTGGATCTTCAGGGCAGCGGAATCCTTACCTGAGGCACTGCACGTTGTCAGGCCCGAGCCTGTTCACCATGGTGCCCCAGTCACCGCAACAGCTCCAGTTGCAGCACGGTGGAGACTCTGAAACAAATCTGTCAGCTGCTGCATCAACTCAGTCATTCCGTCAGCTTTACCTGCAGTACTGTCCTGATTCTGACATGTCATCTCAGTCGCTTCCAGGGTGCTAATTCTTGCTGTAAAATTCACCATTTTAACACTGATGGTGGCTCCAGTAAGCTCCCATGAGAAATCTTATCTGGTACCGAATTGACATGTGGATTTGTGCTCGTCAACATAATTCACCATGATGATAAAATAAGGTGTGACAAAACTGCTTGTGAGAAGAGGGAATCGGCATTCCCAGAATGTGAGCAATTTTACTTGCTGAGTGTACAGGGAGTTTGGAGTAGCTCTGGACTTAACTACTTTGAGGCATGTAATGCAGTCTAGGTTACTTCTGCTCAATAGTTTATGTGTTGCTTCATCTTGAAGAAGCAACCCCTGTCTCACTGTCTGGTTTCACAAGCGTTTAGCGCGTACTGATACAGCTTTGTAGGAATCCTAGATGCTGTTTGTCTAATGAGGTTTGAGCCTGTAACATTTCTTTTTTTATTTTTGCATTAGTTCATATGGGCATTGAAATCTGAAATAGAATAAAGCCTTTGGGGCAGCCATGAGCCCATGACCTGAATGAAATACTGAAAAAGAGATCAGTTAAATGAACTGGTATAAGGTGCACTTTTCAGCTTTATTCATTTAGGCCTTGTTTGGATGCGTATCCACTGCAATCCATGTGTTAGAGTGGATTGAAATGAAATTTAGTTTAATTTTATTTTAATCCACTTCAACACATGTGGATTGAGATGAATACATACGCATCCATACACGGCCTTACGTGGTTAGGCCTTATGTGGTTGTTTGAGATCATTTTAGCTGAGTACAATTCAGGAACCAAGTATGTATTCATTTTTGCAACAGAAACCGAATTAGCAATGGATTGTCCAATAGGAATAGGATTAGCCCACAAAGTAAAAAACGTTAAGAAAAATAAGTTTACATCACACGTCACTGAGCAACTGAGCATACAAATTCCTCTAACAATGGCCCATAAGTAAAAAGAAAAGGAAAAAAAAAAAGAACACGCGGATAAGCACACGTTGGAAAAAGAACACAAGTAGTATTTTGCACTATCCTGAATCTGCACATGGTTTCCCGCGATAAAGTGATTCCTCAGGTAAACTTAAAGCTTCTCCATCATCATACTGGTAATGTTACCATACAAAACTTATCCTCTGGTTGTATTGCACACCTATCAATCTCTCTGAGTACATCTGTAATTGAACTGAGAAAATGTCATGGAAAAAAAGGTTGGATTAGACAAGCATAACTGCATAAGAAACTATCGTGGAAGTGGTTGATGCACAGGGACCAGAATTCACTAGGTAAATATGCATGATGGTTGAATTCAAAGATGTAACCCAACTTTATACCTAGAACTTCCTGTTCATTTCCATAATGGTTCTGGATCTGGTACTTGGCCAACTGCAATTCATCGGTGACTTTGCCCCCAAGGGTAAAGGTTTGTGCATCATATGCATGCTGGTGGTCTTAGGATTTCTGGATCAATGGATGTACTTCTGCCCATTATGGATATTGTTTTTTTTTCATTGGAACATAGCGGCACCATTGGCTTATCTGAATACCATCTTTCCTTTACAAAAATACACAGGAGTTTCCACCATGTGTACCTTTCAACAACTTCCAGTCCCAGCTGCTTTGACTTTGGCCCATTTTGCTCACTAGCAACACACAAAGATCTCTTGCCAGGCAATGGCAGTTGGCAGCCATTGACAGTACAAGTTGCCGAGACAGATCAAACAGCAACTTAAAACCCTCCAGTAGTCCTGTCCACATTGCCTTCCAGCTTCTCCATGAGCTGAACTAGTAGTGAACTACAGTGAGGAACAAAACAAGGACACATGCAACTAGGGAAAAACCTACATGTATGATCAACGTTAAGTATTGGTATTGTCATGGTTAAGATAAACTGTATTGACTAAAAGAAAATGTGTAGCTTCCTCCTGAAACTTGAGCAAGCAAAAACATGATCAAACAAAGGAAAACAATAGCACAGAGATACAAGGCATTCGGAAAGCACCTGGAAACAACTGCCTATACAGTAGTACTTTTGGCACATAATACATGAAGTCCAATGATTGTTAAGACATGGACGCGAAGCAGGCGGCAACTGTGCACAACGTATGTCTCAATCTGAACCCAATGTTTCTTTTCTCCCGAAACACAGGATATCTGAATTCAATGTACAAGTAATCACGCTCCCCCAATAGCTAACTGCAACATATTAAAAAGAATAAGTAATGATTCACCTCTTCAACGGAATGTTTAGATAGTAAATCAGTGAATGATAACACAAAGATGAATCACAAATAGCTGCACAATACCCCAGTAACTAAGCCAACCAACACTTATTGCAATAATCTAGCAAGTACTGACAAACAACACAAGAGCACAAGACAACACATCTAGGACAATAATGATCAACTGGGACTACAACCGGAAGGAGAGTTGCTAGTCATTATATTATGATGTTGAAATAAGCAATGGTGCTACTAGTATATTTGGATAAAAGTACGAAACAGCAGATAACCAGCATAACGAAGAAAAATACTACTACAGATAAGATATCAATGGTATAATATATATACTATGCCATTGGTCATTCCCTTCTTGCAAGTTCCCAATTGTTAAAAAGAAAGATTGCATGAAATTGTTCCTATAAGAAAACTGGTCCTAAACTTGGAGTGTATGGCTTACATATGCAACGCCACATGGGAAAGAATCTTCAAATAATTCAGAAAACGTAGAAAACTCCTAAGAACTAATGACAAAAGATCAAACCTTGGCACCTTGGCAGAACGACGCCATTCTGCAGGTTTGCATTCTTCTTTCGACTTTCGAGAGGGGCTGCTAGCTTCTACTTGTCCGACTATGAAATCTGAACCAACTTCTTCAAAATGTCCATTATCACTCCCATTAGGGATGCAATAATCATCTGGTAACCCCAACGCATCATATACACCATTTTCCGTTCCTGCATATAACCAAATACTTCAATGTAGGCATAGGCTGATAAATGGATTGCATACATGGATCCACTTGTGCATAAGGAATTGGAAAGTTGGGAATGGTAAGAAGATTAAAAGAAAGACCTGATTTTTCAGTTAATGTGCCATCATCCAAGTTCTTTGTTAACAAGGATGTACCAGGGAACAACATTAAGTTTATGGTATCAAGTTGCTTCCTTTCATATTCTTCGATAGGTTTGAAACCAAACCCTGATACCCATGTACTCACCAGTTCTGGAATTGCAGAAAGTACCAACATCTTTACATGGAAGGATTTCAGCATCTGCATTAAAAAAAAGACATAGAAGACTCAAATGGTTATCAATTTCATAACCACAAAAAGGAGCTCGACTGTGTTTGTTTCCACAGGAAGAGGAAATTTGGAAAGGGGAGTTAGATTGTAAAAGAGGAACACATCAGGAACAACACAAAAAATAAAAGATACACTAGCAAGTTTCCTAAAAAAAGCTACCCATTTAACTAGTGAGGATTAAATCCATTGTTCCCAAAAACAAGGTACCTCTTCAATGGTGTTTATCAGTCTTCGGCACATTCCTTTACGACGATGCTCTCTGCAAGTAGCAATGAAGGGCAGCTCAGCTGCTTTCATGCCATGCACTCTGCAAAGGCCGTAAAAATGAATCTTAAGTCCTGAGTTCATAAGACACAAGGTTGTGTCAGAAAAAGGGCAACCAGTCTGAGAAAAGGCTCCTTTGGCAACATGGTTCACATGGTGACACCACTTTATGGCCACTAAGGAACTTAACTACATGTAGTTGACAAGCAGTCTCAGAAAATAACTACCTTTGCAATTGCATGATAGCAGTTAGCTAATCTAAGAACGTAGGTCTGTTATAACTTATAACTGTAAAGCTTCATCCCATTTAATATTTAACAAACACGTTGATGTTGAAGGTCAACTAAACATGGATAACTTGCTGTCCATGCTAACAGGCTGTTACTGTGCTAAATGTTGGATGACTTGTAAGGATTTGTTATCTCTGATAGTCTGATCAGATCAGACATAGCTGCTGCTATTCCCAGCATCATATACCTATTTCATTTGTACGCCTGTTACTTATTCACTTACAATAAAAGCACTGCACTTCTTATTGTCAAACAAACACATTCCTATTCATCACAACATTAATTCAATACAAAAAATCTTGCAAAATTATAATCAACAGTAAAGTTTGAATATGCAAATACATTAAGGGGAGGGATGGATTTGTGCCAATCTTCAGGAAATGGTAAAAGAGTCCTGGTAAGTCCATAACAGAGAGAAAATGATCAGAAGATTACCTGATAGATGCTGCACATAAGATCTCTTCACCTTTCTCCAAGATCACAGTGTAGAAGCCCTGGTAACTTAAACGTGCGTATTTGGATCTGGTTAGAGAAAAGAGTTTTCTGCATCAGTGGAGTCAAACTTTTGCCAATGATTGGAAGAGCTTGAATAAACATAATTGACGAGAAATGCTATATTGCCAAGAAATCAGTTATGAATTCAGTAACTTGATATCCATCATCTTGGCATCGATTTCCCCCTTCTTATCGTATCAATAGCAGCATAACTCAAGTCATGTTTTAGTAAAAACATGTGCCAGATAAACATGAAAAGCACACCAAACACAAGGGCAAAGAAGAAAATAAATAGCATAAATATGCAAGCATATTATTATAACAAAAATCTATAGCGGCAATTCTCATTTATAAGGAGAAACATGGAAATACTTAATATTACCCTTCTGAAATTTTTATGACTAAGCGAATCGTATTCTAAGTTTCTCGTTGCAACCTTCAACTTAAGCAATAGTTAACTGTTTTTTCTTTTGCACTACTGCTTGGATAATATATCTTTGTGTAAGAATACATCCAAAGTTCAAGTACAATCTGAATTCATCAGTATGATGTGCCATCAGATATGTCATCATACTTCAAAATGATCAAATGATTTTATAGTATTATTATTTGTTGGAGTATATGTCTAGGCCCATGAGGCTAAGGCCCATGTGGCCCATGTATGGAACCTATATAGCTACCCTTCTAGGGTTAGCCCTAATCAATAGAGTCACTAATTCTAGCATGGTATCAGCAGCCTCTTTTCCTTCCCCCTTCTAGCAGCCGCCGCCACCCCCTGGTGCAGCCGCCGCCGCTGCCTTCCTGGCCGGCGGGCGCCACCATGGCCGGCCGCCGCTCTCCTCCCCCCTCCCCTTCCTATTTCCATTCCTTTCCCTCTCTCCCCACCCCCTCCTGGGCCAGGATTGCTGCCGCAGGGGGCCTGCCCGCCGCCGCAGGGGGCCCAGCCGCCACCCCACCCGCCGCCGCTGGGGGGCTGACCGCCCTGCCCGCCCAGCCGGCCTACCCTGTTGCTGCCGCCCTTCCCCATCTCCATCACGCCGTCGGCTTGGCTCTGGAGGGCCGCCCTTCCCCTATCCACAGCGCCCCTCCCTCTGCTGCTGCCCTTACAACCGCTCCTGCTGTTGAGGGCGCAGCCGGGGGCTCGGGCTCCTCCTCCCTCACTGCTCCGGCGGTTGGGGGGCATGGGGGGGCCCCTGCTGCAGCCCTTCCTGCAGGAGGTGTTGAGGATGGGGGCGTTGATGTCCTGTCAGAGCGCCCCGCCGACGCCGTCCACCTTCCCGGCGCCGGGATGGACACCGGCAACCACCTTCCCGCCGGTGCCCAAACTTTCCCGGCCCCGACACCGCCACTCCTCTCCCAGATCTACGCCGGCTCTCAACCCTACGCTGGCCGTGACACCTCTTCTCTCGCCGCTGCTCTCGTCGCCGCGCGTGCCGCCGCCGCGGAGGGGCAGGCCCGGGTGCGGGCAGCCGCCCTCGTGTGGGAGCACGAGCGCGAAGCGGCCGACGCCCTGGCTCGTCAGATTGCCGACGCGGAGCGGCTCCTCTCTCCCGCCTCTCCGGCTGGTGCCAACTCCTCTGCCTCGCCAGGTCGCCGTGTATCTCACACTGCTGTCCTCTGGCACGACCCGGCTGACCCGCTCGTGGCACAGCTTCACTACCAGGCCGGGGGGGTCCAGAACATTCGCCTCCTCGTGCCGGTCGTTCTCGAGCCGGAGTCACCCTCCTACGCTCGCTGGCGGGACCTCGTGGTTCTCACTCTTCGCCGCTACGCCCTCGACGACCACGTCCTCCTCGACGCTTCGGCCGCCGTCCAGACCCCGTCGTGGCTTCGTCTGGACAGCATCGTCCTCTCCTGGATCCTGGGGACGATCTCTCTCGACCTCCACGACCTCGTCCGCACCTCTCCTGACGCGCGCCGGGCTTGGCTTGCCCTTGAGGGCCAGTTCCTGGGCAACGCCGAGGCCCGGGCTCTGCGCCTCGACGCGAGCTTCCGGACTTTCGTCCAGGGTGACCTCTCCGTCGGTGAGTTCTGCCGCCGGATGAAGGGCATGGCCGACTCCCTGGGGGACCTTGGGTGGCCCGTGGAGGATCGCATCTTGGTCCTCAACGTCCTCCGGGGGCTCAGCGACCGCTACGCCCACCTCCGGACGTGGATCACCCGCCAGCGGCCCTTCCCCACCTTCCTGGAGGTCCGCGACGATCTCGTCATGGAGGAGCTCACGCAGGGCCTCCAGCCGGTCTCCACTACTCCTGCGGGGTCCTCGTCCTCCTCGACGGCCCTGGCTGCTACTTCTCCGCGCCCCCCTACTCCACCGCGGACCACTGCTCCACCACCGTCGTCTCTCCTGGGTCCTCCTCCCTCCGGGCCGAGCGGAGGCGGGGGGGTCGCGGCGGTCGCCGACGCCGCGGTGGGGGTCGCGGGGGTGGCCGGGGCGGCCACACCCAGGCTCAGGTTCCCGGTGGGTTACCGGGGGGGCACCATGGCCCTCCTTCCAGCACCCATGGGCAGGGCGCATCTCTATGTGGCCCTACCACACCACCGGGGCCGAGTCGCGCCCACCAGTGGCCTTGCTCACCGGCGCTCCTCCTGCTGGCACTCCACCCGGCGCCTTCCCTGCTGTAGCGTGGACTCCACCGGGGGTCGCCGGATGGGACCAGACGGCCCTGGCTCGCTCGTTCTCCACCATGGGTCTGACACCTCCGGTTGGACCCGAGTGGATCGCTGATTCAGGAGCCACCTACCACACCACTCCTGACCCCGGTATACTTTCGTCGCTCCACTCTCCTTCCTCATCCCTTCCTTCGTCCATTATGGTCGCAAATGGTTCTTGCCTTCCTGTCACGTCTGTGGGTACCGCCGGTGCTCATGGCTCCTTTCGTCTTCCTGATGTTCTTGTTGCCCCTTCTATGGTTCATAACCTCCTTTCTATTCGTCGTTTTACAGCTGACAATTCTTGTTCTGTGTAATTTGACTCTTCTGGTCTTACTGTAAAGGATTTGGCTTCCCGGCGTCCTCTGCTCCGATGTGACAGCACCGGGCCCCTTTACACCCTTCGCTTCCCGGCGGCGCATTCGTCTTCTTCGCCGTCCCTTTTGTCAGCTGCCTTCGCCGCTTCTACTTCCTCTACTACCTGGCACCGGCGCCTCGGCCATCCTGGACGTGATGTCCTGATACAGCTCAGTCGTAGCTCTGGTCTTCCATGTACTCGAGCTCATGATGAGCAACTGTGTCATGCGTGCCAATTGGGCCGACATGTTCGTCTTCCTTTTTCTAGTTCTTCTTCTCATGCGGCCCGCATTTTTGATCTTGTACATTGCGACCTATGGACCTCTCCTGTCATCAGTATTTCTGGTTATAAGTACTATCTTGTGGTTGTTGATGATTTTTCGCATTATTCATGGACTTTTCTCCTACGTGCGAAGTCGGATACGTTTACCACGCTCCTTCACTTCTTTGCTTGGGTGTCTACTCAGTTCGGTCTCACCATCAAGGCCGTTCAGTGTGACAATGGTCGCGAGTTTGATAACTCCACCTCCCGAGCTTTCTTCCTCTCTCACGGTGTTCAGTTGCGCATGTCTTGCCCATACACCTCTTCGCAGAATGGCAAGGCAGAGCGGATGATTCGCACCACCAACGACACCGTGCGGACTCTTCTGTTTCAGGCCTCTCTTCCTGCTCGCTTATGGGCTGAGGGCCTGCACACCTCCACCTACCTTCTTAACCGCCTTCCTTCCGCTGCCTGTCCCGCTCCCACCCCTCACCACGCCCTCTTCGGTACCCCGCCTCGGTACGATCACCTCCGCGTGTTTGGGTGTGCTTGTTACCCCAACACTGCCGCCACCTCTTCTCACAAGCTGGACCCTCGCTCCACGCTCTGTGTCTTCCTCGGTTACTCCCCAGATCACAAGGGGTACCGATGCTTCAACCTTGCCTCCCGACGTGTTCTCATCTCGCGCCATGTGGTGTTCGATGAGTCCGTCTTTCCCTTTTCCGGCACCTCTACTCCTCCGGTCCCTGACCCACCCACCCTGTTTCCCACTGACCCGGTGGTCCAGCCACCTTTCTTGTGGTCTCCTGCAGGTACCGCTTCACCGCGCTCCGCGCCGGCCACCGGTCCCGGCTCCCCTGCGAGTCCGGGCCCCTCGTCCTCCGGCGCGGCCCCGTCTCCTTCAGTTGGTGCAGACCCGGGGCCTTCGTCCCCCGCTTCTGCCCCAGGGGGGTCGTGCCGGTTGCCGACGCCGGATCCCGTCTCGGCACCCGCACCGGCGCCTCCGTCGAGGTTCGCCGCGCCGGTACGGGTCTATCAGCGCAGGCCGCGGCCTCCGCCGCTCGTGGTCCCTTCTCCACCGGGGACACCGACACCACCGCCACTCTCTCCGCCGGCCCGTGGTACCCCGCCGGTCTACCACCCGCCGCTGCTTCACCGACACCCGCGGCATGTTCACCCGATGGTGACACGACACGCGGCTGGCACCTTGCCGCCTCGTGTCCTCGAGGCTTCGACCGACGACGCGGTGGTCACTCCGGTACCCTCCTCCGTCCGCGACGCCCTGCTGGACCCTCACTGGCGCCGCGCGATGGAAGAGGAGTACGCCGCGCTACTTGCCAACCAGACATGGGAGTTGGTGCCCCGGCCGCCGGGCGCCAATGTCGTCACCGGCAAGTGGATTTGGACTCACAAGCGCCGAGCGGACGGCTCTCTCGAGCGCTACAAGGCTCGATGGGTCCTCCGGGGTTTCACTCAGCGCCCTGGCGTCGACTACGATGAGACCTTCAGCCCGGTGGTCAAGCCGGCCACAGTCCGTACAGTGCTATCGCTGGCGCTTGCTCGGTCTTGGCCCGTCCACCAGCTGGATGTCAAGAACGCCTTCCTCCACGGCCTTCTTACCGAACGGTGTACTGCAGTCAGCCGGCGGGGTTCGTCGACACCACCCGTCCTGACATGGTCTGCCGGCTCAACAGGTCCCTCTATGGCCTCAAGCAGGCACCTCGGGCGTGGAACCACCGGTTCGCTACTTTCTTGCTGACCCTGGGATTCGTGGAGGCCAAGTCTGATACGTCCCTGTTCGTCTACCACCATGGGGCCGACACTGCATACTTGTTGCTCTATGTTGATGACATTGTCCTCACCGCCTCCAGCGAGCCACTTCTCCGGCGGATCATTGCAGCTCTCCAGCAGGAGTTTGCGATGAAGGACCTGGGTGAGCTCCACCACTTCCTCGGTGTCACTGTTGAGCACCGTCCTGCTGGGCTCCTTCTTCATCAGCGGCAGTACACTCGGGATATCCTGGAGCGGGCTGGGATGTCTGACTGCAAGCCCTGCTCCACTCCGGTCGACACTCAGGGCAAGCTGTCGGAGGTTGAGGGACCTCTGGTGGCCGACCCCACTGCGTACAGGAGTCTTGCCGGGGCCCTTCAGTACCTCACCTTCACCCGGCCGGACATCACCTATGCAGTTCAGCAGGTCTGCCTCCACATGCATGATCCCCGGGAGCCTCACCTCACGGCTCTCAAGCGTCTCCTCCGCTACCTCCGGGGCACACTCGACTACGGCCTCCTCCTACACCGGGCATCCTCCACCGACCTCGTCGTCTACACCGACGCTGACTGAGCCGGGTGTCCGGATACTCGCCGCTCCACCTCCAGCTACGCCGTCTTCCTGGGCGGTAACCTGATGCCTTGGTCGTCCAAGCGCCAGCCGGTGGTCTCCCGGTCCAGCGCCGAGGCGGAGTACCGCGCCGTGGCTAACGGCGTGGCGGAGGCCGCCTGGCTCCGGCAGCTGCTTGCTGAGTTGCACACTCCACCCTCCCGGAGCACACTGATCTACTGTGACAATGTCAGTGCGGTCTACCTCTCCACCAATCCCATTCAGCACCAGCGGACGAAGCATGTCGAGATCGACCTCCACTTTGTCCGTGATCGGGTGGCCATGGGCGAGGTGCGGGTCCTTCATGTTCCGACGACCTCCCAGTTCGCGGACATCTTCACCAAGGGCCTCCCGTCCTCGACCTTCGCCGAGTTTCGCTCCAGCCTCAACATCACCGGTGGCTAGTTGCGTCTGTGGGGGGGTTGTGTGTGTGTTCTTTCTTGTTCAGCCTCAAACTCCGCTGCGACGGTAGTTCAGACTGCGGGGGGGTGTTGGAGTATATGTCTAGGCCCATGAGGCTAAGGCCCATGTGGCCCATGTATGGAACCTATATAGCTACCCTTCTAGGGTTAGCCCTAATCAATAGAGTCACTAATTCTAGCATTATTATTGGTTTCAGGACCGAGAAAAAAAAATTTCCCTAGCACTCAACTTACACAATGGCACTTCGGATTTACAAGTTTATGGTGATCGAATCCTTAATGATTTTGTTAATCACTATACCACATTGCTAATCAGATTGTTGCACTGAATTTTTATGTGTAATTAACACAAATGGAACTTAGAATATAGCAAAAAGTGATCACCATTTGAGCAAATAAATAGACAACAAATAAATAGCCAAAACAAAAACAGGAAACTTGCCCCTGATTGTACAAGACATGTGGTATCATGTATATGCCAGTTCTAGTATCCACCATTTGAGTAAAGCATTCCTCCATAAGAGTTAGAGCCACTGCTAATTTTGAATTGCATTCTATCACATGGGCAATCTTCTGTACAGAATGCAGCTTCTGCCCACCACTGTTGCACCTCAATATGGTCCATGAAAGCCCATCGCCAAGGGAACTCACCACTCCAACACAACCATGCAGTCCTAAATAAATCTGTTACAAAAAAGGGGGCAGATAAAGCCTCAAGCAAGGAAATGAAGAAAAGGAATGGGACTTTCGACACAATAGCACTATAGTAAAGCAACTTGTTAAGTACAGGTTGTGCACTTTAAACAGTCAAACAGATCTTTCAAGTGGTAACCAGCTCAAACTGAAATGACAGTCACATTCAAGCTTTGGGAGAATGGCAAAAGATTAGCACAGGAGGTAGAGCCAAAACTGGACATATAATTCTGACATGGATGGCAGTTTTAGTTGCAAGAGTTTTGATAGGTTTCCAGTGTACAACACTGAGTGATTCTGAAGTTGGTCTGTTACAGATAATATGCCAAATGAATCATATTACATGTAAAGACTCAATTATGATCCACCAGGATCAATATTCTTTTGAAAAGCAAACACACACCTCTTTACAGTGTGTTCCACAAAACCACTCGTCAGAGTCCATTTCCTCAAAGGCTGCTGCCCCCATCTCAACACAAGTGTCATGGTCTGCCAGTAAACATTATACAAGGAATAATACATCAAACTGACAGAAATAATACTGTA
Source organism: Saccharum spontaneum (assembly GCA_022457205.1). Taxonomy (NCBI): domain Eukaryota; kingdom Viridiplantae; phylum Streptophyta; class Magnoliopsida; order Poales; family Poaceae; genus Saccharum; species Saccharum spontaneum. Next base: position 1,380,643 of record CM039605.1, on the reverse strand, counting down.
GTATAATTTCCTTTTCCCAACTATACCACATAGTAACTACTTCTATGATGAGACAACACACAGTGATTACTTTTATGTGGTACCAAAGCTGATGATAAAATGATAAACCAAAATAAGTATCAAGCAGGGGCCCAAGGCATTCTTGTAGATGATATTAAATGCCAAGTTTTAACAGGAAAAACATCTGGAAACAAATCAAAGCATCTAAAATTAAGAGAACAAATTGCAGTGCTTACGTGCAGCTCCACATTGTAAGCACTTTAAGATTGCCGAGAAGCTTGAGATCTCCTTTTCACTAACTGGACAACCGCAAATACGACATATACAGTTATGGCAGTACCAACTATCATCTGGGAGCTCCTACATTAGAAAGAAGGATAATAGGAAAGCTTAGCTAAATCATTTGTCAGAATGAAACATGTTCATACAGCATAGCTACACCACCCGAAATGAGGAGATATGCTCTATCAATATACATGATTTGTGTTAAACTGCCCCAAATAAGATTCAGCTAGAGGGAAGTTGCATTCTATTGTTTGATAAATTCTTTAAGAAAAGCATCTTACATGAGAAGCTAAAATACCTTGACTGACAGACAAGATTGATGGTATGTTGATGGGCAGTTATCACAGCAAAGTAGTTCACCACCATCTCCACAGAAACCACAAGTATCATCATTTTCATCGGCCGCTTCCACTTTTCTACTGCATGCATTACTCCTTCTGTCCATCAATTCGGCATTCCAAGCCTCAATTTGACAAAGAGTGAATGACTTGCCAGACTGAAGACACAGATTCAAGGAGGATCTAGGAAGACTGATCATAGCATGAGCCTTGAAGTCTAAAATTGAGAACGTCTTGATGCAACAACTACACAGAATGCCATCCCAGGTAACCCACCCATCCTTAAGTACTTCATTATTCTCTGGATTTCGGCACTGCACAAAATCTTTAAGATTCATAAAACCAGTAGCAATCAACCAGCATAACACAGTCTTTCGTGCTAAAACTACTTGCCTTCCATCCAGTACATTTGTACCCCCTTTTCGTATAAGCAGTCTGCTGTCTTTCTTTGAGCTTTTTAGCATCCTAAACTTAGGGTTTGAAGATACGAACCTTAGTTCATATTTTTGGCAGGAGCTGATGTCCCTTTTCTTTACAATAGCTGTGATCAAAAGGTCATCATCATTAAAATGCATCTCAAAAGGCCTTTTCTTTGCCTGCTTTTCAAAAATTTCAGACTTGCTCGCAATGGTGGTTTCATTATGGCTTTGTGCTTCCAGAGAAGTACTGCATTCCACCACAGTAGCATTATGTTTCTGACATGATTTGACAATTACATTGCTGACATCAGAAACAGTAACCACATCTTCAGACAAACCCCTGGCTGGTGATTTCTTCGGTGATCTAGATTGTTGCTTCTTGGCAGAGGCATCTTTCTTTGCATCTGATTCGGTCACAGTAGATTTAGCTACAGAACATCCATTAGACTCTGAAGGCATTGACTCGTTCCTTGATTTTACATGTTTCGTGAGCGTGCCATTGCCAACTGAACAGCTTCCAGATTCACTCAAAGGTACAGAGGGCTGCATAAAGCTCTGGGCATATAGGCCATTCAATCCGGTTGACTCAAAGTCGGATAGCCATCTGGGCTTCTTCCGCACCCTTTTAACCAAACTGTTGTTGAGGTTTGCTCCAGAATTAGAATGTGCTGGTTCAGCATTTGACTGAATGTGGTTTTCTGCTTGGCCAGAAACCCCAGTGTCTATTGTCACCATATCTTGATGCCCATCGCAGACGTCAGTTGCTACAAGGCTATAGCCAGAGCCGGGGCTTTTAGTAGTAATAGTAGTAGGCTTGTCTGTTGAGGGTCTATTGTCAGCATAATCAACAAAACAGGTTGAACTGTCAACAACTCTAATCCTTTTCTGCTTTTGCAAGGCAGTGATCCTCTTATCAATGAACACCACAGCCACAAAGGGATCCAGAAGCTGCCACCGGCGCAGAAGAGTGGCCGAGCCATCCACAGCCATATGCCCGACACTGTCCATGGCATCCACAAGGTCCTTCCAGAACTGATCGACGTCCGACCACTCCGCAGGAAACTGATGCCCCGATTCCAAGCCCCCGGAGGCACTGCGCAGCCTCTGGCCGCAGAGTCTCCAGGCCTGCGACAGCGAGGCCAGCACCGCCTCCCTCTGCGGTGCGGTGAAGTAATACGCCATCTTGCGACGGTCCTTCCTTATCCGTGGTTTGATGCGCCAGCCGGCGTCCATGAGCAGCCGCCGAGCGTGCGCTTCCAACTGATCGGGGAGGTCCCTGTTCAGAGTCCCCTTGGAAGAGACGGCGGCCTTGCTGGAACGCGCCGCTCTGCGCTTGGGATCGCGCCTTTTTCTGTAATAGTAAAAATCTCCTGCTCCTCCAAGCTGCTGTCTTGCCGTTGACTTTGGGGCAGGAGTCGCCTCGCTGTGAAAGGAGGCTTCTTGTGCTGCTACGCCGTGCTCTGGGCTGCCCGGCATGCCATCGCGACACCCACGGACCACGGCCGCCCCCGCCGCCGCCTCCAGTCTGCTGGCGGCGTCCTGCTCCTTGAGCGCCTCTGCCTCCCCTCCACCTCTCGCCGCCATTTGACGCGATCGTCGCCACCTCGGGGTCGGGGATCAGAGTAAAGTGGCCGCGAGAGGATGCGCGGTGGCGGGCAAATGCGAGGTCCGGTGAAGGCAAATCTGCAGCACCGGAATCAGACTGAATGAACTCCAAGGCAGAGATGGAGAGAATTGGGGATGGGAGTGGACGAACCGAGGGCAGTGGCGGATCACGGGGGTCCGTAGGGTGGTGGCCCTGCCGTGGAGTGGGGAGCTGGATGGGGATGGGAATGCGGTGGCTGGGGACCGGACATGGATGTGGATCGAGGAGTGTGCCAGCCATCCCTGCTTCTGCCGCCAAACTCCGGGGTCCGGGCAGCTAGCTGGCTGCCATGTGGTTTCGCGTCACTTCTCTTTTGTTTATTGCTAAAGGCTTCTTCTCTCACTTCGGCACCTTTTTTTTTTAAAAAAAATATTTATTCGATAACATCGATCAAGTAATTTATTAAAAAAACCGTAAAATCTCCGGCTATCTAACTGTTGGAACGTTTAAATTTAGCTATTTAACTTTTACCACCCTATTGCTATATATATATGTATACATAATGAATATTTATATGTAACAAAATCTATGTAAAAAAAAAGTTAGGACAGCTTACAATTCCAAACAGAGGGAGTAGGGGCATGTTTGAATTTTTTTTCCTCAATGGTGGATTGCCTCGCCAAGCTAGAAATTGGAGCAAGCAATGTGTTTGTATGTTTTACTGGCTGACCTCGAAATCTGTGCTGGTATTGCTTGTTGCCTTAGGTGGGCCAAATTGGCTCTCTTCAGCTGGAAAAGCGCCTTGCTCGCATTAGCCGAGCAAGGCCAGGTGTGGGAACTAAGCACGCTCTACTATTTTGATGAGAGTAGGCTAACTCAGGAACCAAGCACGCTCTACTATTTTGATGAGTGGTGGTGTATATAATTGCACTCGATAGTGCATCAAGTAGCCCTTCTTTCTTTTAGAGTGCCTAGATATATGTCATATGTTTTAGATGGTCAAATCTGTCATATTTTAGACATGCGACAGTTAGATGAGCATTACCCAACATACTACCTAATGTCCCAAAATTGAGGAAGTTTTGGGATTGTTTACGAATACCAGTGTTGTAGCTAAAAGACCAAAGTATCCCTATGAAAAGGAAGGAGATAGAAATTGAGATGTATTGTGAAAAGAGAAAGGTATATTGGAAAAAGAGTATGCATTGAAAAGCGAGATGTCAAGTATTTTAGGATAAAATTTGAATGTTATAACGTCAACTATTTTGGAACGAGGGATGTACACAAATTTGATAATTTAACGCCAAAAAACTCTGATAGCAAATAAATAACCAAACTCTTTCTTTACTATCATTTTGATCGATGTGGCCATCCTCCGGTTATGTAAGCCAAAGGTTGAAAAACATGTTTAACCTCATGTTACAGTGGCACATGTCATAAACCAAGTGCCACTGAAATAATATGTCTACTCCAAGGAAACCAGACCCGAAAACCATATTATTAATATGTCTACATCAGTACTGAGAATAGTGAAAGAAAACCAATAGTTGTGGGTGTCGGGCTCTTTTCTAGGCTACTTGATTGATGTACACGGGACGATTTTGTTTTTGGTCATGGACACCGGTACAAACATAATCAAACTAGTCAATAACCGAATAAATTGTTGACCTCATGGCGGCCTGTAACATACTCCAGGTTTAGTCGATGCAATGCAAACTTATTTTTGATTAATCACGATTGATGGCCGGATAATCTTATTTCATCAATCAATATTTATAGAAGAACATATAACTAATAAGCGTCCGTTGAGTCGGCAGCACCCGGCCAGATGGCGACATCGGTGTGTCCATCTTCGGTGACGCAGGCCCTGAACATGCCGGCGGTGTTGTGCAGCATGGCCACCTCCCCCTGCGCGGACACGGCCACCAGCCCCACGGTGCCGGGCGGCGCGGCGCGCGTCCACGACGCGCGCGGCGGCGTCCTTCAGGGCGAGGCCGCGGTGCTCCATGACGGCGGCGACGTCCCGCGCGACGGTGTGGCGGATGATGGCCTCGCCGACGCCCGTGGCGGACACGGCGCAGACGGCGTTGGCGTAGGTGCCGGCGCCCACGATGGGGGTGTCCCCGATCCGGCCGGCCCACTTGTTGGTGTGCCCGCCCGTGGACGTGGCCGACGCCAGCCCGCCCGCGGCGTCGACGGCCACGCAGCCCACGGTGCCGGTCTGCAGGCCGCCGCTGCCGGCGGCGGCGGCGGCTTGTCGTTGTTTCTCCTGCTCCTGCCTGAGGCGCTCCACGTTGGCGTCGGTGATGAAGTAGGCTGGGTCGTCCTGCGTGTCCAGGCCTTGGTCCCTGGCGAACGCCTCGGCGGCGTGGAAGGCCAGGTAGATGTGCGGCGTCTCCTCCATGACGCGCCTGGCCAGCGACACCGGGTTGACGACGGTGGAGACGCCCGCCACGGCGCCGCAGCGCAGGGTGCGCCCTTCCATGATGCACGCCTCCATCTCCACCGTGCCGTCCGCCGTCAGCACCGAGCCCCTGCCGGCGTTGAAGTGCGGGCAGTTCTCCAGCTCCCGCACCTGCATCGCATTTGCATTGCAAATGTATTTGCACTGCGTAAGTGAGCATTGAGCGTGGCCGGCGACATGAGTGACAAGATAATAACGTACGACGAGCTCGACGACGTCGAGGGCGGGTCGGCCGGCGGCGCCAAGGTCCAGGCAGCGGCGCAGTGTCCTGAGGCGAGGCTCCTTGCTGTCCGGTGGCAGCGAGCGCGGGATGTTCCCGCCGCCGCCCTGCATTGCCAGCGCCCACCCCATGGATCGATCCAATTCCAATCCTGCTCTGCTATGCTCACCTTCAGTGGATGGAGTGTGTGACAGACAATGTGTCTATCAAATCTAATATATACACATAGAATTGCTCATATTCCTAGATGCATATTAGCACTCAACTTGAACTTGTTATTAGTTAATAGCAGCATGATCAGCACTGAGCACTAATTAATTGCACTGATTCTTATCTTAGCAAAAGGTCGCCACCTCTGAGTATCCACGCCGGTCTCTCCCAAATTATGCATGGGGGGTGGTATTCAAATCTCGCTCAAACGGACGGCAAATCTTTTTTTTTCCATCCCAAAAAGAAATACGCGATGCACAACTTCACATGGGTGCGCTTGTGCTTCGAAAAACGACAACATTACATACTTGCTCCCTTCTGAATCATAAGCACATGTTTAGATTCATAAACTAAACTTTAACTAGCTAAATTTAGTTGCTAGGGATCTAAACAGTCCAACTAAAGTTTAGCTGCTTCAACCTACCTAAACTCAACTAGAGTTTATTTGAGTCTATTAGCTAGATGATCCAAATACTCCAACTAAAGTTTAGCTGGGAGAACTTTTAGCTGACTAAAGTTTAGATTTGAAATTTTAGCTAGCTATTTTAGTTGGGTGGATCCAAACAGAGCTAGACGTTTTGTTTTTTCTAGATATATTATCTTTACTGTGTATCTAGACATAGGCCGTTCCAAATCATAAGACTTTTGGTTTTTCTCGATATATTATTTTTGGTATGTATCTAGACATAGTGAATACATGGTAAAAACTATGTATCTCGAAAAGTCAAAATGTCTTATGATTTAGAATGGAGAGAGTAGTATTTAAATAAGGTTTTAGAATGGAGGAAATATTATTTAAATAGAGGTAGGATGTTCAGCGAAGAAGAGAACAAAATATAAGAGAGCAATCATTCAAAATCATTAAAATGCAAGCGCATTGTTTTTTGCATCGACAGTTGGAGACCCATTGTTCCCTAGTGTAGTGTAAGCACCACGAACCTTCTTTTCTTTTCTTTAAGGAACACTTCATACTTTCTACTAGCTAATATAATCCTAGAGTTACCCTACCAATATCAATTAATCATTTTTGCTATCGTTGTATTCAATATAAATGTTAATCCCACCTATACTCATCTCCCGGTGTTTACTTAACAAATATGTGTTTTTTTAATTATTTTTAGTGGCTGCGAGGGGTGTGAATCTAGCGTGGGTGTAGCACCCATCTGCTGCCATCGCTCCCACGTGATCCATCGTTTAAATTACGATTACGAGGAGGGCGTGGAGCTGATTTTTGGATTGGTCGGGTCGATTTTTCCACGGTCCATTTTCGCATCGATTTTCACGCTCTGTGTTTCGCTGAGGTGCTCCGAACTCCGAAGAGCGTCTCTACGAGTTGCACCGGACGCACATGCGCGTCGTGTTGAGTCAACATACAGCTCCGATCCTACCGGTAACGAACGTGTTACGAGAGTGAACAGTACTAATATAATAAATATATAGTCCCTCATTTTAGAACCCGTGTAAAAAGAGGAAAAATTGTTGGTGCCAAGAAACGCAGGAGATGGAGACGAACAGAGACCTTTATTTTATTCCCTCTCTATACATAGTTCATCACCGGCACACACATGGGGCTTCGTGCATTGCGTGTACAAAAGTTTTGCAAACAAAACCTGCATACTCCCTCCATACTGCTATTAGATGTCGTTCTGGCGTCTGCAGAAATTGAATCAAAGGAAGTCGTTCTGGGGTCCGAGTGAAGAATTGGACGCTGCTGCCCCTCGCGCTTCGGCTCCCGTGCCGTACGTTAATAGCCCTGCAGTCGATCTTGTTTCCCCGGCCGCGCAGTCGTACCAGTCGGGCTATTAAGAATTGCTGTATAGGAGACACCCGCAGGTCTATTTAATAAGGGCAAAGAAGGAAAACTCCCTTCTAATTAATCACTCTTTGGCACTCCTTGGTATGCGTAATCATGTCTTAAACGACTTCTAATACCAGTATGGAGGGAGTATATGACCTGTCGGCCTTCCCAAAGCCAATAGGGCCTGTCGGCCCTACAATTACCGGCAGGGAGACCTGTCGGCCGTCCAGAGGCCGACAAGTTGGCAGACCAATTAACCATTAAAAAAATATTATTTAGAAACCATTAAAAAATATTATTTAGAAAAAAAAAATTCTACCACCGGACGCACATGCGCATCGTGTTAGACTGAACAGCTCCGATCCTTCCAGTGAACGACCGTGTTGAGAGTGAACAGTAGTAATATATATAGTCTCCTCTAATTTTAGAGCTCCGGTAAAAAGAGGAAAAATTGTTGGTGCCAAGAAACGCAGCAGATCGAGGCGAACGGAGGAGGCCTTTATTTTATTCTCTCTCTATACATACTACTCCCTCCGTCCCAATGAATGTACAATTCTCGCATCCCGAAAAATCAGCCATCACAAATTTTGATTAAAATTATATAAAAAAATACTAACTCTTATGAGACAAAATAAGTACCGTTAGATTGGTTATGAGATATATTTTCATAATAAATTTATTTCGAGACATAAATGTTAATACTTTTTGCTATAAATTTGGTCAAAGTTGACACAGTTTGAACGACACGTTTCCCATAATTGCACAATCAACCGGACGGAGGGAGTAGTAGTTTACCACCGCACACATGTGCGGTTTCCTGCACTGCATGTACAAAAGTTTTGCAAATGAAACCTGCATATATGACCTGTCGGCCGCTAGAGGACCGACAGGCCGGCATTTCTATTGCCACGTCGCCCCGAGCCCTGGCGGCCATCCGGAGGGCCACGTCACCCCGAGACCTGTCGGCCGTCCAGAGACCGACAAGTATTATTTTAAAAAAATTCTACCAACGGGGATTCAGATTTACAATTAATCTTTAAAAAATATTATTTAAAAAAATTGTACCACCGGACGCACATGCGCATCGTGTTAGAGTGAACAGCTCCGATCCTTCCGGCGAAGGACCGTATCAGCTAGAGTGAACAGTACTAATATATAGTCTCCTTTAATTTTAGAACTCGTGTAAAAAGAGGAAAAATTGTTGGTGACAAGAAACGCAGCAGATGGAAGAAGAAAACGCAGGCCTTTATTTTATTCTCTCTGTACATAAGTTCATCACCGTACTGCACACACATGCTTCCTGCACCGCATGTACAAAAGTTTGGCAAATAAAATAAAACCTGCATAGAAAGAAAATGGAAACAAGACACCAGCATGCAGAGCAGGCACTGTGTAGTGGACAGTGGTTGATGCTGGTAATCACTAATCAACCACTTTCTTAATAAGCCGGGCGTCCCACTCCCAAGCGACGTCCACCGGCGGCAGGCCCAGCCACATCCTGCCGGCGGCCCGGCTGCTCATCCGTCGCCGTCGCAGCAGCAGGGTTCGCCGCCTCCGCCACGCCCCGCGCTCTCGCGGCCAGGTCGACGGGCTCCGACTCCGCGATGACGTTCTTCTTGTTGGTCGTCGTCCCCTCGTCTGCTGCTTGTTGTTCCTTCTGCTGCTGCTGCTGCTGCGACGACTGCGACTCCGGGGCGGCGGCGAAGAGGTCGACGGGGTGGGAGTCGGCGATCTTGCCGCCCTCCAGCGGGGTGCCGTCGTAGAAGCCCGTCCGCAGCATCTCGTCGTCGCCGGCCACCTTGGTGTGCGCCCTCCCGGGCTTGATCTCGCGCTTGCTGTGCGCCATCGATCGTCGTGTAACGACGATGCAAACTACACAGATCCTACGGTAGTAGCTGGAGACTGGTTCGGCTTAGTTTCGAGAACTTTCAGTGGTATGTCGGACGCCTGCTGGCCTGCGAGCCTTCGGCGGATTTGGTTGTCAGCCTGCTGGCCTTGGAGCCTTCGGCTGAGCTTGTGTGTTTTGACATCTGGGGGCACGATCTTGGACCTGCTGGCTGTGTTGTCCTCGGCCCACCCCATTGTTGTCTACTACTCTTCTGGTTTGGGCGCTAGTCGCTGGAACAGATTGTTGTGGCAGTGGCCAATTAGTTGGAATTTTTATCATGTCAGCTAAGGACTGCAACTTGCTTTGTTGAAACGTGAGGGGTTTAAACGATGGGGTAAAACGGGCTTCGGTGAGAACGCAGATCATCTCGTCGGGAGCCACTATGGTATGTCTCCAGGAAACCAAGATTAGCAATTGGACTCGTAACATCCTGGTAGAAACGGTGGGCGCCGAAATGGCAACAAACTCAGCGTTTCTACCATCTCACGGGGCCTCAGGAGGGATTTTAATCGCAGTCTCTGAACGTTTCTTTACGTTGTCACAACCGCACCTCACTCAGAACACAATCTCGGCAACAATAACGATGCTGGCCCAGAATGAAGTCTGGACGCTTACCGGGGTATACGGTCCACAAAGCGATGGAGACAAGATTTTATTCCTCCAAGAACTTGAAGCACTGAAATTATGCACACTACCAGCCTGGTTGCTGCTCGGGGATTTCAACCTGATTAATAGATTCAGGTCAACCATAGATAATCTCGAGCTCGCGCGTCTAGAAATTCGGGGTAGGAAATATACTTGGTGCAATGATCAGCACACACCCACTATGACTAGAATCGATCATCTATTTGCTTCTACTGAGTGGCTTGAGATCTTCCCAAATACTGATCTGCGAGCCTTAGCTTCATTGGGCTCCGACCATAGCGCACTGTTCCTTCATGGGGACACAAACATCGACTTCTACAAGGGCTTCAGGTTTGAATCGCATTGGGTACATAGGGCTGGCTTCATGGATACGGTCCAAGAGGCTTGGAATAAACCAGTGAACACACAAGACGCGTTCCTTAGACTACACGTCAAAATGCTTCGCACGGCCAAAGCCCTGAAGAATTGGAGGAGGAAATCTATGAAGGGTTGGCGTATAAAATGGGCGATCCTTACACTAACACTTGAACACCTGGAGAAAGCACAGGAGTCGAGACAATTATCACAGGAGGAGCTGAATTTCAAGAAATACCTGAAGACTAAATCGTTGGGCATGGCTGCAGTACAGAAAGCAAGAGCACGGCAGCATTCGAGGCTGACTTGGATAAGGAAAGGTGATGCAAACACTAGCTTCTTCCATCTGCATGCGAGCATGAGGAAGAAGAAATCTTTCATTGCAACTCTGAATGGCGATCTTGGTCCAGCTGTGTCACAACAAAGCAAAGCCTCACTGACATTTAATCATTTCACCAATCTGCTTGGAAAAGCAAACGACAGAACACAAGGGATCAATTGGGCGGAGCTTGGGTACGTCCGGCATGATCTTGAGGAATTAGATGTACCCTTCACCACACAGGAGATAGAAGCGGTAATCAAGGAATTGCCTTCTGAGAAGGCCCCGGGGCCTGACGGCTTCATTGGGTGTTTTTACAAGAAGTGCTGGTTCATAATCAAGGAGGACCTAGTTCAGGCGTTGACTTTTTTCTACAATAATCAAACCGCAAAGCTGGGACTGGTGAACACGGCGCATATAGTTCTGCTGCCCAAGATTCAAGATGCCGCCTCGCTGTCAGATTTTAGGCCGATCAGCCTAATTAATAGTACCGCCAAAATTATCACAAAGATATTAGCGAACAGACTGGCACCACACCTAGATGAGATAGTCTCAATCGCCCAGAACGCGTTTATACGGAAGCGATGTATTCATGATAACTTCATTTATGTGCAACGGGTTATTCAGCTATTACACAAGAAGAAGAAGCCGGCCCTCTTTATTAAATTGGACATCTCTAAAGCTTTTGACTCTATAAATTGGAGTTTCCTGCTGGAAGTGCTTGACAACTTAGGGTTCAGCACAAAGTGGAGAGATTGGATAGCTGCCCTACTTGGCACGGCTACATCAACGGTGCTGATCAATGGGCAACCGACAAAGGAGATAAAGCATGAAAGAGGGCTGAGGCAAGGGGATCCCCTATCCCCAATGCTTTTCATCCTAGCTATAGACCCCCTACAACGGATCATACAAATGGCTGCTGACAAGGGCATTTTGTCTCCGGTCTTGCCGAAAGCGTCCAACCTTCGGTGCTCTCTTTACGCGGACGATGCTGCAATTTTTGCTGCTCCGTCTAGCACAGAAATTGATCATCTCCACAAAATTCTCGAGTTCTTTGGGAGGTGCTCGGGCTTGACGATCAACATTGCAAAAACTGAAATATACCCCATCCGGTTAGCCACGGACGTAGTCATACAGTTGTTGTAAAATTTCCAAGGCAAGGTGTGTACCTTCCCTGGGAAGTATCTGGGCCTCCCACTACACATCAGGAGATTGCGGAAGATCGATGTGCAGCCATTGCTTGACAAAATTGGAGCAAGAATCCCAGGATGGAAGGGTAGATTCTTAACCACGGCAGGCAGAGAGACGTTGGTTAAATCGGTCCTTTTAGCCCAGCCTATATACCACATGACGGCGTTCCCGGAATTAAAATGGCTGGTGAAGAAAATTGATCGCCTACGACGAAGTTTCCTTTGGCGAGGGGAGACTCCTTATATCACTGCTTCAATTGTCCAAAGTGAGCGCACAAGCTCGGCCACTACGACATAGGGCACAACTAGAAGCATGTAGATCACCAAGATCTCTCCAAACCTCGATTGACTTGACTAGAGTTACTCTTCATGAATCTTGCATGGGGTGAGCACAAAGACTCTGACAATAGCCAATGATCGGAGGCAGCAACAATCACCAAGAGCCTTTAACGGTCCTCCTCAAGCACCAAGCCGGCTAGGCGATGATAATCACCAAGAGTAACAAGAAATCCCGAGCCAACAAAGATTACTAGTGCCACCAAATTCAATATCTCAAATGCAATGCACTAGAGGTTCCCAATCTCTCACAAATGTGATCACTAAGTCGAGAGAGGGAGTGTGAGTGTTTTCTCAGATCTAGAGTATGTGTACAAGTGAATGAGGGTCTAAGAGGGTTGCCAAGGCCTGCCACACCATCTATTTGTAGCCACACTCGAGAATCCAACTGTTACCCTCATGAGCCACTTTCTACGAGGGCACCGGACATGTCCATTGCACTACTACACAAAATCTTTTGCGTAGCGTTTCCAAAATGGCCTCGGAGGCGGGTGGAAATTTCAACTGTCTCGGTTAATGCCTGGGATTAACCGAGGCGGGCATTTTTATTAACTGAGGCGGTCACATTCAACCGCCTCGCAAAATCGACTTACGGAGGTGGTCAAACAATAACGGCCTCCTAAAATCTATTAACTGAGGTGGGCCTTACCCCCATTTTTGAAGGCGGGCCTCTTATAAGACCCACCTCGGTTAACAGCCCACAATAGCAGCCAGGCCCAATTTAGCCCGATAGGGCACTCAAGCATATATAGCATACTTAGGGGTTTTTCACATCACTCTCAATCTCGGGCTCACCCTCCCTCCCTCCCTAAGTGCTGCACTCTCTCCCTTCAAGCACGGCGCCCCGCCGTCCACTCCATCCATGAGCATGCGCCCCTCCCTCTCGGATCCGGCCAGTGGAGGCACCCTTCCCTCCCCCTCCCTTCGAGATCCGGCCAGCGGCAGCGGCACCCTCCCTTCCCCTCCCAACCGGATTCGTCCGGCGGCGGCACCCCTCCCTCCCTGAGCATGGCGCCTCTCCCTCCTCTCTCTCCCTGCAGAGCACGGTGGCCGGCGGCGGCGCCCCTTCCTCCCCTCCCTCTCTCTCTCAGGCCCCTCGGCGACGCAAGATCGAGGCGGGCTCCCCAGTGGGCGCGCGTCCCTCTGGCAATCACGCCCCCCCCGGCGGGACCGAGGCGGGCGCGCGACACCCCGGCGAGAGCGAGGCAGGCCTCCTGGTGAGCGCGCGGGGCCCGACCCTCTCCTCCAGCGACGGCGTCACACGGGACCCGACCCCCTCCTCCAACGGTGACGGCGCTCATGCTGGGGAGCGGCAGATCCGGCTCCGGCACGGTGGATCTTGCTGCGGTGCAGCGGATCCGGCATGGGAGCGACGGATCCGGCGCTGGAGCCGGAGCGGTGGATCCGGCTCCGGCGCGGTGGATATGGCTCCGGCGCGGCGGATCCAGCTCAGGGACATCCAGATCCGGCGTGCGGCCACAGCGACGCGTGGATGGGCTCGGCGGGCCTGTGGATGGGCTTGCCTCTCGGTTAACCCTTTTTGTCCGCCTCGGTTAAGTTTCCTGTAGTAGTGGTGGGCAGTAGATATGTGCACCAGATGCTCTCAACAGTCATATTCCAATGGCTCAGAAACTATCCACGATAGCAACAACGCAAATTTGGGAGCTGTGTGATTAAGAAATGAATGAGGACATGAACTCAAGCTAGACATTCAACAACCTGTCTTGCTTAAAGAAAAAACAAAGGGGTTTGCTCAAATTCAGGTTCCTAAATTTTAGTTTCCTTTCAAGCAATGGTTATTGCATATATTTTATATTAAAACTGTTTTAGTTCGTTGTGATTTTTGTAGCCACAATATGCATTTTTTTTGTTTCGAGAATAAAAATCTCGTTAGAGAAGACTTCAAACCTGAGAAAATCAGATGTTGGCATAATTAAAACAATTTAACAATTTTAAATTTTTTCTGTAGTTAGACAAGGACAAAAAAATAATATGTTATGGCACAAAGACAAATAACAAATCACAAAAATAATAATTTATTTGTACTAGTTGGCAGTACAAGAGTATTGCCTGAAATTATCTTAAAATTCAGGCTCTGAAATAGGAAAAGTGAAAAACAAAATAGAAAACAAGATTGGACAATTAGGCCATATATTTATTATTAATAACTCAAAAACATTGCAAATATAAGCACACAGACACACGTTTATAGGGCGTCTCTCGATCCACCCGCGGATGAAAACTCAACGCTTACATGAATAATATAATTGCAATTGCAAAGCAACAAGCAGTAAGTACGCGCGTAATCAAGAAGAAGCTAATAACGAACAGAGATAAGCATGATTAGGCGCCGCCGGTGAGCTCCTCCTCCAAGTGCGTCGCGATGACGACGTCGGAGGTGGGGTAGGCGTGGCAGGTGAGCACCCAGCCGGCGGCGATCTGGTCGTCGTCGAGGAAGCTCTGGTCGGACTGGTCGACGCTGCCGGCGACGACCTTGCCGGCGCAGGTGGAGCAGGACCCCGCGCGGCAGGAGTAGGGCAGCTCGATGCCTTCCTCCTCGGCCTGGTCCAGGATGTACACGTCGTCGGGGACCTGCAGCTCCACCTCCCCTCCCGGCGTGACGAGCTTCACTTTGTAGGTGGCCTGCGCACGCAGCCTGGCGCCGCGGGCCATGGCCGCCTTGGTCGCCGGCAGCGCGACGGTGGCCGGCGCCGGTGCTGGCGCGACTTGGAGAGAGGAGGGGAAGGCCGGCGCGCGGAGGCTGCTCAGGACGGTGGCCATTGTTGTGGTGCCGGCTGGTGCGGGAGCTGCTAAGAGAGGCTAGCAGGGGAGAGCAGCTGCTGGGGTTAGTTGGGTCGGAGGCCGAGGCAGATACATAGATAAACGAAGGGATGGCGCGAGTGCAGCGTGTAGGCTTATCTTTTTGGTGGGGCCTCCAGCAGAACGGACGTACTCTAACCTTTCATGTGATAACGTCCCCAACAATTTTGGCCACGAATTTTACCGGCCCTCAACATCACCGTTGTGTAATGTGAATAACGTACTCCCTCCATCCAAAAATAAGTGAACATCAACAAATTCTAAGTTAGTTTGACCAAATACATACAAAAAAGTATTAATGTTTATGATCTCAAACAAACATCATTAGATAAATCACATCATATATTTTCATAGTAAACTTATTAAAAGATACAAATGTTGACATTATTTTTCTAAAAATCTAGTTAAATTTGATAATATTTGACTCTCAAAGTATGAAATGTGCACTTATTTTAGATAGAGAAAGTATATTTATTAGATAGAGCAAATAAAGTAGTGACTACAAGGAAAATAATATGTGGAAACCAATTGATGGCCACTGATTGGTTATTGTGCGTGTGAAGGCCACAAGTCATGACTGGGTGTACTCTGGCCATGTGTATAGTTCTAATAATTAGCATGAGAATCGGTTTCTGTATTGTGCCAGGATATACGCTGCTCTAACTTATATGAGTACATGAGGTTTGTAGATTTATCAATTATGATACCATAAATTCCAATTCATTTTAGGATTGACCTCCACACCATGTCTGAACATATATTGTGCGTTTTGGTTTGAGAGATGAGTGATGTTGGATGGGTCCATCCCATTTTAGACGGCGATTGATTCAGGTCAACGAGTAAAGGGGGACACCCACGAGGGTGTATTCCTTCATATGGGGGTACGCAGGATGCCCCATCCCAACAAATCGAGCGAAAGGGGCAGCCGCTCATGCACATTGTCGCTCTTCCGCCTGTGGTCGTCGGAGGCAAGCAGGGTCGACGGAGACGCAGGAGACAAGGTGCGGCTGCATAAGAGTTGTCAGTGGTGCGGGTCGAGGCCCACAGGCAGCTCGACAAGAGGCGTGGGATCTTGCGAAGTCATTTGCACCACTGAGTCGGATCTTGCAACAGAGAGGGCGGGCTCCTCCTCGTGCCAGAGGCCAGGGATGCACGGATGAGAGCTCCTTGGAGGTCATGGGGTCATGGTGGCTGGGGCGACCTCCTCATTGCTATGGGGAGGCAGCGGTAGGCGGGCAGTGATGGTGCGAGGAAGAACATGCGGCACCGGCACCAAAGTGGGCAATGAGTGGCAGTGGTGTAGGGGGCTAGCAATGCTGGAGCGAGGGGTGTCATGAGGACATCATACTTCAAGTACAATCCAAAGAGACTAGGTGGACCAGCGTGGGCGTCTAACTCATCCACATCATGGTGGAGTCCCAGTCCAACTAAAGTTGAAGTCCATCTCGGATTTCAGGAGCAGTTCTGGGTAAAATCGACGCCCAGGGTGTATACGGACTCCGTTCTTGACAATCCACGTATGTGTAGAAAGATAATTTGATAAGCTAACCGATGGCTTTTGATTCGTCCTGAGTCAACAGGAATTGTCGAAACAAGTCAGCGCCCAGAATCTGCCAGGGTGTTGCGACACCGTCTTTTGGTTCGTTGGGCTGTGTATTGTGTTAGGGGGAGCATCTAGGGATGATGACGCCCAAGACTCTTTAATTAGCCATCGTTACTCTCATTAGGGCCTGGGTTTTGTTGCGTTCTTGTTTTCCTCATAAAACAGATATTATTCGCTGCACTTGTATCGTCAAGATCGACTGTTGTGAACTAGGGATCCTATTCTTGATCTTGTTTATCTATGTCGACTAGTCCGTTCGAATCAAGATTTGAACCTTTTATCAAACTCGTATACTTCATTCATCCTTGCAATTTAAGATTGTGTTTATCACGCTCTTGCTTGAGTTCTCGATTCACTTGTAGGAAAGCCTTCTCAAAAGATCAATCGTGTTGTGCGTGGCTGATAACCAACAGAGCAGTGGTGTAATGGTTGCGGGTCCGAATCAAACTTGGTTCAAAGCCTAAGTAGTCAACGTCGAGTTCTCTACCAATCGAAATTACCGTATCTATCGGAAGATCAAGCAGCGTCTACATCAGGACATGCGAGGGCGTTGGCGTGACGAAGAAGAGATAAAGGTTGGTAGGGCTTCTCTCGATCCACGGATGAAAACTCAACGCTTACATGAATAATATAATTGCAATTGCAAAGCAACAAGCAGTACGTACGCGAGTAATCAATAAGAACGAAGCTAATGAACAGAGATAAGCATGATTAGGCGCCGCCGGTGAGCTCTTCCTCCAAGTGCGTCGCGATGACGACGTCGGAGGTGGGGTAGGCGGCGCAGGTGAGCACCCAGCCGGCGGCGATCTGGTCGTCGTCCAGGAAGCTCTGGTCGGACTGGTCGACGCTGCCGGCGACGACCTTGCCGGCGCAGGAGGAGC
Organism: Saccharum spontaneum; assembly: GCA_022457205.1. NCBI lineage: Eukaryota > Viridiplantae > Streptophyta > Magnoliopsida > Poales > Poaceae > Saccharum > Saccharum spontaneum. Next base: position 1,363,288 of record CM039605.1, on the reverse strand, counting down.
AGGACCCCGCGCGGCAGGAGTAGGGCAGGTCGATGCCTTCCTCCTCGGCCTGGTCCAGGATGTACACGTCGTCGGGGACCTGCAGCTCCACCTCCCCTCCCGGCGTGACGAGCTTCACCTTGTAGGTGGCCTGCGCGCGCAGCCTGGCGCCGCGGGCCACGGCCGCCTTGGTCACCGGCAGCGCGACGGTGGCCGGCGCCGGTGCTGGCGCGACGCGGAGAGAGGAGGGGAAGGCCGGCGCGCGGAGGCTGCTCAGGACGGTGGCCATTGTATGTTGTGGTGCTGGCCGGTGCGGACTGCGGAGGAGGAGAAAGCTATGAGAGGCTGGAGTGGAGCAGCTGCTGGAGTTTGGTTGGAGGAGGAGGCAGATACATAGATAAACCAAGGGATGGCGTGAGTACAGCGTGTAGGCTTATCTTCTTGGTGGGGCCTCCAGCAAAACGGACGTACTCCAACCTCTCATTTGATCACGTCTTCAACAATTTTGGCTATGAATTTTAATGGTGCGGAAATTCACAATCACTTTATATATATATATTTACTGAGAGCAAAAAAGTAGTGACTCACACTCATGGAAAATAAAATGTGGAAACCAATTGATGGCCACTGATGATTGGTTATTGTGCATGTGGAGGGCACGAGTCATGACCATTCATTGAATGGTTGTGAAAATATTGCTAGCAAAATAGCCTTGCGTTGACAGCTTGTTGCGTATATATACTTGAGAGACTTGCGTCTCACAGACATCATGCGCTTCAATTTTTTCTGGAAATTGAACTCCAGTCTATTGTACCTGGACGTGTGTTATTCTAACTCATATGGGTACAAGAGGATCAGGGATTAGGCATATATTAAGACTGAATTTTGGTACGTTCGGTTAAGTATGTAGTGTATATACATATACACATATATAGTAGCACAAATAAAACCGAAAAGGAATAAAAACATTATTATTTGACTTGCTTGAGCAGTGAAACTCATATATCATATCATGCATCCACAGTAAAACTGGTAGAGTAGAGACCAATAAATAACAGAGAGCTGCTGTCGTCATGGATGCATGCTAGCTAGCTTGCTTGGCCCATACGTAGCGTGGTGCATGCTCTGCTTAGCCGACGAGGTCCTCCTCCTTGTGCGTCTCGATGACGACGTCGGAGGTGGGGTAGGCGGCGCAGGTGAGCACCCACCCGCCTTCGATCTGGGAGTCGTCGAGGAAGCTCTGGTCGGACTGGTCGACGGTGCCGGAGACGACCTTGCCGGCGCAGGAGGAGCAGGAGCCGGCGCGGCAGGAGAAGGGCAGGTCGATGCCTTCCTCCTCGGCCTGGTCCAGGATGTACACGTCGTCGGGCACCTGCAGCTCCACCTCCCCGTCCGGCGTGATGAGCTTCACGTTGTAGGTGGCCTGCGCGCGCAGCCTGGCGCCGCGGGCCGGCTTGGCCGCCGGCAGCGCCACGACGGTGGCCACCGGGGCGGCGGCGAGGCCGAGGGAGAAGGCCGGCGCGCGGAGGCTGCTGCTTAGGGCGGTGGCCATTGGACTGTAGTGTGTGATTGCTATAGCTAACGTAGCTGCTGCAGCAGAAGCTGGGTAGCGACAATGGAGTGTTTTGTTTGCTCTGCTACAGCTAGCTAGCGGACAATGGAGAGTACGTCTGGCTGCCGGCGATTTATCGTTGGCGGGCGAAGGAGGAGGGTGTGGCGGTGAGTGGTCGGGTTATCTGCGGAGGGATATCGCTCGTGCAACGAGGATCACACGTTGCTCATCGTCGTTTCCAGCCATCCATCCATCTATCTATCTACTACAAAATCTGTACCTCAGACGAGTGTGTCTGTCGATGGGCGTGTGGAGGCCATATGCATGCAGCTAGCTAGCACATACCACTACAAACGCATATACCAAGTCTTCTAGCTAGTCGCTGTGTATCTGCGTCCTCTTCCTGTGCTTTGATTAATTTGGTGGCCCTTGGTGCTCCATCCATCCATCTATCCAATCTGCTTTATTTAATTTTGAGCAAATCATATATTTATATATACATATATATAAACGCTACATATGCATATATACAAAGGCAATGCGTATAATACTAAGGTAGCTAGAAAAAAAAAAGTCTGATATAGGAGTATATGCGTGTGGTCTGTGTGTTATTGTCCACATGACCACACCACACATTGGATGCCGCTGGCTGGATTGAGGTTTTAAGGTCACGGGATCCTTGGCAGCCACTAGTAGCTAGCTAGGAATGTAAAATCTCGAAGCTTCGCAAGTACTTCAATTTAACGAGTGGTGGTTGATATTCATTCTGCATATGTAACTCTAATAACAAATTCATAAGCGCTATATGTATTGTTGGTGTGGCTGACATCGTCGGCATAGAGACGCTATCACCCACCAACCATCTCTCATCGTTTTCACAGTGGCTCCCATTGTTCCCTTCTTCTTTGCCTCTATTTGTTTTAGTGGCTACGTACGTACTGTTGCAACGGTCCACGTGCAAAGGTGCTTAGACACCAGTGATTCATTAAACACATGATGTAGACAGGACGTAGGATATATATTGTCTTCTCCAAGGGCTTAAACTTGTATAAAACCCCTATCATGTGGAACTATCTTGTTTAATCTTGCAGATATAACCGTACTGTTGTTTTTTTAATTTGCAGATCAACCCTATAGTTGTATTATCGGTAACAAAACACCGAAAGTTGGCACTCTAGATAGGGGAACACACGCACTGATCCATCTACAAAGGCTATATGGCTCCCATCATGATAGGGATCATGAATTTACTTCATCTCATGCTAGGTTCTTCGCTTCTGAAGTCTAGACTTTGTCGTTGACTCAGCGGGCAACATATCCCGTACTAGGGCATTCACTATGGACTAGAGTTCCACTTTGGAACCTTAGACTTCATCATCAACAAGTTTGGCAAGCTTTATCTCTGCTACCCGGTTGGGCCAGCCCGTGGAGAAGTTATCTTCACCTTTCCCTGAGCTCCCATTAAGGATTAGGGACTCGGTCACCATCACTAGCAGTTGACACCCCAGTGTGTGGATCTATTACACAAACATGGCCCCCTAAGCTAGTTGGAACACATTCTGTACTGTCGACATTGTCATCGAGTCTCTATTACCTAACCTCAAGCATTATTCAAGTACGAATAGATGTTATTACCTCTTCTAGGACATTACATCCTCGACGGTGAGAATTCGAAGCAATGACACCAAACAAAACTTGATGATGAGTGCAATTAGCTATTGGCCAAGTGTTGCTGACTTGAAAGGATCATGCAAGACCTAGATAGGGGTGAATAGACCTGTACAAACTTAACACTTGATATAAACAAATCTACGGAAGTTCTGCAGGTCCTAGTTGAAAACAACTACAACTCGAATTGACAAAGAGTAAACTTAGATTGAGTTAAATACCAAGCTTTTTGAATGTATTTCCTTCCTTTTGCACCACAGCCCTGCAGCTAGAACTAAGAGGAAAAGTAGATTAGGTGTAAACCCTAGAAATGAATTCAAATATGAAAGTGAACACCACCACCACAACAAGGGGCAATACACAAAATTTAACCTCGAGGTTTGGTGGAGCCACCAAGGCTTGTCTATATCCTCGTTGTTAAGGAAGCCACAAAGGCTTTGGGCCTCTTCCAAACCCTATGCTCTTATCAAGATAACCACAAAGCTCAAGCCTTGATGTTTCCACTAGCTTCTTTGGGGCAATACAAACTTCTCGGAGCTCCTCACAAATGGTGAGTGCTCAACGGACAACCCTAGTTGTCTATGATCCCAAGCTCCAAAAGTGACAAACACAAATTTGGTGGCTAGGGGATGAACCAAGTGCTCAAGTTGGATCTCTTGCTCACAAGCTCTCTAACTCACTTTTAGCTCAATCTCACAAAGTATTTCACCAAGAATCATGGGAGGAGGTTGGTGAGCCTTCAATGGAGTGAGTGGAGCTTATCCCTATGGCAGGTGGTTGAGTGAATGAAGAATATGACCGTTGAGAGAGAGAGAGTATTTATACCCCTCTAAATGGCCGACTGTCTAAGTGGAAATTTTCGCACTTAGACACGGAACTTTTGCGTACAACCGCATAACTTCCATGAAAGGGCAAAAAGAATGGGAAGTAGTATTACTAAATTTTGGTTTGCTTAGGTGGATATCTGGACTTTTGGATATAAATTGAGCACTTGATCACCTTAAGCTACCAAATTTGTGTCCCCCTTGATAGTACAACTTTTCCTATACTAGTTTCCAAAACATAAATGTAGTTAATCCTTCATTTATCCTTTTGCCAAAACCAAATGAATTTGGGGGTCTCCTTGTGTTGTCATGCGCCTGCAATGACTTATAACATGTCATCGTCTTGTAAATATCATTAGACCCTTAATTGTGTGGTTATCAATACACCAAAAACTACTTAGAGGCTTGGATGTTCTTTCATGACTGGAGGAGGAGTAATCCCGGCTAGATGACGAGTACAATCGAGTGCAGAAAACGGAAAGCCTCGAAGGGAGAGGCCAACAGGTCCACGAGCAGATTCTCGAACATTAGCTAGGGGGCATACCTCCGCCCTAGTTAGGTGTAAGAAAAAAAAACTTTCCTATTTGATTGAGAAACGGTCATCACCCGAACCACATTTGGCCTTCTCGATTGCAATCACCTGACACTCATAATGTTTCGACCGTAGGAGCACAGGGGACCCATATGCTATAGGGGCCAACGACAACGTCTCGATTCACAATGTTTACATGTTGATCAGATATGTTCAGAACAGCCACATGCAATGTTGGGCCATCATAAGTTCATCAAGTCTTTTTTATGCTTATATTTCGAGCTATCAGGATGGTGATTGAACTATTTATATTGTGAATACTTATCATATTATTTAGTGCCTATATACAGAATTGTGTTGTAAATTTTATAATTTTTTATCAAATTAGCAAATACTCCCTCTTTTCTAAATTATAAAACATTTTGACTTTTCTAGATATATTGCTTTTACTATATATATATCTGGATATATGCATTATAAATTATATAACAAAAGCTACGTATCTAAAAAACCCAAAATATTTTATAATTTAGAATAGAGGAAGTAATTTTTTATCAAATTGCATATGTTTTTTTTTTTGCGGTATACCCTCCAAGAGAGAGGATGTGCGACGTTGATGTCTTTGAAAGGGCCCGCCAGAACATGTAGGTGACCCCCGTACCTATCCAGTCCAGCGAGTCGAGAAGACGAGAACACCGCCACCGCGTGAATGGGCCAAAAGCCCAAAATCCTCCGGGCCGGTAGGATGGTTATTAGTCGGCCGGAGCCCACCGGGCCTGACCAACGAATCAGCGACAACCGGGTTGTATGCCGGGCCGAGAAAGGACCCTGGCCTCTTTTTCTGTTGATGGGCTTTATTTGGTACTACTTGCAATGCGTGCATACCCAGCCCAGTACGCATGCATACCCATTGCCATCGTCTCTCTCTCTTTCTCCTTTCAATTTCAATTCAATTCCATTCACGCGGAGAAGAAAGGAAGGAAGAAAATGACTCGCCGCTATCTAGATCTAGCTACTTCTTTCTTCTGACCTTTTCTCTCTCGGGTAATAAATACATAGATAGATATTTTGTGCCGCAAGCTGCACGTACAGACTTTTTTTTTTTTGAAAAGCCAGCATTTCATCCGTTTCCACGCATCCTTCAGTAATTATTGTCACAAAAACCAAAAACTGTCTTATATTATAGTGTGCCCGCCGCCAAAATAGATTTATGGAGATGGGCACCCTAAGATGAGGCGGTTATATTACGGTGTCCGTCTCCATAAATCTATTTTTAGAGACAGACATTTTTTTGACTGACTTCGTAAATAAAAATGACCGTCTCCGTTAATCGCTGAGTATTTTAGGAGGTGGTTGAATTTTGTGACCACCTCGGTTAATAAAAATGCATTGTCTCATAAAATCATTTGTGTAGTAGTGAATTGACGTGTGTCTTGGATCTACGAGCTTGTCCGTTTTCAGGATCATGGATGCCTAGTCCAACTCAAGCTGCGATGATCCATATCAGGCCAGATCCATCGACGGAGATGCATGCTGCATGGTTGTACAACGTGCCATCTCATCTGATCTGATCAATCACCATGTCCATGCTTGATGCTTGCCTTCCTAGTCAGGACACTTCGTTTTCATTTTCATATTGCCGCCATCTGTCTACCACGTATACACGACTACATAACCACATGCGGTTTTTCTTTTACAACTTCCTCATCCATTAAAAAAACATCAATTTTTCGTGAAATAATTTTTTCTTAAATTTGATAGATTTTTATAGAAAATAGCATAGACATTTCACTACAAATCCACGATGAATTTTTCGTGATGGATTCAGATAACGTCACTAACAATGAATCACCTCTTTTTTAGTCCGAGGGAGTAGCTTTTGCTTATTTCATCTGTTTATGGCTACCTTACATGTATTGTGCTTCTCTTTCTCCATCCGGACCTGCTGCTTTTGTACCGTCATGTTCCCTCCTCCCCAAGCAAATCAAATTTGCACCGCTTTTTCAAGCATTAATTAGTGTAATACATTACCGAGCCATTTGGTTCGTTCACCGGTAATGCAAACGTAAGCATTAATTAGTGACGGATTCAGATAACGTTCTTCCAATAACGTGACGCCCGCAGGTATAATTTGTTTACGGTAGCGTTATATTCCTGACAACCAAACAGTTCGTACATGCGTGCATCTCGGGTGACGATGACCTTGCGTCTTCGGACATTCCCATATTTTATATATACACTACGCGTATGCAATGGATCTAGCTTGAGACATTAGCAACCGATTATCTATTAGAAAAAGGATTAGAATAAAAAATAAACAGGACTGGATCGGAGCAGCAAAGAGGGAAGAAGTTTCTAGGCAACGAAGAATCTTTTGTAGGAGACGTGAAGATTGCGGCAACAAATGCAGCAGCACAGCCGACACAATTGAAATGGTCTCCGTCAAACCATGCTGTGCATGCCATACCATGTATTGCTGTTTCCGCCGCCCCTGTGTAATACACATTTTTTTTTGTCTTTATACTACCTCAGTTTTCAAAATAATAATTTTATGTCAAATCTTTTTAGAGTTATAAAAAATAGTATCAACATGCAATGTGTGTATCTCTAAATAATTTTTTATGTATATTTTATTATTATTATTCTAAAAACGATTACAGATGTTAGTTACTTCTTTTGTATATTTGATCAAAATTGTGATTCATTGGTTTACCGAAAGCCGAGAATTACTTAGCAAAAAAAAGTCGAGAATTACCTTTTTTCAGACGAAGGGTGGATTTTTTTTTTCATACGTACCTCATGCTTCGGGTACTAATTAAGTTTTACAGCTATTCGCCTATTCTTAAATAGCTTTGATTATATTTCCTTTTCATCAACTAGCTATGTACGGTTACATTAATCTCCAAAAAAAAGAAAGAGAAAATAAAGATCGTGGCTAGATTTTTTTTTTGGTCATTGGCATTTCTAAAGCTGAGAAAATACATATATAGTATGCCACCGTGCACCATACTATATATTGTTCCAGGGAATATTCTTGCTCTCATCAAATTGGTTGGATGATAAACTAATAATACATAATAGTTAATCTCCAATACGAGTGTTTAAGCACCTAGTTGCCTCCATCCGTACTTGAGCTATTGGCCAACGATTGAATCATTTGCTCTTTGCTTATAAGCAACACATCGACGATCATTTGGGGCTTCCATTGCTTTTCTTCTTCTTCTTCTTGTCAGAAAACCTTATAATTGATGGGATTGGGAAATCCCTATTTTTTATCCAATTTAATTGAAGGTTAAGATTGTTGCTTAAACGAGCCTAGTTCATCTTTTCTTGTGCCACCCGGCCGTTACATACGTACATGCTAACAAGTGGTTGGATAGTTGATTGAAGGTGTATATGAACTATTAGCACCTTTTCATCCACTAATGAACTAGCACATCCATTTGCTAATAGTTAGCAGGCGCATTTGGATCCTCTCCTACTAATTTTATCTACTAACTATTATCACTCTCCGAAAAAGGGTTCCAAATAGGCCCTAAATTTGCTTTGTTGACAAAGTGAAATAATTTTTTTTCTTTGTTGCAATGTGGTTGAGTGTAATTTTTGTACGAATCGCAGCATTACACGCAGGCGCGCACATATATGCATGTGTACTCGGCTCTCTATCAATGCATAACTTATCTTTACATGCACATCCAAAAGACTGAGAGACAGCGATGTAGCCCACATTTTTCTATATTTATTCCATGATTTAGACGTAATTCTTTGAACGATAGATGATATGCTTATTGACAGTATCATTTTGTCATGCCAAAAGAGATGATCGTTTTGTGCCTGCCGACCTAGTGGTGATCACTACCACCATGCACCTTTGCGGTAAAAAAAATCATTCATGTTTGCTGATTTGTCATCGGTGATAGATCCTTTCAGCTTATATATATAGGGAGAGTATATTCTATAGCTAGCTATAAAATAACTTATTTTGTAGTCACATCTATTTACGATAATTTTATATACTAATTTACGACAATGTCAGTATATATTTACGATAGTTGAATTACTATAACACACGGAGATATTTACCATAATATTATAGTAAATCACATAGTAATGAGTTACTATAATCTCGTAAATTAGCATAGCAATTATCGTAACTCAAAGTGGCTACAGAATAAGTTATTTTGTAGCCAGCTGTAGGGTAATAGTTTACATACTTATTCTAAGATACTCTAAATCTTACTACGTAAAAAAATTGAGCAGAGCCCATACTTTTTAATATATTATTAAAATGCCACTACTGTAGTATATAAAATAAGTATAACCATATACTCTACGTATACTTGCATACTTGACATACATACTACCATAGATGGTTGAAAGCATCTAGGCCCCGAGGTTTGGTTTCGGCAATTGATGACAACGCTTTATTACCATGACTAACGTGTGTTTTGCAGAAACTTTGGTAAGTTAGGTCATGGAGGTTATAACTGCTTTGGGCACCATGGTATTCATGCCCCTTGATGGAAATCGTTTCGGTTTTCAAAGGAGTGACGTCAAGATTAAGGACGGTTAGTTCCGGATGTCGAGGTGTTGAGATGCATTCGGAATAGTCGTTAGGATCTTCGTTTTTCTCTTTTGGCCGTACTATAAAGGGGGGCATGAGTGGGTAGCTTGACCTAGGTGAGTCCTATGTTTAGGTGTGGTGCACACTTGTTAAACTTAGCACTAGGCCGCTCTAGAATAGCTCAAAGTTCAGTTGGAAGCAACTTGGTTCAAGTTGCGACGCGTTTCGGAAAGTTTAGGGTGGTTTTCCCTTGACCGGACGCGGTCCTCGGCATGACCGGACGCGTCCGGTCAGTTCAAATCTGAGACTACGGTTCGGCGCTGACGACCGGACGCGGCCCTTGCGAGGACCGGACACGGTGGTCAGGGCCGACACATGTCACTTAAGGGGAAACACCCGATCGGACGCGACCTGGGTGTGATCGGCGCGTCCGGTCACGTTCCAGTAAGGTCCAGCGACGACCAGACGCGTCCGGTCATCACCGATCGGACGCGGTCGCGCGTCCGGTGTGGTTACAGTAAGCTCCCTGCACGATCGGACGCTTCCGGTCACCCCTGACCGGCGCGTCCGGTCACTCAGCCAGGTTTTCGGTTTTTCGACCGTTACAGGGGACCGGCGTGTCCGGTCACTTCGACCGGCGCGTCCGGTCACCCCGTGTTTTGCTGAGTTGGCAGGTAACAGTTCGTTTCGTCTGTGGGGTGTATAAATACATCCCCACCACCTCTTTTAGAGGTCTCTTGCTCATTTGATCAGCTGAGAAACACCTTTAGAGTGCAAGGGAGTGCAAGAGCTCTAGTGAGGATTGTGATTTGAGAATCAAAGCTTGAGAGTTCCTCACTGGCGATTAGAGAGTAGCAAGTGTGCATCCACCTTCTCATTTGGGCTCGTTGTGGTCAAGTGAGAGTTCTAACTTGTTACTCTTGGTGATCGCCATCACCTAGACGGCTTGGTGGTGATTGGGAGTTTGGTGATCATCCGGCGGAGCTTGTGGATGACCCAACTCATCTTGTGAGTGGTTTTGGGTGATTCACCGCGACGGAGTGTCGAAGAATCAACCCGTAGAGAGCACTTGATCCTTGCGCGGATCAAGGGGGAGCTACACCCTTGCGCGGGTGCTCCAACGAGGACTAGTGGGGAGTGGCGACTCTCCGATACCTCGGAAAAATATCACCGTGTTCCTTGCTCTTACTTTCAAGCATTTACATTCTCGTATTTACATTCATTGCTTGATTTACATTCCTAGAATTGTCATGCTAGACTAGGATTGGAAACTAGGGTGCAAAACTTTTATCGGTAGAATCTCTAGGAACACAAGTAGGCACTACGGGTGAATTCCGGCTTATAGGATTTAATTCTTGCAATTAATTTTTAGAAAAGCCCAATTCACCCCCCTCTTGGGCATCTTGATCCTTTCAATGGTCTAGTATGATCATATACTTCGTGTACATATACTTCGTTAGGTCATATATACTCTAAATCTAGAGATATAAACATAGGAGTAACTACTCCCTGAGAGTATATATATATACACACACAGAGAGACAGAAAGTAGAGTAGAGTGGATAAGGTTATCATACACACTTATCACTGTTTCCCTAGGTTTAGATGCAAAGATATATTGTGTGTAGTGAAGTCAAGTGGATGATGACGGAGAACAAGTCGAGCATGATTGATGATATGGGCCGGTAGACGATTGACAAGCAAACAGATCAGAAAGCACAGTGGATTGCCTGGCTGCCGTAGGTAGCTAGCTATCTAGGATGAATGATTTGATTAGTAGGGTGTTAGTAGGGTGTGACTTGTTATAAGTGGATAAAGTTAGATTGGTATTGGTAATATTCATGCTTTGCTTAATAATGAAGAACTCCACAACCATGCCTGGATTCGGGCACTTCGGGGTAGGATCACAACAGCCACCCATATGGAGGAATTCATATCCCTCTAGATCAGATTACAGAACATTCAGCTGCAACTGGGAATGCAAGACTCCATTGTCTGGAAATGGACGTCTGATGGAAAATACTCGAGCTCGGCGTACCAAATTCACTTTCAGGGAAGCTTCCAAAAATTCCGTCCAGACCTTATTTGAAAAGCGCACAGAACATAAATGCAAGTTCTTTGCACGGATCCTTATCCAGAACAAAATCCTCACGGCAGACAATTTGCAACTAAGAAATTGGCCTCATCGAGATCACTGCATCATGTGCAATGAGCCATTGGAATCCAGCCTTCACCTCTGCCTGCTATGCCCTTTTGCTGCAGAGGTTTGGAGCCTTGTGTTGCCATGGGAGCACTTTGACACAGACTTAATCCAACCTCAAACCCAACCAACAGAAATAAGAGCATGGTGGGAAGAAGCAGGACCCAAAGTCCCAAGGGAGCGACTATGACACTTCAACGAGGTGGTGATTTATACGATGTGGAACATTTGGAAGGAAAGAAACAGAAGGATTTTGCAAGGCATGGCTATGGATGCTCGACAAGTGGCCCTCAAAGCCAAGGAGGACATAGATACGCGCTCTAGCATCCTTAACAACCCGACTTAGTCATTCTCTGTTTAACCCCCGTGAGGGGATGTGCTGGGTGTCTTCTTTTTTCCCGTGTGTACCCGGTGGGGCTTTCTGGTCTTCTGGACCTTCCTGTACATATAAATTTCTTTTCTTCCTTAATTGAGAGGCAGAGCTCCTGCCAGGTTTTTGAAAAAAAAAGTAAAAAACTAATAATACATAATAGTTAATTAATCTCCAATAAGAGTGTTTAAGCACCTAATCGCCTCCATTTGTACTTGAGGTATTGGCCGACGGTTGAATCATTAGTGCTTTGCTTATAAGCAACATATGGACGATCACTTGGTGCTTGTATTGCTTTTCTTCTTCTTCTTCTTGGTAGAAAACCAACAGGTTACTATTTTTCTGTAAGTTTTCTTTTTGTTACCGCCAGCAAAAATGTAGGTTACATAGACAAATTTTGGCTTCCTGTAATAATAGGGGCTCAAGAGACGCCAACATACCTTGTGCCTCTCTTGAGCTCATCTTTTGACAAGGCAATGTATGATACAAATATTACCAGGCGCATCAAATCAAAGACATTTCTCTGTCTCTATATATCTACAATGGGAAAGTGGCAATTTCGTTTACACACTTGGTTTTATCATTCTATTTTAATTTCATATATAAGTCACACTTTAAACATGTTTTCATATATAATAACTAGTTTGCTTATTATTTGTAAGGCTAGCATATGAAAGATGCATCTCGACTGGATTAATATTTCCTCAAATGATGTTTATTATGAGTAAATTTTAGTACATTGTTAAGGGAGACTGTATTGTTCTAAAATAAAATTTGGAAAATTTAAATATGCTCTTGAAGGCTTTGTCTAAACAAAAGTAAACGTTATAATTGATGGGATTGGGAAATCCCTATTTCATATCTAGTTTTAAGGCTAAGGTTGTTGCTTAAACGAGCTTAATTCATCTTCTTTTGGTTGAAGGTGTATATGAACTATTAGCACCTTTTCACATCCATTTGCTAATAGTTAGCAAGCCCATTTGGATCCTCTCCGGCTAATTTTATCTACCAACTAGTATCACTAAAAAATGATTCCAAATAGGCCCTAAATGTGCTTTGTTGACAAAGTGAAATATATTTTTTTTCGTTGCTGCATTGTGCTTGAGTGTAATTTTTGTACAAACCGCAACATAGACGCAGACGCGCACATATATGAATGCATAACTTATCTTTATGTGCACATCCAAATTAAAAGACCGAGAGATAGATCTAGAGTGTTGGAGCCCAAATTTTTCTATATTTATTCTACGATTTATTAGTGACACAATTCTTTCAATGATAGACGATATGTTCATTGACAGTGAGGCACCGTACCATAGGTGCCTGAGTATCATTTTGTCATGCCAAAAGAGATTATTGTTTTGTGCCCGACCTAGTGGTGATCACTCTACCACCATGCACGTTGACGGTAAAAAAAATAAAAATAATTCATATTTGCTGATTTGTCATCGGTGATAGATCTTTTCAGCTTATATATCCAGAAACCAGTAGAGTGGATAAGTTATCATATACACTTATCACCATTTCCATAGGTCTAGATGCACAAATTGTGTGTGGTGAAGTCAAGTGGATGATGACGGAGAACAAGACGAGCATGATTGATGGTATGGGCCCGGTAGACGATTGTATTGACAGGCAAACAGCAGATAGCACAACATGGCTAGGATGAATGATTTGATTAGTAGGGGCTTATTATTGGCAGGGTGCGACTTATTATAATTAAGTGGATAAAGTTAGATTGGTAATATTTGGTAATATGCATGCTTTGCTTAATGAAGAGTACTCCTACGTGTTAGTGTTGGTGTGGGGCGGTGCATGATCCATGATTAATTCTTTTGTGTTTGTTTGGTGGCAGTGGCGGATCTAGGAAATAAGTTAAGAGGGACTTATCTCATAATCTTTCATCCCTAGCCTCTCCTTCTAAGCTTGAATATGTACAAATTTGTAGCGGGGCTTAGGAGGGGCTCCATGGTCCGAACGGCGGTAGCGGGGACTCGAGCCCACCCCGCCCCCGTGCTGGATCTGCCCCTGCTTGGTGGTGTGTTATTTGTTGCATTGTTGGTTGGTTCCAATAAGAGAATCGAATCGAAGGTGCATACATCACATCATCATCACATCTATGATTTTGTTGCTGAGCTGGTGGGGTCTCTTGAGAGACGTTGTAAACTTTACACCATGGATTAATTAGCTAGTCGGTGCCGCAAAGCAACTAACCGATGAGAGTTACCACTTTTTTATATGTATGCATACATGTATGTACGATGAAAGAAGAGCAAGGAGGTGACAAGACAATAGGAGTGACATAAATCTTTCCTCTGTTTGATAGCGGTCTTACTGTTAAAAAAAAGAATGCAAGGACAAGGTAATAGGTAGGAAAACTGAATGAAGGAGATAACCGAGAGTTGTCAACCGTAAAGCGATAAAGCAACTAACACGTAAGACAAGATTTTTTAAAATTGGCATGATGGGTCATTGAATAGATTTTTCTTTGACAAAACACACTAGATTTAGATAGATATTTTAAAGAAGGGAAAGATGAATGGGTCATTGAGTAGATTTCTTTGACAGCATTAAATTTATATTTGAAAAAAATTGGAAGAGACGACAACAACCGTGGTATCCGTCTATAGCAGTGTAGGCAACAAGAATAAGGGTTTTGTTTAGCATGACGCCTCCTCAAATTGAGCACTTGAGGAGAAGCCATAAATTATAGCTTCCTCTCCTGGTTTCTTTACATCGTCCGCCTCGGTTAAGTATTAACAGTGGCGGTTGCTGGCTTGGCTGCCCTGCCTCGAATAACCGAGGCGGGCAACCAGGCCGCCCGCCTCCGAGCCCCATTTTGAAACGCCGCGCACAAGATTTTGTGCAGTAGTGTCTGCAGACTATTAGAGCTGGAGCAGAGCCATGCTAAATGAGCCCTAAGACTAGACGCTTTTTACTTAGAGCTACTCATGCTTAAGATTATTTGTGAAGGTTGATTCTCGGGTAAAAGTGCTTGTCTAACTAGACGTTTCTCTAAGATAGACAGAGACACTATAGGAAGTGAATTAGAAGAAGTTTTTTTTTTCTTCCAATCACTCGGCTCATTTTAGAGAATCACCTTACAAAATCAACTAAGGATCACTTTTCAATTACAAAACCAGTGTGACAAAGGAAATGCCAGCAACCCTCTCGTAGAGTTAAGTCAGCAGGCCCGATAAAACAATAAACTTCACTATTCACGTGAAATTCCAAGTAGGATTCTTGTGGAGTGTCTACATTTCCGAAAAGAGCACTGATATTTGATTTGACTTTTATTGAACAGTAGAGGGGGTCAGATTATTGGGTTCGGCGCTGATGTGGTACAAACAACCAACAAATCAATCAAATACTCCCTCCATCTGATGTGGTACAAACAACCAACAAATCAATCAAATACTCCCTCCATCCGGTTGATTGTGCAATTATGGGAAACGTGCCGTTCAAACTGTGTCAACTTTGACTAAATTTATAGTAAAAAGTATTAACATTTATGTCTCGAAATAAATTTATTATGAAAATATATCTCATAACCAATCTAACGGTACTTATTTTGTCTCATAAGAGTTAATATTTTTTATATAATTTTAATCAAAATTTGTGATGGCTGATTTCTCGGAATGCGAGAATTGCATATTCATTGGGACGGAGGGAGTACTAGCAATAGAAGAAGAAGTGTAGTTTTTCTTTCTGGCTGGATGGAGTGATGATCGTGCAGCGTTTTTTGAACTGTAATCGAGGGGACGTAGGTACAGTACATGCTACATACGGCTGAGGCAGTAGAGGGAGCCGAGTCAGCCCTGCCTATCGCGCCATCTCATCTCGAGGCCCCTTGATGACCTGACCGTGTCGCCGTGTCGGCGCCCGCCGCTTACCAATTTTATTTTTATTTATTTATTTTGTCTGTCTGCAATTACTGCGTATTATATAGAAAAAGAAAAATGAGACATACATGAGTATTTAATACAGTAATTATTATAAATTATAAGATGTCCGTACAGTATATTAATTAATTCCAAAAAGAAAAAGAGAAGAAGATAGTTGTGCGCGGGCCCCACGGCACCCGAGGCAGGTGGCCCCCAGCGGCGACCAAGAGGAGAGAGGGAGAGCGTTCCTCACCTGCCGTCGTCTTCCTTCGCCTCCCTCTTTCTTCTTCTCGTTTCTAGACTTGTCTTGGCTTTGTTGCCTTACCTTGGACTCCCCTTACCTCTCCTCTCCTCTCCTGGTGTGCCTGGTGTACGTGCTTCTGCTACCTAGCTGGTCCAATCGCCGCGGCCAGAGCCCCCGCGCACGCTACCGGGGAGGATTCCAGCGCCGTCGAGCAACGGGACTCTAGCGCCCCGCCCGACACCGACCACTACTAGACGCTGCCGCCTCCCTCTACCAAATTGGGACGGGACGGAGGAGCAGAGAGATCCATCCGCCGAATTGCTTGCAGGCACCCCGTACGGCCGTACCATTGGGATTCCGATCCCAGGATCGCTCGCTCGGGGGTGTGCGCGGGGCCGCCCTCCTCGCTCCTCATCCAATCCACACCATTCCGATTGGATTGGATTTCAGGTGCGCAAGCGCTAGCTCCTGCCGCCAAGCGCAACCGCCCGACCGCCGCCCTCGCTACGCCAGGTGGTGCCCAGGTCTAGGAGCTCCTTCGCCGGCGACGAGCACCCACCAGGTATGCCTTCCCTGCGCACTCTTCTCCTCCCTTCCTCTATGTATTCGGATCTGATCTAGTAGTAGTAATTTACAAGTGTATATTGTATGCCTACTACTACTACTTACTTCGGTTTTTTCCCCCTCTTTGATTGATTGACCCATACATACATAACTCACCAATTCCAGACCAACCGCAAGGGCATGTGACAAGCTGCCGCCTGCCTTCGCCGCAGGCAATGTGCTCCGACATGTCGGATCAGCACCACCACCACCACGCAACCAGGTATTTCGATTCTCTTCTCTTCTCTTCTCTTCTCTTGCGTCCAGCTTAATCAATCCTCAGCCTCCTTCTCTGGCTTGGCTCAGGCTGCAACTAGCTCATCATGTTAACAAATTTACTTTATTATTACTTAGCTTGCTTCCATGTTTAACTTTTCTCCCCTCCTCAATCAGGTACAGATGTATCGTTCATTCATATTACTGGACCTCTTACAGAATACATACTCTCCCCTAACTTAGCCTTTTTTTTTTACCACCAACATGTTATGTTGTTATACGGCATCTGTTTCTCTTAAGCATAAGTCGCTTTCCCTGGAAACCAAAAATAAGTTTTCCACAGCTTCAATCTATTATCTAAGTCAATTATTCGCCTATCCACACTATGCGATGTTAACACTGAATAGGGATCTTTTTGTTTCTTTGCCTGCCAACAACTAGCTAAACCTGTACAGCTTTAGTTTTTGATTGACAATACAGTGTAAAGCACATAGATATGTAATTGAGGCCCCCATCCTCATCCTTTTCCTTTTCCTTTTGCCCAACACAACAGGGAGGATGCACCAGAGGCTAATGGTTACCATCGCAGTCCCCGTGGTGCAGATCATCTCGAGCAGAGTCAGGCTGCGGATGCCGATAAGCATATAAATCATCTCTCCACAGACGACAATGTTCCCTCCAACGCTTCAGGTCACGGACACGGTCGTATCAGCCGCCATGCATCTACATCGTCTGTTGATGACCGCTCCATCAAGTCCGGTGACGATTCTGATGGGGCTGAGAGTACCAATGGCAGAAGCAGTAATACGGAGATCTCATTTATAGAAAATGATACCATCTGGATACCACCTCAAGCGGCAGATAAGGAGGATGAGGCCCAGAGTTTTGCTACAAGCATCGCTTATGACGATGACGATGATGATTATAGTGACGGGATAAAGTGGGGCCAGTCAAGTTTCCCGTCCCCTGGTAAGCAGCATGACTCCGGCACTAGCAATCATAGGGAGGAACGAGAGAAGGCGATGCTAGAAGCTATGAATGGCCAGCTGAAGATACTTGTCAGCCGGTTTCTCGCATCTGCTGGCATTCCTTCTTCCAACGAAGAGGGTAGCGATAGCTGGCTTGAAATTGTCACCTCCCTGTCATGGGAAGCAGCGCTACTTATCAAACCTGATGGTAGCATGGGAAAGGAAATGGACCCTGGCTCTTACATCAAAGTCAAATGTGTAGCATCTGGTACTCGCCGGCAAAGGTGAACCAACAATTTGTCTTCAACTGTTTCTCCTCAATAGATAGGATTTTTGTTTCTGCTTCAAACTATATCCGTTCACATGTGGCAATGTTGGTTTGGTTGCAGTGAGGTGATCAAAGGGTTAGTCTTCAAGAAGAACGCTGCTCATAAGCACATGCCGACAAATTGCCACAATCCTAGGCTTCTTCTTCTCAAAGGAGTCCTTGGGCATTCTGATGTCGGGTTGTCATCATTTAGTTCAATGGATCAGGTTAGATGCTACATATTTACTCCCTCTATCCCAAATTATAAGACGTTTGACTTTTTTGACACCAAGTTTGACCACTCGTCTTATTCAAAAAAATTGTGCAAAATATCAATTTTTTATCGTAGCTTGGTATATTAATAAAAGTTCTTTAAGAATGACTTAAATTTGACTATATTTATACAAATTTTTTGAATAAGACGAGTGGTCAAACTTGGGGTAAAAAAAGTCAAACGTCTTATAATTTGGGATGGAGGGAGTATATATCTACGCAAATAATAGACCTCGGTTTCTGTTTTTTTTCACGGAGAAATAATACCTTCTATTTTCTATGCCTCTAACAATCAGGAAAAGGACCTGTTGGAGAGAGCTATTGGTAAAATGATGGAGATATGCAGTCCCAATGTTGTTCTGGTCGAGAAAACTGTTTCACGAAACATTCAAGAACTTCTTCTGAAAGAAGGTGT
Organism: Saccharum spontaneum; assembly: GCA_022457205.1. Lineage (NCBI taxonomy): Eukaryota > Viridiplantae > Streptophyta > Magnoliopsida > Poales > Poaceae > Saccharum > Saccharum spontaneum. The sequence goes on along the minus strand of CM039605.1, from coordinate 1,344,689 downwards.
CACGCTAATTCTTGATATGAAACTCAACCGGCTACAAAGAATTGCACGCTGTACAGGCTCTCCCATAATATCGTTTTCAGAAGTTTTGGATAAACCAAAGCTGAAGCAATGTGACTACTTTCATATCGAAAAATTTATTGAGGAGCACAACAACGCCAGTGAGGGTGGAAAGATGACATCTAAAACATTAATGTTCTTGGAAGGCTTTCCACGTCCACTCGGTTGCACGGTATGTATAGTTCATGCTCATTGTATACTGGAAATAGTCTATTCCATGCGCACTAATACCATTTATTGAATTAGTAGCAAGTCCCAAACTGATTGGTATTCCATACCTTTTGGATTAATATTTACAGTTAGAGTGGTTTTCTTTCTTTTTCAGATACTGCTAAAAGGAGCAAACAGTGAAGAATTGAAGAAAGTCAAACAAGTAATGCATTTTACGGTCTTTGCAGCATATCACTTGATCCTTGAAACATCTTTCTTTGAAGATCAAAGGATTTTTCTAAATGATAAAAGTACCCCGAAAGAAACTTCTGTTACTGCTACAGAAGGGACATCACCAACTGCTTATGATGTTGCTGCTCTTAGTGGTGCTATCCCTAGCTTTCCTTCACATGATGACTCTCCAGCACTTAGACTGTTCCATGCCACTTCTAACAGCTATGCTGATGTGAACAAACCTTTGACGTCTCCAAGAAATGTGGATGCATTCAGTTCAGTATCCAGCAGCTCTGCAAATGACCTTGAACAAGGTGCAAGGCTCAACAATACTGAGAGGTTAACATTACCAGTCCAAGGGCCACTAAGGAAATTGTTCGCTGACATGTTACACCAGAATATTTACTTACCTGTTACTTCATTGCAAGAGGCAAATGATAATAGGAAGGAAGTCAGGGCTGAATCCAGTCAAGAAACTGTTAGTAATGGTTTCCATAGGCCAAAGATAGAAGAGTCTGCGGTTTCCATTGAAAATGGGGAGTCCATGAATGATGCCCAGAAACAAGAAATTACTCAAGCAATAATGCCGAGAAGTTCTTCTGTAAGTGATAAAAATGGAGAATCACCTGTTATGGAAGACAATGGGGCACATAGTACTACAAGTATTGTTATCAAAGAGAAATATGTTCACGATGATCAAGCTGATGATGCACTTGATTCTCACAGCATACTGATTTTGATGTCTAGCCAGTGCACGGAAAAGCAGGTTATCTGTGAACAAAGCCATTTAACCCGTATAAAATACTATGGGAGTTTTGATGTGTCCTTAGGGCGATATTTGCAAGACATTCTGCAGAATCAGGTGACACTATTTCATAACCTTCTAGTGTTTTGCTCTTACGTGAAATATCTGTGCTTTGTGTTTGTAATACAATTTGACTCGGTTGCTGGAGGCTCAGCTTTTAATGTTTCCGTTGCAGAAACTGAGTTGCTCCTCATGTGGAGAGCCTCCAGAGTCGCACATGTACTCCTACACGCACCGAAATGGAAATTTGACCGTTCTAGTGAAACGTTTGGTGCCCCAACACCATTTACCTGGTGAATCCGAAGGAAAAATATGGATGTGGACTAGGTGCTCAAGATGTGATCATGAACATGGGGTATCCAAACCAACTCCAAGAGTACTAATATCAGCTGAAGCACGCAACCTCTCGTTTGGGAAATTCCTTGAACTCAGTTTTTCGAGCCACTCTGCAGCAAGAAGGTTATCCATATGTGGACATTTGGTCAACAGGGATTGCTTGCGCTTTTTCGGGTAAACTTCCTGCTAGCCATTAGGGTTTCATATAACAATTCCATGGAAACTACCTTTTTTGCAGTTTGGTGATGAATACTTCCTCTTTCTTACTAATTTCAGGTTGGGCTCTAAAGTTGCTATGTTCCGGTACTCATCGGTTGAAATTTACGCTACCTGCAAACCACAACCTACTCTCCAGTTCGTCAACCCCATCAGACAGGATTGGTTTGAAGGGCAAAGGAGAAATGTATGGTTCATTCTCTTGACTGTTTTTTTCATTACTTATCTTCAGTTATTGTACAATGGTGCCTGACACTTATGCTCCATCTTTCAAGATTCATGCTAAAGGTATGGCACTTTTCTCTGGGGTTGCAAGATTTCTACAAAACTTGAAGAATGAACATCCTGATGCAATAACATTAGCAATCAATTGTGGCCTCGCACTCCCTGTTAAGGACTTCACTGAACTAGAAGAGTTGTTGATAAAAGAAAAGGCCCAGTTTGAGGTGGGTATATGCATTCTGTTTGCCTCGGTGTTTGTTCTGTTTATTATTTATTATTGTTGATTGAATTTTTTATATCTGTGTTGTCTTGTAGAGTTCTGTGGACAAGGCCGCTGATCAAAATGGGATACTGTCGTCATCTGTGCATGAACTATTGAATATAAATTGGTACTATCAGGACCTTCTACTTGAGCTTTACATTTGGGACCGCCGTCTACATCAATTATTCTACTGTAAATCTGTCCAACTAGAAAGTGTTGCTAATTACAAGAATCCTGCTGATACTGTTGATGGGATCTATGGCGATAACTCTGGTATTGATAAGAAAATCAGTGAATCTAATGACAAAACTACAATAGCTTTGGGGGTAGCCAGTACCACGGAGTCTGCAAGTAACAAACTTGATCCTCAATCAGGTGATGCTGCAGCACCCTTGCTTGATGAAAGCCAGGAAGCTGGGCACTCGGAACTAACTTGCAATGGAGGTAGTAAAGCTGAAGAGTCATCCATTGCTCATGGTCAAATAAAGGTAGATGGCACAATAGAAAGCACAAATAATCCTTGTTTCGAAATATCCAATGATAAGGAGGTCCAGGTCAATGACACAGTAGCAGATCCAATACCCATGGAACAGGAGCCTTGTAGCACTCCCCACCAGTTCAAATATCCTTATTGGGATGAAAGGGAAAGGTGGATTTGGAATTCAATTTCCGAGTCTCAATTGGCTTACAGGAATGACATTCAAATTGGATATTTGGAAAAGTTTGAACTCATTAACAATTATTTGCCACATTATCTTCCTCCCTTGTTTGAACAACATGACGAGGTATACTCTCCGCAGTTTGCGGTAGGTCCAGGTGGTAATATTTTGTGCATAATGGAAGATGAGATATCCAGCATAATAGCTCGTGCTCTTGCCATATCTGATGAACGCCGCAATTTGATAGATTTGAAATTTGAGAATGGAATGGATTATTCCAAGGGAGAGCATGCTAAAGCAATGGAGAAATCTTATAGTTTTCTGTCTGAAAGTTCTTTCAGCTCGTCACCATGGTCATCTACAGATTCTGAAGCAAGCTTGTCATCTCTGTCTTCATTTTCATCTGATGACTTTTCTGGTTATGATAGCTCATCTTTATTGTCCCCGATGCATCCAGAAATAACTGTGAACGGGAAAGTGACTCTCAGAGGCAAATATTCAGTCACTGTTGTATATGACAATCAATTCTTTGCACTCCGAAAAAAGTGTTGCCCATCCGAGCTTGCATATATTACTTCCTTAAGCCGCTGCAAGAAGTGGAATGCTCAAGGTGGAAAGAGCAAGGCCTATTTTGCAAAGACGACGGATGACAGGTTCATCATAAAGCAAATCAAGAAAACAGAGTTCGAGTCATTTATTAAATTTGCCCCTGATTACTTTAAGCATGTTTACCATTCTTTGGACACTGGAAGCCAAACTTGCCTTGCCAAGATATTAGGAATCTATCAGGTAGTTATATCAAGAGCTCGAGTTTGATTTTAATTCGTTTTCCTGCTTTTTTTTCATGTGGACTCGCCTGTTTCAGGTTAAGCAAATTAGGCATGGCAAAGAGGTAAAGATCGACTTGATGGTGATGGAAAATCTTCTCTTTGGCCACAATATTTCTCGAATTTATGACCTCAAAGGTGCTACTTTTTCGCGACGCGTCACTGACTCAAATGATCATGATACCGTTTACCTGGACCAAAATTATGTTGAGGACATGGGTTTTTCTCCAATCTATATTGGTGGAAGAACAAAGCATCTTTTGCAGCGTGCAATCTGGAATGACACAGCTTTCCTCACTGTAAGCATAAAGCACTTCTTTGCCACAGTTACTGGCAGTTATGTTTTTCAATGATAACATTTGTGAACATAATTATTGTACTTGCAGTCGGTGAATGTCATGGACTATTCTCTACTTGTGGGAGTGGACAAAGAGAAGCATGAACTTGTGTTTGGCATCATTGATTATCTGAGGCAATATACTTGGGACAAACAACTGGAGACATGGGTGAAGACTTCTCTGGTAGTACCCAAGAATGTTTCACCAACTGTTATTTCCCCCAAGGAATACAAGAAAAGGTTTAGGAAGTTCATGGCGAAGTACTTCCTGTCAGTTCCAGACACATGGAGTCCTGATAATTCTTCTAAGCAATGCAAACCTGTTGGTCAGAGCAATCACAAGTTGGCGGAAGTCCAGAATGGTGATAACCTGCTTCAGCACCTAAATGAAACTGAGGGGTGTACCTAATCCTGTGCAGGACTTCCTGGCAGTTTTGTTGAAGTCTATCCCATTGTTGTTTGGCTACTTTTCACTTTGTAAAATGGTGTACATAGGAGGACCTCACTGTTAATCTATCCAAAAGTTTGCGGTTTTTAGGCAAATTGTTGGGCAAGTGAGGTCCACAAGACGTGTACCTATACAAATGTTCATTGTTAATTTCACAATTATTATAGTGAAATTAAAGATTCATATGATCATTTTTTGGACGTACCACTTGTGGGACTGAAGCAGTCTATTCTTCACTTATGACTTAACTGTCCAAGACAGACATTTCCCACCTCTATTGAAATTAGGTCAATTTGAGTATTATGTTGTACTATGTACCCCCAGTGTACTTGCTGGGATCTGAAAGCGGCACCACCGTATAAAAGCCTGCCCTCTGATCTTGTAGCACACAGCACAATACAGATTTTGTGTTTGATGGATACTGTCCAATTTCGGTATGCCCCCTTTCACTTCTTTTTGGTTCTGCACAACGTACAGCTTTTTCAGATCTCCTGGTATAGAACATATTGCAAGCTACTCTGTATTTTCTTTTATAAACCGAGTTCCATTGTTACTTAGAATGGGTAATTAAGTTTACTTGTTCTGTTTCTGGAATTTCACTCAATATGTATTTATGCCCTGAAACCATTTTTATACGCATTTATGCCTTTTTTTTATTTTTCAGATATCTTCCCTGTAGATGAGGTTCTGCATCAGGCAGTACAGGCCTGGTGATGTGCCTACTGTTTGCAGTTGTTCTATGTGCTAATTTATTGCTATACAGGCATGCCTGGACCATTGATGAGGTAATTTTTTCTGACAATTCATGACTGAGTACAAACTTCACTGATCAGTTCGGTACTTAAATTATATGCTACTTTCCCATTCTTGAGCCAAAGCACATTATCATCTAAGTTGGAGCTTGTATTATAATTTTTGCTTGACCAGATAACTGATACCAAGAACTTTTCTTCTGTTGGCTCAGCAGGTTGACTGAATGTTAACCTGGCCTTTTTCTAATCAATCAGTATTCTGATTTTTCAGTTCAGTGTGAATTCATGATGAGCAGCTTATATTTTGGTCAAGCGATTCTGATTGCTGCTTTAAGAGGTGATCATTGTGTCTGTTTGAGGAAGAGATTGGATTTGGTGGGCTGATGAAGCTCAGCTTTTCCCACCAGAGGCAGAGCCCTAACCCAAAGTATGGAATATGGATTGCCCTGCTGCTTACCATGATATCGCTTGCTTTTGGCCCTGCAAGGCAGCTCAATCAATTTGGCATTGCAACCTTTGCCGGCAGTGGTTCTCTTCATCCGATTGAGGTCCAGAGGATGATTCTGGCTCAAAAGACGTTCACAAAGTGATCATTCTGTTCCAATTCCAGAAGGCTGTTCCTCATGATTATACAACCAAATGGTGACTGGGGTCAGATATCAAAGAGAAGCATCACAAGAAAAGAATCTCACAAAAGCGGCCACAAAGGTACCATCCCTCCCTTAGGTCGTTTGTTTCATCTTCTCTGTTTTATTAAAACGACAACCATCCCTCCCTTAGTTGGTTTGTTCATCTTCTCTGTTTTATTAAAATGACCGGTCTTTTTTGTACCATTCACCATATTCTTGAGCTGGTGGGAAGCGACGATACGGTTCAATGGACGAAAGCATAAGCCTACCGCTAAAAACAAAACGAACAAGCAAAAAAGAATAAGAACAGAAAAGTCTAGTTTCTTGTTCGTTTTTGTCTCCTATATATGTCCAACAAGTTGGCCACACCACCACAGTGCTTTCCCAGTTATAGAAAAGGGCAAAGAGTTGGTTTTCCTTTTTCCGAGGTCTGATTGGTGGCACTCGCGGATTCTCCTTTTCAGCATCAGCTGTGATAGTATTACCATATATATATTATAACTGAAAGGACGTCTAAATCTGAAGTATATTATGTTGAAAAGAATGCTAGAGATATGTTCTGGTTCTGATTCTGACAATGGGCAGGCACAATGTATGAGCGATAGAAGTGGCAGTACCGCCGTTGATTTGGAAGCATACAAAGAGGACGATGATTCTGCTACATGCATGACTTAGGTATGGACACCCTACTAGAAATGGTTGCTAGCTAAGCTACTAGAGAGTAAACACCAGCACAGCATTGCACTGCACTTAACCAGAGAAGGAGAGGAGAGGAGAGGAAAACAAATTAAACAAACAAACAAAAAGCACCTTTTCTTAGGTTGCCTAGATTTGTTAGCCTCTTGTTGTAGGAGTATCTACTGGTAGTACTAGGGTGTGCTGAAACTGTTCCTCTGAACAACTCATCCTGTGATTGTGAAGTTTAATTTTGTTTCAGAGCTAGCTAGCGATGGCTGCAGAGGTCGGAGAGCATCTTCCTGCCCTCGACGATCTCATCGAAGAAGTCATCGAGCTCAGCGATGACGGCCTCGGCGCCTGATCGCAGCATCCCAACCCAGCCACTGATGATCTCGGCTCGCTGGCCGAGGCTGTCTCCGATGTCGTCGCGGTAGCCGCCCATGGCGACGACCCTGTCGAAGTCCTGCTTGAGGCCGTCGATGGCAGCCCTGGCCTGGCGGAACTCGTACATCATGATCCCGCCAGCGCCACCGATGATGCATCCTTCCATCTCCTGGGCGACGCGCTGGCGCAGGCGGGCGACGGACGCGACGTAGCCGCCGCCCGAGGCGCGGAGCTGGTGGTGGTGGGCGACGGCGGTGAGGTCGGGGAGGCAGGTGACGGTGCCGGAGATGAGGAGGACGAGGAGGAAGGAGGTGGCGTTGCGCAGCGCGTAGAGGACGCCGCGGAAGCCGTTGAAGGCGTTGAGCTTGAACTCGAGCGGGGAGCGGTCGTCGAGCAGGAGCGAGGCCGGGTCGAGCCTGGCGTCGGCGAGCGCGCGGTTGTCCTGGTGGAGCGCGACGGCGTGGCGCCTGGGCGCGGTGATGGCGCGCTGGAGGTGGCGCGCGGCCCCGGCGGCGTGGGAGTGGGAGCCGCTGGAGCCGGAGCCGTAGAGCCAGTCGCGGAGCGCGGGGGCGACGCGGGCGGCGGTGGCGCAGTAGGCGTCGAGCCCCGCGGCGCCCGCGCGGGCGAGCTGGCAGGCGTCCCACAGGCGGGAGGTCTCGTCCATGTACTCGTCCAGCCAGCTCTCCCCCGGCGGCAGGTGGAGGCGCTGCACCAGGTGGAGGAGCTGCGAGTGCAGGGAACGCAGCAGCGCCGCCGCTTGTTGCAGGAAGGCCGCCGATAGGCACGCGTGCGGGCTGCGCTGCAGCGCGTCCAGCCCGTGCGCCATGGAAGAGTAGAACCCGTTCATGCTGTTGCTGTTGCTGTTGGTGGCGTTGGTATGCTCTGCTCTGCTCTGCTTAATGGTGGTGGCGGTGGCTGTGCATGGACAGGGGAGGACACTGGTGGTGTGCTTGAGCCTGCCTCGGCGTGGACGCTGGGTTTTATAGGCAGGCAGGGCAGGACAGGCATACGAGGGCCACATTTAGATTGCAAAAAATTTCAACCTGATAAATAGTACTAATTTCGTCTTATTTGATAAATATTGTCCAATCATGGACCAACTAGGCTCAAAAGATTCATCTCGTGATTTTCAACTAAACAGTGTAATTAGTTATTTTTTATACCTACATTTAATACTCCATGCAAGCGGCTAAAAATTGATGTGATGGAGAGTGAAAAAATTCTAACTTTTGGGTGTATCTAAACGAGGCCGAGGCCGTGTTTAGTTACCCAATTCGGGTGACGCCGAATCTACACAGTGCTACACTGTAGCACTTTTATTTTTATTTGCTAATAATTGTCCAAATATTGATTAATTAGGCTCAAAATGTTCGTCTCGCAAAGTACAACAAAACTGTGCAATTAGTTTTTGATTTCATCTATATTTAGTACTCCATACATATGCTGGTATTTTGATGTGACGGGGAATTTTCTTTTTACATAGTGAAATTTGAAGGTAAATTTGGGGGTGTTTAGTTTCCAAAAATTTTCATCTCAAAACATCACATCGAATCTTGCGGCACATGCATGGAGCATTAAATGTAGATGAAACAAAAAATTAATTGCACAGTTCACCATGAAATTATGAGACGAATCTTTTAAGCCTAATTAGTCCATGATTGAATAATAATTATCAAATAAAACAAAAAAACTACCGTACCCAAAACCAAAAATTTTCGTCAACTAAACACCCCTTGGTATCTAAACAAGGCGCCAGAAGAGACTCCCTGCCCCAGCAGGAGGAGGAGGAGGTAGTAGAGCAGGTACAATAATGGGCTTATAGCCAAGCTAATGCTGATGTGGAGGAGAGAAGGGAGGAGAGAGATGAGAGCTTGGCTCTCATGCAAGCACCAAGCTGGGCACGGAAGCATAGGTATTAGTGGGCCCAAATAGCAAGTGTTGTGAGGAGAAATAGGAGAGAGAAACTTTTTAAAGACAAATAGGAGACACTTATTGTATAACTTGGCTCTTATAGCTTGTCTTATAGCCAAGCAACTTGGCTGTATTATTGCTCTTGCTCGTATATGCAGGGGAGAGACTATGGTAATGATGGGGTGTCTGTTGCACAGGGGGAACGATGATTGGATTCATTTGGATGCTGCTGCTGCTGCACCAGTCTCACAGTCTGGCTACTGGCTTGGCTTTCTATTCTTCAAATCCATGGCTTCCATGCCACTACTCCGTACTATGCCAGCTGCCAGATGGCCAGTGCTGATACTTGGGTCGCCTCGCCCTGTGAGCCAGCCTCCGGTGCTTCCTTCCTTGCCCCTTTTAGTTTTCCAATTCTTCCCTCAAATTTTACTATGTAAAAAAAAAAATTCTCCGTCACATCAAAATGTCGGCAAATGCATAGAGTACTAAATATTGATGAAATCAAAAACTAATTGCATAGTTTTGTTGTACTTTGCGAGACGAATATTTTAAGCCTAGTTAGTTAAAATTTAGATAATTTTTACCAAATACAAACGAAATGCTACAGGAATTCTGATACAGTGTTTTTCTCTCCAATTCTCTCGTCTAAACGAGGCCTTGCTCCCAGTGATGGCATGCAGGATGAAGGAGCAGAGCAGCCGCCCGGCATCGGAAAACCCAGCAGCCTAGTCTAGTCTACTCTTAGCCTGCCCGCCTAGGTACCAGTACCACAGTGGTAGTACCTGGCCCTTGTTTAGTTTTCCTCAAAATTTCAAGTTTTTTCACTCTCTCTCCATCACATCAATTTTTAACCGCTTGCATGAAGTATTAAATATAGGTAAAAAAATAACTAATTACACAGTTTAGTTAGAAATCACGAGATGAATCTTTTGAGCCTAGTTGGTCCACGATTGGACAATATTTGTCAAATAAGACGAAAGTGGTACTATTCATCGGTTTGAAATTTTTTTCAATCTATACAAGGCCAGCTCATGAATCTCACTCCGCTGCTGGCTCGGCTCGGCTGGGCTGGCTGCAACTAGCTGCAAGGCTGCAACTCTGAATATGCTATGCCTCGTACTCCTACGGTCTATATACTAGGAATTGCTCAGACGACCATGCGTATCGTATCAGAGATGAGACGACCGTAGCAGTAGCAGTAGCACCTGCCATTCACGTATGGCTGCGCCCTGCAACCCTGCATATACGTATGGTCTCTGAGCTGTGCTGCCTCTCCGCTGTCTGCCCTTGGCCCCTGCCATGTTGTTGGCGTCACAAGGCCGGGCTTTAGCTGGAGCCCGTACCATGGCCTCCGTCTCCGTACCTACACTCCCACGCACCACCACCAGCTGCAAAATACTCCCATCCTGCGGTACGTACTGTACATGACATGCGCTTGTGACCCCTCAGCAAGTAGGTGTACCCATTAAAACTGCATTATTGTATTGTGTACTCCTGCGTCTTCTTCGTTTCAAAAGTTATTCAGCGTCTAGTCTAGTCTAGTGTAAACATTCCCTTCCACGTGAAATTATTTAGATGTCCAGTTCATCACTTTCTGCCGTGGGATACTTTGACCATGTCCCTTCGGTCGTTGTAAAAAAGAACCAAGGCTCCCATCAAAGCATACTTCTCTGAAACAGGGGCGGATCTAGCACCTGTCAGCCAGGCCTCGCCGCGCCGGATCCCCGGGAGCTCAGACCGTACCCTCATGACTCTCAACGTCTTAGAAACATGAAACACTTAAGTGCAACATATATGTGTGAAGCAGATGAAACATTTGGAACATACACTTGAAACATGTGTGTAAAACATATGCAACATCCACATAAAACAATTGCAACATGAAAACACTTACTGTAACATAAGACTGAAACAACTAAAATCATTGGAACATACTCTTGCAACATGTGTGAAACATATGCAACATCCAAATAAAAAAAACGCTTGCAAACATACGTCTGAAAACAGACGAAACATTTTGAAAATGCTTGCAACATGCCTCTGACACACTTGCAACATCCCGATCCACTTTTGTAATATCCACATGAAACACTTGTAACGTACCTCTGAAACACTTAAAACATAAGCTTGCAACATGTCAAGCGCGACATCTAGTGGGCGGCGACCACTATGTCAGGTGCGCTGAGGATGGAACTCGATAACCACCTCGATGGACAGATCGGGGCTATGAGGCAGCGAAGCGAAGAGCACCACTAACTTAGCCCCCTATGAGCTTCTTCCGCTATCGGGGTGCGAGGAGCCTTAAGACCAGCGCGAAGTACGATACACCTGCGACTCCCTCGCCGTCTGTTCGTAGCCATTGAAGTTTTAGAAGAAAGAGCTAAATATAGAAAATAAGGAGGAGGCCCCTTTCTTGCACACGTTTCTAGATCCGCCATCGCCTGAAGGTTGATCGGAGGTTCATAGTTGGTTCTGATAATGTAATGACAGTGTATATGGGCTCGTTAGAACTTCGTTATTTATTAATAATAAAGCTTCTTCATTATAAAAAACAGTGACGGGCACACCATCAAATATGCACTTGTAGATGCATGCACTCCACAAAATACTGTTACCAGCACTAGTGATGATTAGCGAGAATGTCTGTTTCCAAGACTACCGAGAGGAGAAGGATGAGAAGGAAGGACAGGGTTTCAAAGGCGGGCAGGGAGTACGAGAGATTTGTCTTTGGGGAGAGAGGCCACAGGCCTGGTCTCTAGGGGGTGTTATGGTATCTAGAGAGTATATTCAGGGCCGGAATCCAAGTCCCCATGGCAAGGGATGGCCTGGAAATGGGCATCAGTTTGAGGGTTGGCTGCGTCGCTGCAACCGGAATGATGGGTTTCCTTGTACCCGTACAGATCTCTCTGGCCGCTACAACGCAAACCGCCTTTTGAGGCAGCACAGCTAGCAGGCACAGACAGCCTCTCCTCTCACCCGGGCCGGGGCTGGGGGCTCCCCATCATCCCCAAGAACCCTCAACCCAACCAACCCAGCAATCATGCCTCCTCCTAGCTCCTTGTTACGAGTTTCTATGATGGACTGCATATGTTAATGCCCTATTGTCTACTAGGCGCTCGTGGGGTTTAGGAGAACGAGAAGGTGATTATGTTACTAGGATTTGCATTGATTGGGGAAACCGTACCAATGCAAAGAGCTAGCATGTTGTACGCGCTACCTTATGTAATTGTTTGCCTTTGCCTTAGCTCTTGGCCCTCCCGTCCTAAACAAAAGCACTCTCCTCTCTAATCGCAAATAGGTATCATGCATGCACAGCGTAAGGCTATATTTGGAATGCCTTTAGTCCCGCATTTTTCCTATGAAATTGAAAAAAAAAATTATACGATTTTTATGAAATTCCTGTGTTTCAAATAGACTATAAGGTTCTGTTATCTCTAATGGAATTGAGGTTTCCCGCGTGGAAAAAAAAAAGACTATAGGGTGCTCTATTTGACACACCTTGAACTTTAAGAGGGATATCAGTTCTCGAGTTTATGTGTTTGTATTTTTATGAAATTCATGCGTTCCAAATAGACCCTATGACTCTATTTGACACACCTCGAACTTTAAGAGGGACATCGGTTCTCGAGTTTATGTGTTTGAATCAACCATGTTTTAGACTCTAGTTTTGTGTTGAGTAGAAAGGAAATAGATAAACCGAACACCTAGGTGTACCCATAGGTCCAGTCTTGGATATAATAATAACATCACGTATAATACTAGGAATTGCCTTATATTAATTAGGACATCAGCACGGTCTTCAATGTCACTCTTTGACTAACAATATCAAATAAGAAAATAATTATTTTTTAATATACAGTTATATACTACAGGAATACATTCTATATATGAATATAGATCGACACGATCTTCAATACTGCACTTTGACTAATAATTTCTATAAGACCATATTGCTTTAAATAGAAGGGTATATATTATTCCAACATAAAAGTATGTTCCATGATATAAACTAATATATACATCATCATGTTGTCGATTTATATAATTCTTTAGCCACGGAGCCACTAATTCTCAAAAATAAAAAACAAGTGGACTTATATTTAGGATTAGAGAAAAGTATAATATATATATATATATATATATATAATGTAACTTATCACTTCCCTTCTTTTGGGTTTACTTGTCACCAACAGTTTAATTGCCCTAGCAACTACGACTATCTTTTTTTCTTAACATTATATTTTACATTAGTAAAAAATCCATATATTTATTTAAGTACATATATAAAAAGCTATGTACCTATAATAGCCAAAACGACTTACAATTGAGAACGGGGAAATACTTACCTACTGTGTTGAGTTTACTTGTCACCATATATTTTAATGTAGCATGTTTGGCCATGCGTCTTTTTTGTACATAAAAATTTAGATACTTGAAAATTTTCAAATTATATGATTCATCGCTAATACTATATGAATTTTTTTACTATACATAGTAAAAAGTATGAATTTAGAAAAGACAAAACGATTTTTAATTTGAAATGGAGGGAGTATTAGCTAACTGATGCCTAGTAGTATTACTAATTAAGCAAAGTTGATCGACGGATGGGGATAGTCATGTTTGAATATATGTATTATGTAGTGTTACCTGCACTTAGCAGTCTGATTGAATATAATGCCGAGACTGACTGGACCAGAGTACAACAAACAGACCACTATAGGACATGATGCATGCGCGTCGCTGGAACAGCTTCGCATAGTATAGTACTCCACTCCTGCGTGACCGTGGTTGACCGGTAGGCTCCACGCTACTGATCATGCCGCCCCGGACCCCGGATCGTATGCATATGCATCAATTATAATTCCTTATTAATTGCCTTGCATTGTGTGTCCTCTCTCCTTTACTTCCCTCAGCCGATCGACAACCTCTTGCCACACAGTAATTTATTGGCATGTAATTAAACACATTGGCGAAAACAAAACAACACATGAATTGAAATTAATCTTTTTGCTGCATATAATATATCCATAGTAAGTACAACTCTGCCCTAAAAAGAGTATCATTTCTAGCTATAAATCTGGATAAATTTGCACGATTTCATAGCTAGAAGCCTAGAATATAATGACATTTTTTTGGATGGAGGGCCGGTGTAAGTAGTAGATGAGCTAGCATCTCTCTCATCAGTTATTAGTTACCTGATGATGCATGCATGGATCTCGGACGGCATTTGTTGGGACGCTTGCTTTGTACCACTCCTGTCTCCACTCCACTGCCGTCGTCGTCGTCGTATGTATGTGGTAGCTATTCGATCGATCTGGGAACAGCTGGCCATTGATTTGTGTAGTACTGGAATATGATGCTGTCACACGGCGGTTTGTTCCATGTTCTCCCAACACTTTTGGCCGTTGCATAACTTCCATGTCGATCGATCGATCTCTCTGCTGTTTCAAATTAAAGCAGGTGTTGTTGTTGCTGCAACACCGAACGGAAGGAACTCAAAACATGTGTACGCATATATCAGCCTGTTCGTTTCGCTGGTTTATTGTGGCTGAAAGTACTGTTCGCTGGTTTGTTGTGAGAGAAAAATACTGTTGGATAGCTGCTGATTTGGCTGATAAGCTCAAACGAACAGGGTGGTGGAGTCATCAAAGAAGCATGCACATCCACGTACATCACTAGTTCAGTTCGGCAGCCTCTCATCAAGCAAATACTACATTTTTATTACCTCCCAAAATACATTTTGTAACTATATATGTATGCAGCTAGCAGTATAACATGTACAATATATATCATCATTATCTACCGGCCGTGTTTTGCCACCAAAAGGTATGTGCTACATGTGTATATATTATAGATTGAAACATTATAACTTGTACACAGTTTGGTACTAGATACCAATTGTTTCTCTGGTCACAACATGGAGTACTCCTTCAATATACACAGTGTGTGAGCAGCTAGGAGCGAAGAACACATGGTGAAAAAAAAACACATGTGTGCGTAGTTCGGCTCGGCTGGCTCTCTTGAGCCTTGACTACTGAAGGAAAGCTGTGGGGGGCTGATGGTTGCCTGCTGTCTACAGATAGAGGAGGGAGCTAAGCCAAAGTCACGCGCGCGCACACACACACACTAGCATGCATGCATGCAGCAATGCAGCTTTGGTTGGTGTAGAAGGCTGCAGCTAGCAGCAATGCAAGCGAGTGAGATACTCTTGCAGTAGAGTAGTCCAGTAGTAGTACCATGCATGGCATCGATGATGGAAGAGTCGCTTGCTGTAGCGCGGCCGCATGCATGCTGAATGCATAAGGCTGCCTGCACTGCCATGTCGTAGGAGTATCATAGCATGGAGTGGCTGCACGCACTGCAGCTGCCAAGCCCAGCTGCTATATGCTAGCTACTCATAAGGCAAGGATCGATCATCGATTGCATACATGATGATGAACGTACTATAGACGACGACGGAGCTGCTGAGTCTCTGGGACTCTGACTGTCTGAGTCGTATCATCGATCGTCCAGCAGCGCAGTATGAGTATCTGACCTAGGGTAGGTTTGCGGAAAACTCATGATGCGTGCCTCTGCAGAGCTGCTAGACGTACTTTTGCAATCGATCGATATAGGAGTATGCATTCATGAATAATGATGGTTCATGCTAGCTAGCTGCGTCCGTCAATCAAGATCTGCCTTGCAATTGCAAATTGCTACCTCCGTTTTCGTTTACTTATCACCGAACTTTTACGGTAGCAATTTTGACCGTACGTTTTTTCCTACAAAAGATTTTTTTAGATACATCAAGTTTTCACGTATATGATTCTTTATTGAACATACTTCATAAGTGTTATATACATTGAAGTATCTAAGATAGTTAAATTTGTTACAGTAAAATATTGGTGACCAGTAAACGAAAACGGAGGGAAGTACTCTCGCAAGCACTGCATTTTCATGCATGTTGTGACTGCTGACAGAGCGGCGCGCGAGGCACTGCTGAATGTACTCTATGACCGGTTTGTTAGTCCACCCACCGGTTGCTAAAAATATTTTCGGTGACTAAAGTTAATTTAATTTGGCTTCGTTTCCTTTAATTTAATTACTAGCTAGGCCTGTATCTCTATTAGCTGCTTCACTTTAGCTTACTTGTCGTATCAGCAGAACATATATGCCTTCATGAACGAGGAGCAAACTGAAGCTACTCATTAGTTGCTGCAGCAAATTAACAGCTAGCTAGCACGGTTGCTGCCATTTGGCCATGCAAAGTTGCTGCAGCAAACAGCTAGCACGGTTGCTGGCATTTGGCAATTACAAGAGGCTGAAAGAAAAAGAAAAGAGACCATGCATGCTGGGAGAAAGAGGGTCGTCATGGGAAATGATATGGTGGCCATATATGCCGCCATGCAGTCAGAGGATACTCCTTTTCGAACAGCACGTCCATGCGACCATGCCTGACGAAACAAACTGGCTGACACTGAATAATCGAATTCAAGTTTGAAAAAAACAAGCAAGCTAGAGGAAACAAGACAGACAGGAGGCCAGCAGCATGGACTGTACGTATCATCACTTTTTTGACGGCCATGCAAGTTGTAAAGATCCTTTCTCTCACTCCTCTAGCTATATGAAGACAAGATGCATGAGATGGGAGTGGCGGCACTGCAAAGTTGGCGCGCTTTTTGCAGGATCTAGGTATAGCTGCCTCATGCATTTCATTTCTTTTCATTTGCTTCGATCGATTGCCCAGCCAGGCAAGCATATGATAGGCATCCATCGAATCACTCATCATGCTGTCATATCTGCAGCTAGCCGGCTAGCTCATCGGCATCGCCTTTTCCTGCTGCTTTCTTCGATTGCCATGCATGCCAAGTTGCCATCTCGAACGGAAATACTGGCCTTGTTTAGATCCCAAATTCCACCCTAAATTTCACTATGCAAAAAGAAGATTCCCTATCACATCAAAATGTCGGCACATATATGGAGTACTAAATGTAGATGAAATCAAAAACTAATTGCACAGTTTTGTTATACTTTACGAGACGAATATTTTAAACCTAATTAATCAATATTTGGACAATTATTACCAAATAAAAACAAAATTGCTACAGTGTGACGGGACATTTACTATGCAAAGTTTGCATCCCAAATTTGGGATCTAAACAAGGCCACTACTACTCCTATCCTAATACGTACAGAAATCAGGAAATGAGCTGCACCTGCTTGCATGGATTGTAGTATTGTGTAGTATGCCCCTGGGCCCGGCCAAAAGGGCAGGCGCCGGCCGGTGCAATCCATCGATTGCCATGCGAGTAAGTCTTGTCTCCTTTGAAACGTCTCCTCCATCCATCCTCTGCTTTCTTTCTTCCTACAGTACTCTCGTACTCTACTCTATTTGCATTGCCGCCGCAGATCATGGATGAGATGCCGCCAAGACTCGACAACCATCATCATCATATCGCCCCCTGCTTAAATTCAATACACTCGATAGGGGCGAAACCAAATTTGAGTGACCGCCTCTAGACCTCTACAACTATACTAGGAAAGAAGACATGTTTTCTTTAAAAACCCAGAATTAGGTGGCGGTCCGTGCCCTCGCCCCTTGTGTGATGAGTCTGTCCTCGACGGGTGTTCTATTTGGGATAGCTTTATTTGGCCATGTTTCAATTCAAAACTAGCTATTTTTTTGCTAATAAGCTGAATTCCCTAAAAATCAAAGAGACGAAAAGTCTAGCCTTTAGGAGTTGGCTTCCACAAAGAACTAGGAGGCGAAGAGAACTCGGCGACACAGCCGCACGACGACCCTCGCTGCAAGCCACCGAGGCCTCCTCCTTTTTTTTTTGGAGACGCTTGTGGGGGCGGCCGCTGCTGCTGCCTTGTCCTCTGGCTCCCTCGAAGTCACCGTCGTTACCATGTCCGACGAGGAGGATGTCAGCCAGTGCCGCAGCGCACGGAGGAAGAGCCCAATAGGCGGAGGATGAACCGGCGGGGTGGATGAGTGGTGTACTGGAGAGGATGAGCATTGATGGGGTGGAGGATGAATTGGCGGTGGCGCGGAGGAGGAAAAGCTTGGAGCGGACCTTCATGGGGAGAAGCTCTGTCGAGGAATCGATCTGGCCACGTGGTCGTGGGAATTGCCTCCGAATTACATCATTTGGGGGTTAAAATCAGTGCCAAAGCAGTCCCAAACAGACTCATTGTTCCCCTAATCAATCTCATGCCTATCTTAGGTGCTGTTTGGTTCTTGCAACTGTAACGTAAATGGAAATAAAATTAGTTCATTCCCATTTCCCTTTACGTTACAATTCTATAACCAAGCAGCACCTTACTATGACTAGGGAGAGCACAGGTAGACGTGATCAGAGTATCAGACACTAGATTAGCTAAAAAACCAATGGGAAAACGGGCCAGTCCCGATCGCGAAAAAAAAAACTAAAAAGACAATGGACTTTCTTTGTAGGCTCGAGTCCATTTGGTGGGCCGGTTGCCACATTGGGTTGGAGCCCAAGCAGCTTGGCGGTTGTAATAACGAGTTAAAAGTGACAGCACAAAGCCACCCCTGGTGAATAGATTGAAGAAGTAATGTCACGAGCATCTCTAGTATTCTTTTTTGAATTCACTCTATAAATCATCATTTAGAAAGTTATTTAAATAAAAATCGTTATCTATATCTTTTCACCTTTTAATAGATTCTCTATATTTTAGTGTGTACTTTAGAAAGCCAACACTTCTCTCCTTTGGTTAGTGAGAAAATACAAAATAGAGGATAACAATATTTCGAGATCTAATTAAAATGCTATCGAAAAATATTTTTTTTCTCATCAAAACCTCTGTTCGTATTGGAGTTGCTGTAAGATCTCATCCAAAAGTTGCTACAACCCTAGCAAGATCTACAGTTAACTAGTTGTGGCTTTATTGGTTGCTAAGGTAATATGTTTTTAGTTAAGTTTAAGCGTAAGTCACGTTTTTCAAATACTATACATCAGAATCATATTCAAAATCAAAGCACCGCACATGCATCAAACTTGGGAAAAGTCAACTTAGTAAATGAAGATAAGTAAAGCGGCAGATGGACAACGTAGTTAAAGGTTATACAGGAATCCATATCACACAAGCGCTCGTGGCCTAATGGATAAGGCATTTGACTTCTAATCAAAGGATTGTGGGTTCGAGTCCCACCGAGCGTGTTGCTTTTTTATGTTTTTCTTTTTTTGGTCCTCTGCTTCTAACGCCCTCACCCACTCACCCTACTCTGTTTCTTCGAAATCCGTGCGGCAGCTTAGCTTTTTGAATCCATACATAAACGAACACATTCTTCTCTCTTTTTTTTTGCCTTCCATCTTTTTTTTTGAAGGATCCGGAACATAGCCAACATATATTAATAAGGAGAGGAGAGAATTACATGCGCAAGTAGCGCAAACAACTTCCCGGATTTGACAGACCTGTCAAGCTGGACGGAAAAAACTAAACAGACTACTCACATTCTAGGTGTACAAGAGGCCATAACAACTTTGCCTCCGAAAACAACCGATGTGCATCTTCTAGCTCCCCAAACCGACTTCCAACCATTTTCTCTTGACACCCGGAACACCTCTGCCTAAAACCTGCTTGCAAGAAGCTCCATCCGATTCTCCAAGACAATTCCTTAGCCACTGTCTTACACTCCCCGACGCTAACAAACTCGACGTGGCAACCCACTGATCCCCAACTAACACATGTACAACCCATCTAATTCTGACGAGAACACGGCTACACATGATTCGACGAATATATATCATTCCAAATCTTTTATAGACCTGAAATTTCTCTTTAAGCAACACTGACAGATCACACTCCTATCAGAATCTGGCTGGCAACAAAATCATTCCAGGTTATAGAGTTGGAAAGACGATGCAGATGAAATCACAGCCACAGTAGTAGTTGCAGCGACAATGACTATACCAAAATCTGGGTGACCAATCTTATCATCATCATCAATTCAGACAAACACAAAAAAGAGAGAAGATGCTAGTATGAGCAAAAAGAATTGGCAACCTACACCAACTCGGCTTCCATCCATTTCTCTAACAACTCAACTATTCGGTAGGAGCCCGTCCTGTCATCTCTGATGATAGATGGATTCTGAAACTGAAACGGCTGTTAGATCGATCAGATCAGATGTGTATATCTTGTTGGTTTATTCCTTTCCTTTCTCTATTACTAATATTAATATCATCGACGATAATGACATGACCAAGAAGAAGAAGAGTTGTGGCAGCATCTCCATGCAGCAGCAGGAGCAGCTATATCTTGTCGCCTTGCTTCTCGGCGGTGAGCGGCAGCATCTCCAAGCGTCCTCTGGGCGTGCGTGGGCCGCCACCACCAGTCGCCACGGCGGCCTGATGCTGCGAGATGAGGTGCCTGACGTAGCCGTAGAAGGTGCAGCCGACGAGCGTGACGGCGCAGCCGACGGCGTTCATGGCCGAGATGGGGTTCCGGAAGATCATCCACGACACCAGCACCGCCACCGCCACCTTGAGGTTGCCGGCCACGTTGAACGTCACGGCCGTCGTCGAGTGGATCACGTAGAAGATGGAGAAGTTGAGGCAGAAGGCCAGCACCCCCGACGTGACGATGATCGCCAGCGCCGGACCCACCGACTCGTACGTGTACAGCCAGCTCACCACGCCGCTGCCCTCCAGTACCATGGCCGGAACTGACAGGATCATCGTCGCAAAGGGTGCCATGTAGTACACCGTGTTGATGCTGCACACAGTCACACACATACAAAAATATTTTAAGCTTCTGTTCTATCCATGGAAACTCAATCAAGCAGTAATGTAAATCAAGATCATATCTTTTACTATTACAGTAGTAAACTATACTATACCTGTCGAATTTGTATCCATGGAGCAGCGACTCTGCCAAGATGGTCTTTGTGGATGTGGCCAGGCAGCCCACCATGGCGGCACAGAAGCCAAACGTGTTGAAGCTCAGCTCCGTTACAGAAGTCAGGAGAATGCCTCCCACTATAGGGACCAAAGAAGCCCAGATGCGCCATTCGAAGTATTTCCTCCACACCAACCACTGAAGAATCACTGCATTTCCTCTCAATGGAGGAGAAGAGATTTCACTGGTAAGAAATTATCATCATTCTACAGGAATTGCAGAACAGGAAAATATAGGATGACAAGATCCATATAAAACAAACTAACCTGTCGTTGCAGGAGTGAAAGACTTTATGGTCTGCATGAAGGAGACTGGGATGTACCGCAGGCTCACATTCCCCAGCACAATGTTTATGCAGAACACAAATGACATTGGGAATATCCTTCTCCATCGATCCTCCGAGGCAACCTCAATCAGCGGCTTTATTTTCAGAACTTTGATTGCGATGTAGGCTCCAATAGAAGAGCATATGAAGTGGACACACGACACCGTCAGAGGGAACTTGAACTCCAGTTTCTGCAAAATTTGGCCTCAAGATCGTCAAGTCCATGCTTTTGTGCTAGGCAAGCGGCAAGCGGCAACGCAAAGTACTAGTATCATCAACTGTCCCTTACTAACATCAGAGCAACAAAAGACAACTCAAATCAAATAATTAAATGGAAAGGGAGAAACAGAAAGCTTCTTCTTTAAGGGTCGCTCTGACAGAGAGCACATGTTAGAAGAGGGGTTTCTTAAAGAACACAACAAGAAGATTTCTACTTTCTAGGCATATATATATTTACAATTGTGCTAGTTCACAAGACAAATCATCTCATAAATACAGAATCAATTGATCCATCTCATTACCAAGCCAGCATGTCAAGTCAAGAAATAAGCAGAATATTTCAAGAGAGCTCCTCCTCAAGAAACAATCTTGGGAATTAGAAGCTTGAAGGGAAATGTTAAGGCTGCCAAAGTCAAAGATGATCCTAGATGGTGACACTCCATCAAACCCAGAGTCAGCGTGACAGAATAAGAACCTTGCTGCTCATTCCAACAACTTTAAGTAAACCACAATCTTGAGGAACATGCATGGTTGGAGACTGTAGTACATACTACATACCTACCTATGGTCTAAAAAATTACATAGCTGAACACAGGTGCAATCTGGATGCTAATCCATTTTCATTTTGCCTTTTGGTTTTTGCTTATGATGGAAAAATGGCAGGATATACATATAGGTCACAAGGCTAGCGCTATGGTTTTCAGAAATTCGATTGCACAAATGTTAGTTCAAGGACTACCATAATTACAATTCAATCTGGAGATTGGACGCCAAACTTATTTTCTTGGTTAAGGAAAGCTTTTTCAGCTGTACCATATGCTAGAATGATTGACAACAAGAAAAAGGGCCCTCATTTGGGCCATTTTCCCAGCACGGCGTTTACATTCTGTCACTCTCAGTTAACTCTGAAATTCATCAAGACTGTTAACTCTGAAATTTATCAGGACAGTCCCTTAATTGTCCATTCCCAATCGGAAAACCCTACTGTTCTGCATCGTTAGCATCCCAATCCAATCTACAAACCACCAGTTGAAGTAATTCTCAGATAGACAAAAGGAAGATTCCTTTTGGTTTCTGCCAAAACACTATACAACGATAGACAAGGCGACATCATCATGCGATTAATCTGCACCCATGGAACGATGGGAGGAAGACGAAAACTAAAAAGAGGCAAAGTCTCTGGAACGAATAAAGGCGCTACCTTTCGTCCTGCACACACGGATCCACCCCTAAATTCCCTCCTTGAATATAACATAACTATATACATGATCATCTCTGGGAATTGAATTGAAACCAAAAAAAAAAATACTGATAAGGAAAGAAAACCCAGGAGGAAGGGATGGGGGGCGTGACGGACCTGGAAGATCCACTTGTTGATGATGATGACGGTGACGTTGAATCCCCACCACTGGAGGATGGCGAGCACGGCGCGGATGGTGGCGGCGTTCCCCATCTTGGCGTCCTCCATGAGAAGGAAAAGGGAAACGCCCGAGCCCAGCCGGCCGCCGAGGCAGGCAGGCAGGGAGGGAGGGATCGGAGGAAGGAGACAAGTGAAACCGGCCGGCGTTCCTCTTCTCTTCTCTTGGCGTATATAATAATTATATATTTAGTATGTATTAATTAATCGATCAATCCGATACGAGAAACTGCTCCGCCCAGTGATCCAACCATCCATTAACCACAAAGGCTCTTCTCTTTTCTTGTATCTATCTAGGGTCCGATCGAGCAGACAAGATCGAGGGGCTTAGAATAGAAGATGTAGATGGATAGGAGGCGACATGAGGAGGAAGAAGAAGAAGGCAAGAGGAGAGCGGAGGGAGGAGGAAGACGAGTTGAAAGGGGCCGGGGGGAGGCGAGGGGATATTCTCTGTTGCTGCTTCCTTTGGTTTGGTTTTAGGTTGGGAATTCAGTTGGCGTGATGATGCGATTAATTTTCGATTTCTCAGCACTCCGTCGTCAACTGATGATGTGAGGCGACAAAAGTCGAAGGTGCAAGTGCAGAGAGTTGCCTGTTGCCACGCGTTACGTGTGCCTTCTCTGCCCTCTTCTGTCCCCTTTGTCTTTTGCCCTTTGCTAGTCCTGCAATCAATCCTGCTCCCTTGCCTTCTCTCTTTTTAGAGGTTTTTATTTTTGGGACGAAAGTGAAAGCTGCAGCAGCTCATCTCATTTGTCTCCGTAGCTGTTTTGGAAAATGTTTGACAAGAAGACTGTAATCACAGTTTTGCAAAAAAATTATGTCAAATTTGTAAAGAGAAGCCGAAAAAAGTCATGTTTTCACAGTAGGAAAATGGCTCTGGCTCCTCAAAGCTTTTTCACGCGGAGCCATTTCTTAGATGGCGATTTCACAGGGCTTCATCCAAAACCGGAGCCACTACATAATAATAAGCTCCCAAATGAGAACTTAGTTTTCGATGTAAGGAACTTAGGCAGACACTTCGTTTGGACTGACGACTATATTATTTTATTTTATTATATATATTGTTATATAGGTTGGCCTTCCACAAGCGCGCGCATACACACACATGATGGGACATGCACACCCAAATTCTCTGAATTCAGGCAACCATGCCATGCAAAGTCTCGGTACCATCAACGGTAGTATGACTACGAAGGAAACCATTCCCGCCATCTCCTCTTGTCTAACTAATTTAGGCACAAGCAGGGTACGATGCATTGACACCAGGGTTCTCAGGCCTTCTGGGTCACCATACTACCAAAGCCATCACGATTGAAACAAATCCACGACATGAATACGACACTTCAATAAAAAAAAATGAAGATGTATAATTGTTCGGCTACTCCCTCCGTCCCAGAATAGATGATGTCATGGGATACGTGCAGGTCAAACTTTCTTAACTTTGACTAGATTTGTAAAAAATACGTGCAACATTTTTGTCTCCAAATAAATTTATTATGATAATATATTCAACGATCTATCTAATGATACTAATTATATATTATAAATATTAATATTCTTTTATATATAATTGATCAAAGTTAGAAAAAACTAATTTCTCGACAAGCAAGAATGACTTCTATCTTAGGATAGAGAGAGTATCACCCAAGTTCTCTGCCTTACGGTTCAATCAGATATATATATATATATATATATATCCCCTGTTCGGCTGAGCTTATCAGCCGTGGAACAGTTTTTTCTCTCACAGCAAATCAACCACAGCCGGCTTATAAGCAAAAAAACAGCCTGCCGAACAGGGCCTATATATATATATATATATATATATATATATATATATATATATATATATATATATATATATATATATATATATATATATATATATATATATATATATATATATATATATATATAGTAGCTACTCCCCCTCCTAACCTCTCGCACAAATACACTTGCGGAGCCGTCTAACATTTGGCCGTGGTGGGCTAACGGGTGAAAAAAGGCGGGCCCGTTAATCCAACCTATATAGTATAATACATTTTAGCGGTCATTATTCTTGGTGAGGGCATTCGGCGGCAGCGGCAGCGGCGGCGGCGGCTTCAATTCGCTTGCTTCGTTGCGCTGCCGTGGCTTGTGGCGCTGCCGTTGGGACATTGTCTAACATTTTTATGCCGTCGATGGATTCCAGGTAAGGTCGAGACGGTCCTAATCCCTACCGTTGTGATCGATTTGTTTATTCCAATCTAATCTGGCGGCAGACGGCGGATACTACCTCCATGCCTTCGTTTTCCTGATTGCTGTCGACCGGCGAACAAGTTGATGGGTCTGATCTCTGGCCCCTCGATATTCGGTCTATGCTCGTCGACACTACCTCGATGAGATTAGTACGTATCAAGTATATGGTCATTCTAGGCTCTAATCTTACTGGCTTCCGGTTTGTCCGCCGAGAGATCCCTTGGGACACATGCATACTCTTAATCAGTATGTATCCATACTCTTAATCACTTACATTCATCTGTAAATTTTAACCCAATTCTTTCCTGTGATAATGGACTCTTTCTGATTCAAAATTAAACAGTGCCTTTTGCACAAAATTCCTTGGTAGATGCATGCAGATTCACGGTGAGGAAAAAAGCTAGGCGGCCGTGAGGAAGATGATGATCATTGGCAATGACATATGGAGGCTGCGATCGGCGAGATCATGAACATGGACCAACTCATCGATTGGAGACCACAAAGCTAGACTGTGTATTATTCACCATTAAAAAAGTATAGATACATACTCTTTTCTAAAGATTGTATGTACACATACTCCCTAATTAAGAAGTATATATCAATACTCTCTTCCATATGTTTTACTGAGTAGTTTCCATTAAAAAAACATATATTCCGGTATACACACGTACTTTTTTGCGAGAGTATGTACACCTACTATGGTATGCATATATACTCGTAAGAACATGATGTATGTACTCCATTAAAAAAACATATATTCCGGTATACACACGTACTTTTTTGCGAGAGTATGTACACCTACTATGGTATGCATATATACTTGTAAGAACATGATGTATGTACTCATACTTAATTGGTATATACACATACAATCTCTAATATTTTTTTTTTTTGGTTCAAACAAGTATGTGCTCATACTACACCACTTTGCGTATGTACGTATCCCTAATACTAACATCGAATGAGTATGTACTCATACTTCAATTAATATATTATACTTTGACATGATAGTATACGACATATGCATCCGTGTCATCTCAAGTCAGCCTTAATTTTCAAATGGGGAGATACAACCAGCCGCCCGCAAGTTACGTGGTTTGTTATTTCTAAATGGGTTCGGAATGCAGCTTGTCATTTCATTCTCCTCAGACCCGTTTAGTGTTCCGTGGCTGCTCAACAATAGAGGGAGTAACTACTCCTGGGAGTATAGAAAACTCACCCTATATATATATATATATATATATATATATATATATATATATATATATATATATATATATATATATATGAACACACAGGACTCAGGCCCTATCGTCTCCCCAGGCAGTTCCACCCGAAGGGAACACTTCTCTGCGCAAACAAGGTTCTCTACAAACGCCGCTACCAGGGCTAACACGAGAACGACACACGCAGAGGTTTCTCCTCTAGGGTCCCTAGCATAGAGACATCGCCCCATATGAACGAGCTTAAAGGAAAACAGGGATTAAAACAGGAAAGCTTAATTCATTTCCACAGAGCAAGCTTACATACGGCTTTCCCTTTCGGGAAACCCCAAGCACTTACCACAAACCTTAGGGATTACCTTACAAGCGCAGGAAGATCACGGGGACTTCCTTTATTCTCTAATTTACAACACTGGCGGAGTAGTACTAAGTAGGTGGCTAATTACAGGCGGTGGTGGATGA
Organism: Saccharum spontaneum; assembly: GCA_022457205.1. NCBI lineage: Eukaryota > Viridiplantae > Streptophyta > Magnoliopsida > Poales > Poaceae > Saccharum > Saccharum spontaneum. The sequence continues at coordinate 1,317,997 of CM039605.1, read as the reverse complement.
GCTCAGAGAGTCTCTGAGATCATGTCTTCATGGTGGAGTGGATGTGTGGTGGTGTGGTGCGTCTTCGGATGAGGGTGTTGATTGCGGATGCTGGTTGCGGATGGTGTTTGCGGATGTTTGCGGATGTTTGGGCTATGCAAAAGCAAAAGTATGTAAGAAGAGCACACATTGTTTAACAAAAACAAAACAAGTAACAGACATGTACATATCATCGATAAGCGATGTCAACATGGGTGGGTGTCAGTGTTACCACTTACCATCAGGTAAAGGGCAGACACAACATAACAGCACGACAACAACTTAATCACTCGGAATAGTCACAAGAATTCCAGGAAGGAAATAACAGGACAGGAAATCAACATCAGAAGTTCATCCGCAGAGGCAAAGATGCGCTTCCACACAGATGCCACCATCTCGTCTTCACCAGCCAACAGGGCATTTTCCCCATGTATAGACAACCCATCGTCCGATTATTCAAGCTGTCAAGAGTAATGTATACCCCTTCAGAGGGACCAAAGAATCATTTCCTTTCTTTTACCCTAGTAAGCCTGTGAAACATCATCCACACCGCTGCTACTTATTTTTCTGGAGCAGCAGCTGCCTGCACCTTTGGCCTTTTGGCATCAGAAACACGCTTGGCTTTCTGCAGGATCGACTTCTCATACCTCTCCATCCCACGTGCTGACCTCCGCGCATTACACAACATGCAGTACCAGTTACCTCTCGGGATACTTTCAAGCGGCGGAGTCATGCAGTAAATGTGATAAGCATCATCACAGCCATCACATAATACTATTTCTTCATCATCCTTGTTTCTGAAGCAGCGTCTGCACAGGCAAGACGGGCAGTACCAGCATGCTAGATTCTTCTGCCTCTCACTTGCAATCTGGCTTTCTTTCATGCACAGGACATGATAGAACTTGTAAGCACAGTAAGGATGGCCGCATACCAGGAACTTCTTGTTCTCATCTTCACATGTGCCACAATGCTTGCACAAGTTTGCTAGAGCAGTTGTTGAGAGGTCCGGTTCACTGTCCTCATCCATGCTTGACACTGAGCTCTCTTGGGTTTTGACGGCCAATTCAGGTTGGATAACATCTTCAGCGGGTTCTTCTGGCTTCTCCACCACGAGCCACTCGCATACATCGCAGCCTTCATGTGATCTGCCATTGTTGTTATTCTTTGAAGGTCCGTCTAATCCAACACAGCTGGGACAGTACCATTTTGCTGGGGCCTCTTCATCAATAGCAAGCTTGAGACATGAAACATGGTATGCAGCTTCACATCTATCACAGATAATTCTTCCTTCGCTGTCTGCCTTTCCGCCACAATTTTTGCAAATTCCATCCAATCCAGATGTCCCAGTTTGTTTGGGTATCGTAGAATGGCCAGAATCGCAAGGGGGGGTCAACTCCCTTTGGGCTTTGTGGGCGCCACCAACCAAACTTGTTTCCTAATAAAGGGTGCAGTTATTAATGAATGGGGTATAACAAATCCTAACAACGAAACAATGGTCAGCAGACATGATCATAGCACACCACTTACCTCTATCCTGTGTTCAGCCACATCAATTTCTGAAACGCCAGAAGCCTACAAAGAATATTTCTATAAGCAACGACCAATATAAATGGAATGATATCAACAATACAACGCCCTGAATCAAAATCTATGGCTATCACCATAAATTATGCCAACGAAGCACCAACAGAAAATTTATGTTACCTGTTTTTGATGAGAAGCTTGTGAAATCAGTGAGAGACTGCTTGCCAGACCAGCCATTTGTTGGCCAACATGTTCAATCTTCTTCCATATCTAGATAATAAACAAATATACATACATATTAAAAGAAACAGACAGCATTGATGGTATGTTTTCAACTGCATGTTAGGGGTGTTCTGTACATGAATAACAGCAAACAAAAGAATTTACAGATGAGAGAAAAATGGAAAAACAAATATCAGAGGAAATCTTTGGCCATTGAGATATATAGGAGGTACTAACACATAAACCAAATCTAATTGCTTATTCCTTGGCCCCAAAAATATTAAGATAACTTTCCTGTTTTTGCCTTCTTTCATTTAAGAACAGCAGTGAACAAGGTAAATAAATGCTTCCTCACAATACATGGATTGAAGCATACTTATTGAGTAGTTGTGTATGGCAGCGTGATGCAACCCATGTCCGATTTATGTGCATTCATGACTACCATCACCTTGTGATTCACTTCAAGAGAGAATTCCAAGGGAGTTGGCAAGGTGAGGTCAAGGGCAGCGGATGACACGGGCGGCGAGGAACAGAGCACAGATTCATGAAGACCAAGACAGTGGATCCCTTCCCACGAGAAACAGCTATTAGATGTCCTTTATTGGAAAAGGAGGCAATAGATCTCTGATTGGCCTCAAACCAGTAGAGAAATATGGCTATGAGGTTACATATATGCCCTTTTAGTTGAGCATACCTATTCCAGCTACAGTGGCATTGGAAAATGATTCTGATGTTTGGAATTTGGATGGTTATTAGAAGAATTTGCAAGGGCCAACCCATGCGCTGGAAAAAGGGACCGAAACAGGCAGCGAACACAGGAAGAATCATTCCTAACTATATGACCTTTTGAATCTATGCAGTCAAACAGACAAGCAAGAGGGACAGGTTTCAAATTTTGAGCTTTGAAACAACCTACCATAGGCTCTCAAGTAGAACCACAGCTACATCTTTTTCTATATCAGAGAAAACAGCACGGGAAAAAAAAAAGGAATGAGGCAAACAAACAAACAGGTACCTGTTTGATATCATGGTCAAGCAGCACAGGGTTCTGTGCATAATCCCCATTTCTCATCTTGGCATCAATTATTTGCAAACCAATCAGGTCATCAGGCTTATTGACATGGAATGTTGCAGCTAGCAGATCACACAGCATGGCAAACTTCTCAGAGATTAGAATGTCAAAGAGAGCTTTATGGCACATCGCCTTGTTGGCTTCCAAAGATGCAGCTGTTCCATCTTCTAACTGAACCAAGGCACCACTATTCTCTTCAGAATGTACAGCTCCAACAGGGTCCTCTCTTCCTGCTCCTTGGCCGTCAGCTAAGTTCCCCTGGTAGATCCAGAAAACAAAATAGAAGCTTTTGTTAGGGTGAAGTGAAAAGGTACCATTACGCGAGGTGGGCATGCACAGGTTATGTTGAATCTGAAGGACTGGATGGATTACTAACATGTTCTGTGGGCTGGCAACCATTATATCTGAGCGCATCTCGGATGCAGCTCTGAATCCCTCCGGAGCCCTGGTTCCCAGCAGTGGATTGCAGGACGCCCTCCAGCGTGTCCCTCCAGCTTCTCCAGCGCCTGTCCAGGGTTTGGCGCCCACCTTGCTGGGAACTGATGGTGTGCACCGCCGCACTCATCTTATTCTGCACAGGGGAGAAAGCAGGGGAATAAATGACAAATCTCGAGAAGCAAAAGCCATGACTGACCGATAATTCGGCACCCAAGGAGACGTATGCACGCCCAAGAAGACGAGTGGCAGCATTACAGGAAACCCTAGGCTCGAGAGCAAACGCTGCGACGTAGAAAGGGAATCTTGCAAGACGGAACCGAAATCTGGCGGCATATGAACAAAATCTACGAGTAACTGAAGGCACCGCGAGGCCGGAGAGACGCTCGCTGTACTAAAACCCATGTCGTCGTCGTAGCAAAGAACGATGAGTTGGGGGAGGGGGGGAGCTAGGGTTTGGAGGGGAATGCGTACCTTGACGGGGTCGGGGCCCGGCGTGACGGCGCTGTGGCCGGCGTTGGCGCCGGTGCCGCGGCGGCGTCTCTTGTAGGTGAGGACGTTGGATGGGTCCAGGCCTTCGTGAGCGGGGAGCTTGGGAGGGCGGCCTTTGGCGGTGCCGTCGGAGGCCATACGCGGGCAGCTAGAAGAGCGTGTCCCGGACCCAAGAAACGGCGGCGAGATGCGGAAGGGGAAGCGCGAGGAGGATGAGAGGCTCGGGAGGCGGCGCGAGGAGGAGAGGGCTAGGGTTTGAGGAGATCTCGGTGGGCAAGCCGGGGAAGGAAACGCACGCCGGAGCGGGGAGGAGCGGGACGAGGGTGGGGTGGGAGAGGGGAGGATGAAGCGAAGCCCAAGAAGCGGTTGTCCAAATTGGAGGAGCGGGGGAAACCAGCGAGAGCCAAAAACCTTGTCCTTCGCCCCCCTTCGCCTCTTGTCATCACACACCTAGACCTAGGTCAAGCCGTTGTCATACTTCCCCTCCTCTTCCCTCATTAGTCATCACCGCCATATAGAACCTCCTAAGTCGCAGGATTAAGGTTTGTTGATACTAAATCAAGCTCTGTTGTCATTGAATTGAGGTTCGTTAACGCTCTGCCGCCATTGGGTTGAGGTTCGTCTAGACGACATGGGCCACCGCGAATGGCGGATGAACCTCCGCTGCCGCCACAGAGCTATGGTGCAAGGCGAGCCGAGCACCAGCAAGAGAAACAAAGACCCCCCTTGGAAGATCGCCTTTTGACTGCTCGGCGGGACAAGACGAGAGGTGGAAAAGGATCCAAACATCTCTAAGTTTACAGAAGAACAAAGACAAGGAAAGCACTTGAGTGAAGCGACGACCAAAGGCGCGAGGAAGAAGAAAGAGGATAATGTCTATAAGTTTAGATGTTACTACATGGTATGTTTGTTTTATCTTCCTTAAATGTTAGCAAGCGTACCGACAGTTAAGATTTGGGTTTGATGACAACATAACGGCAAACAACATATTAGGCATTAAGGATTATATGCATAATGGAAAGGGTTCCAAGTCGATAAGGAGAAATCGGATGTGCAAGCTGTATTCGTAACGATTACCGTTACAAAGTGGACCCACGATGAGGTACTTTTTTTTGAATTAATGACTACTATATGTTCGGGCGAGGGAGTCCGAGCCTTGGTGGGTCATCCCTTACAACAAGGTGAGGTAATTGCCACGTCTACCCCTCCATTCTGAAGAGTAAGATCTTTTACCATATTGTCCATACATATGAATCAACGAGCATCAAGAATCTAAACCAATATAAGATGCAAGGGTGAGTGTATATTCTCGAATTCAAATGCTTGTTTTTAAAAGCTTCGGAATGAAGATTTGGCTTTCTGACCAGCTAGAGAGCTCACTATTTTCGCCATTTGAATCATACAGGTGGGGTTTGTTCGATGGGGATATGATGCAATGGCGTGATAAGAATTAGACAGTGACTCATATATGCGTAATGTTATTTTCCTTTTGATGGGGGGGGAGCGATATGGTCATCAAATAAGTTCATATCCCATTCCAAAGGGCCAAACCTTACAATAGCATGCGCTTCCAACTTTTCTAGTCAATGGAAAATAAAGGAAAAAAATATTGTCTTCTTGAACTATATATCACTCGAGTCTACCTTTCCTCGTTGAACTCCAAAACCAAGCATGTATTAAACACCCCCTCAACTCTAAAAATCGATTAAATTACTTACATGCCCTGATTATAAGTGGTTTTAAGGCAGTTTCACTATTTTTTTACTTACAAAAAATCTAGTATATAATAAGATTTTTAATCCACGAAAAATGTCTTGAGGCTTCCAAAAAATTCATGAAAAATCTTAGAGATAGATTGAGACACAAGAAACTGAAATGAGATATTTAGAATTCATGAAAAATATCTATAGAAGCTTCCAAAAATTAGGCTTAGTTGTAGGAAAAATGGAAAATACCCAATAAATTTAGAAAACAAAACGTTATAATCGCTGTCTAGATGTATTTTAGAAAACTTTGTACAACAAAAAAAAATAAGGATACAACTAGCATGAATCAGCGAAATCAGCCAATCATTCAACAGTGTTTTTCTCTCACAATAAATCAACGAACAATACTTTCAGTCATGGCTTATCAGCCAAACGAACAGTTGCCTTCTACATTAATGTATGTTGTATTCATCAATGTCTAGTAGCATGAATGCCTAGATGTGTTTTAAAAAACTTCGCACAACCAAAAAATATGTTGCATTCATGAACGTCTAGTAGAATGAATGTCTAGATGTGTTTTCAAAACTTTGCACAACAAATATGTTGCATTCATGGTTTTCTAGTTCACTAGTTGCATCTCGTGTTCATGTTGTGATAAGTTTCCAACACATTTAGACATCGATCAAAATGTTTTGAGAAATTTCTATTTTCCTAGAGCAAAATATAATTTTTGTAAGCTTCTAGAGATATTTTCACAGGTCCTAAATATTGTATTTGGGTTTCTTGTGCTCCAATCTATCTTTAGGATTTTTGTCTGTTTAGAAGTTTAGAGATAGTTTTCATGGTCTAGAGCAACTCCAGAAGTCTCTTTATATCTTTCCTAGTAGATAGGAATAGAGATCTTCGTGAGAAAATACCCTCCGACACTTTTTTAAATTAAATATCAAAATATAGGCGTCTTCTATTCCAGATTTCTCGTTAGCAAAGATAGAGAGCGAGGCTGAGTCTCTAAAGTACGGACACGATAATAGTGTTGGAGAGTGAAAAGATATAGAGAGCTATTTTTATTCAAATGAATATCCAAATGATGATTTGGAAAGTGAGTTTGGAGATGCTCTTAACCGTTTAAGAGTTTTATCGAACGTTTACTGGACTTTTCTTAAATAAAAAAGATGAAACCGCCTTAAAAGCCACTTCTCAATCAGAAAGGAATATAATCTGAATGGTGTTGACAAGGAGATAAGATGTCCAACACCGTGAAAACATTCTACGTAGATGACAGAAATGCCACCTTTGGATCCGCCGCCCAACGACGATTCCAGATTCATTCGAGAATAAGATACTGGGCCCCAGAAAGCAAGGGCCGCTCGTTAATATAGTCCGTACATAGGTCCAAAACTGCGACGGAAGACGATTGACCATACATGGACCTTATCGGGCCTGTTGAACCAATTTAAGTAAAACAGTGACTCAGCTTTTGCTTTACTATTGACGCATAAAAGGTCATGCACAACACTGATGATGAATGCATCAAAAGAAACACATTATGTCAACTGCATCCAAAGAAACACTTTATGCCACCTGAGCTATGCCAGTATAGGCTTTGTATAATCACCTTCATTACAGCGAAGAAATGTACAGATCTCAAACAAATTTACACTCCAAATGGTTTTCATTTATGGCACAAACATGAAAAATAGCTGTAGTAAGGAATATGGGGTGTGGTTGCTATTTTCTTCAGGAAAAAGTACTTGAATTCCTAAAGTATTACGGCTGCTGCTATGCTCCTTCAGCCACGAGGTATGGATTATGGAAGCATCGCCAGGTGACTATCACCCGGCAAGCAAGAAGAGCTAAACTTGATCCTGGAGACCATTTCTCCGTTGTCTGCATCAGGTGATCATTTGATATATCCTCCTCCTCTCATGCCTTTTACCTGAACAAAGGTTGTCCATCTCGTCAGACGCCAAACGACTCGGAAGTTAGAAAAGATAGATTGGGCAACACGGTAGATGCAGCACAATGGTATTTGATAAGCATTTATGTAAAGCAAATGTTTCAGAAAAAATCTAATTAGCCAGTCACAAATGCACTTTGTAGACCACTCCACAACCTTCAGAAATACATAAATTAAGCAGAAGTTTTGCAAAGACTGATTTTTTCAACAGAAACAATGAAAAGCCTAGGAGAATACTGTTAGCCAAGTTGAACATACAGACCGTACCAGAAATACATATATTTGGCAGTGTGTTTAGTGCAGTTTTAGAAAAGAAGCAAACTAGTGCTATTAGAAGTGTTGTATTTTGCACTAGGAGAGTAACAGTGTTCGGCAATCATAGCTCATCAGATAGTTACCACTTCGAGTACTCACACACACAAAATATTAAACAACATATAAGAATTGCAACAGCCACAGGGATTAAGCATACTCTACGTGCATTAGTCAGTAAGGAATCTAAAATGGTTTGACCCCAAATGGCTTAACAGCTACAAGATTTATCTGTTAGGAATTTGACAAATTTGTCCAACTGAACTTTCAAAATCGATATAAGCCTGAACAAAAAACAGGACAAAACACAACAACAACTGCAGACCGTGAGCAAACCAGCACAGAATGAAATGGGTACCTGGAAATATACCTGGGAGAAGCCGAGCTGCCAGTGCCAGGGAAACCAGTGAAAACATTGGAGTAAGACTTTGTCAGGTACGCAAAGTTTGGCACCGGCTGCAATGCAGGCACACGCTCCCCTTTCTTCAGCAACTCCTCCAAATCCAGTCTTTGCAAGGTAAGCACGGCCCCGGTCTCTTTCCAAACAAATGCAAGCAGCCCATCCTGGAGGACAAACAATGAACCAGGCTTTGAGCCCGGGTATCTGAAGCCATACCCATTGGCAATGCCCTCTCCCGCGAAGCCTCTCTCGACATCAACATTTCGGGACTCGCCATCAGTCTGCCATGGAAAAGGCTCTGTTGATGGCTCACCCATCCTCGCGACAAACATTGAAGACCCATTGGGATGGACAACATAGTGCGTTCCCTCCAACACCTTGGTCGCGATCAGCTGAAGCTTCCCCTCACTGTCCTCCTCATATGAGAGGAGCAGGAAGAAGAGAGCCTTCTTGGGCTTGCATTCATCGTTTGGCCGCCCAGGCGGCCACCCGAATGTGCCTCCCCACAGGCCGGCGTACTCCCTTCCAGGCATGGGCGTCTGCACCGTGAGCTTGTAGAGCGCGAACCGGTTGTCATGCATGCTCGGCCATGCCCGGTAAGTCGACAGCCGCATTCTTGCGCCGCGGAGGCTCAGTCCGACACTCTCGCCGTCGTGCAGGAAGTCAGACAATGCCAGATGTTTGGCGTCCACATAGTCAGTCCTGGAATTTGCTGACACTGACCGTGTGACCATCTGGCGCAGGCCGTTCCTGAAATAGCCCGCCACGGCCGAGAGGCTCCTCCGCAGGGGAATCCTGCGCCCACCGTCGATCGGCGACGGCGACGGCGACGGCGTCGTCGCCTTCTTCTTGGCTTCCAGAAGGAGGCCCTGGACCTCCGGCATGCGCACCATGCCCCCGGCGGCCTCCCTGTGCAGGCGCAGCATGGCCTCCCGGCGCTTGGCGAGCAGCGGGAGGTCGTCGTCGGAGCACGCGAAGAGCGGGGCGTCGACGAGGTCGGGCGGCAGCGTGACCCGGCAGGCGGCGACGAGGGAGTCGAGCAGGCGGCGGCGGTCGCCGAAGGAGAGGCGGGCGAAGCGCTGTGGGCAGGAGGAGGAGGAGGAGGAAGCGAGCGGATCCCGGGCGGTGTGCGCCTCGAGGAAGATGACGTTGGCGTGGGGCTGGAGGGAGGCGAGGAGGCCAGGGAAGAGGTGTCCGTGGTGGTGGCCGTGGAAGAAGAGGAGCGCGGGGCGGCCGTGGGCGTCAGCGAGGAGCTCGAAGACGGGCGCCCAGCGGAGGCGCGGGGAGAGCTCCTGCGGGATGGCGCGCGCAGCGACGACGGAGAGGAATCCCGGGACGGCGGCGACGAGGTTGCCGAGCTCCGGGTTCTGGTGCGCCCAGAGTCCCAGCAGCGGCGCGGCGGAGTGGAGGAAGCGGAAGACGGCGAGGGAGTCGCCCGCGGCGGCGGCGCGCCACGCCAGGAGGTGCGCCGGCGACGGCAGCAGGCGGCGGCACTGCGCGAGCCACGCCTTGTCGGCGGAGAGCGCGCGGCGGAGGCGGCGCGACGCGGCGGAGAGCGCCAGGAGGTCGCGCGGCCGGAGGTGCGCCGAGATGAGCGCCATCACGTCCTCCGGGAGCGAGAGGATGAGGTCAGCGCCGTCCCTGGCGACGGCGGCGAGCATCGTGGGGATCGGGGGGAAGGGGAAGGGGAAGGGGAAGGGAAGCTGCTCTGTTCTGCTCTGCGCGCTCAGATTTCTTCTTCCTCGGTCCTCGCCCACCACGATATTTCCTCGTCGACTCGTCGTCGTCGTGGGACCAGTTAAATTAAATCCGGACGGCATCAGTCTCGTGTCCACTCAGCGTGCTCCCCTCCAACATCGAATGCACACACACCACTGAAGCTGCTATCAATAACCCCTGCCTTTGGAATGGGACTTGCTTTCCTTTCACTTTTTTGTCCTTAAGCCAGCATTTTTTTTAAAAAAATATATAGTTACTAGAGCAAGTCTAGCAGTAAAATCAAGTACTATAATTTTTTTTTTATTTTATATGGTCCTATTTTTTTATATATGCTAGTACTGTGATAAATTTTTTATTGTTATATGGTACCACTTTTTATCTATGCTATATATTTTTTTCTATTTCTTCTCACGTATATTTGTTATCTAGGCAGCCACTACATGATTTCAGTGTCCAAATTTTTTCTTTGGTGAGACCCAAGACTAATTATAAAACACTTTTGTAATAATAACAATTTTGGTTGTAAATATCTTGATTCAAGAACGAAACATTTACTCCGAAATTACAAAAATTGCTTCACAAAGGCACAAAACGAGCTTTAGTTTTGGAGTAGCTGGCTCCCTAGTACTATGCAACTAGAAGAACGCCCCACACGTTGTTGCGGGAATGACAGGTAAAATTATACTCTTTTATATTTACTAATATAAATAAATAAATATCATGATTTTATAGGTTAGTGGATGTTTTTTAGCATCCTGATGTGGACAACTAAATATATATGTTAGTAAATGAAGTGGTTTGCTAATGTGAATAGCTTAAATGAAGACATAATGACATGTGTTAGTGTGTTAGTGGATGCATATGTGGACACTTTGCATGGAGAGATAGTTGCATGTGCTAGTCGGTTGTTATAGTGGATGCTGATGTGAACATTTTGCATGGCAAGATAAATTGCCAGTGTTGTCGTAAAAAAAAAGATAAATTGCTAGTGGGGTTTGAAAATATAAAATATATAGATATAGATAGATAAGACGTAGATATAGATAGGACAATATATCTGGTGCAAACCAACCTCTCCGTGCAACCGTGCAAACTTCTAATTTGGGCCACATGATGTTGATCCAAGAGACGTATGGGGGATTGGGTAATTTTGCGCTTAACCACCCACTCCTAATCACACTTTTGCAAATACCCCCCTCCCACTCCCCCTGCGCCCCCTTGGATCAACATCATGTGACCCAGATTAGAAGTTTGCATGGTTGCACAGAGAGATTGGTTTGTACCGTTTCCTATAGATATAAATATCATTCATTTAGAGTCTGATAGCATCATGTCCGTACTTATTTTTGTTGCCTTGGTTATAATGTGCTTTTATTGTGTTTCATAGTGAAGTATTTGAGTTCTTTGCTCTAAAATGTCTATAGCTGACCATCATTTGACTTGCTCTAATTAATTGATTATTTTGTTGTTGCAGTTATTTTTGTAAGATGACTCTGTTTTCATGTTAAGTGAAATACATCTTGGGTTTTTGAACTATTTTCAAGTGCTTTTATCCTAAGTTCACTTTAGGTCCAATCTTGAACCTATATTTTCACTTTGAATGAACCATTTGCAAAATTGAAGGTCCTAGTCTTCTAGACGACCACTTTGAGAGCTCACAGACCCAGATAAAAATACAAGAAAAGTTTAGAGACGGGTGATGCATTTCACTCCTTTATGTTTGAGCCTAAGCTAAAGATGTTGCCATGTACCTTTGGATTCAAGTGGCCCAATACGTCTTGCTCTTACTTGGTCCTAATATTAATATTCATATTATGAACCATAAAAATGTACTGAAATGAAACCAACACACACATATGATTCGCTTGATCCTCCTTTTTGATAATACACATATTCGTATATGTGGTGAACACCTGTTCGCTATGAACAATTTGGTGGATAATACTTTCAACCAATTATTATGCATTTGTTAATATACATAAAACATCTTTAATGCATTCTATTGTATCAACATAACTTTAATTTGTGGCTTATATATACAAAATGCTTTGGGAGTCTTTGTTCATGGATTAGCGCTGTAGTTGCGGAACACACAAAAGCTATTTTTTAATGTTCGCCAAAAAAGCTATTTTTTAGTTAGTTATATATAATAATCAACTGTACTATTTTGAATATTCTGTTTTTTAGGAAAATTTTGAATATTTTGTAGATCTCTGATTTTTTTGAGCAGATTATAGATCTTTGATGAACCTGTGAAACGACATGGTCGAGCATTGGTGGTGATGGAGGCCCAGAGAGAGGCCCACGCGACCTTTTTCCAAGGGCCTAGTGGACAAAGTTGACACCCGGGCCAGATGGGCCGGCCCACCGTCGCCGCTAGTTCCTTCCTTTCTCTCTCCCCTCCCGGCAGCCTCCTCGCTTGTCCCCACCAGCCGCCATGGACGCCGGCGACGACGAGCCCCCCGTTCTCCTCGACCGCGCCGCCCGCGCCACCCGAGGCAAGAGGTCAGGCTCCCTCCCCGGCCCCGATGCTTATTTCCCCCTGCGGCTTTCTCCTGATTGAGATCGAAATCGTTCCTCCTTTTCAGGATAACCAGGCTTCTCGAGGATGAGGTCGAGCAGGACGAGGCTTTCTGGAGCCAAGAAGCCCTCAAGGATGTAGGTCGCAGACGGTCCCCACTCGTTCTTTTCTTTCGTTCCCTTCTCGGACGGTTTGGTGTCGCGGCCGCAGCTACTGGGGGATTAGCTTAGGGTTCTTCTCATTTCTGACTTATGCAGTTTTGCGATTTCCTCCTACCATGTACATACATACCGTAGTAGCGTGCTGCACTTTTCGTTCCTGATGTGTTGCCATTTCCTCTCAGGAGGAGAACGATGACAACTACGTGGAAGAGCAGGATGCTGGTGACGAATTCGACAGTGATTTTGGTGAAGATGTGAGTTCCCTTCATTCTCACCCTCCTCCTCTCCTGTTTGCCTATTATATTTGTGTTGTGTTCCTAGCTGTCATCAATGTACACAGCTTTTCCCTTTCTTTCTAGTTTAGCATCTCACTGAGTGTTCGAGTGCCTTATGTAGGCCCATCTAACATCTCTGTATCTGCATAGGAATCTGAGCCTGACGATGAGCCGGAGAAGGAAGAACGTGAGAGGTACACATGTTTCTTGCTGATAACCATGTTGGTAGATTTCATCATGTGAACCTGTTACGAATTCCCCTCCCATGTCCCAACCCCACTGCCAAGCAGATTACCGATCAAGAAACGGCTAATGTTTCCTGGCAAGACGCTGAGGAAGACCAATGTCAAGAAGAAGAAGGCGACCCCAAAACCAGAAGACGATGCAACTGACAAGTCGGCGGATAAGCCGAGTTCGTCCACACAAGCAGATGTTCCTGATGAACTGGAGGTTGAGAAGACCATCCGGAAATCAACTAGGACATCGGTCATCGTGAGACAAGCCGAAAGAGAAGCGATACGTGCTGAAAAAGAAGCAACGGCCAAGGTATGTGCCTGTTTGCAAGTTCTCCATGGCTGCTATCAGATGTTGTAATTCCATTGAGCATTTGAGATATTTGTGTGGGACAGAATCTTGTGCTACTTGGATTAGTTTGTCTGCTGTGGCATTTTTTTGGAATTTGTATTGGCTTATATTTTACTCTCTGCTGTATCTTGCCAGCCAATTAAGAGGAAAAAGGAGGGAGAAGAAAAGCGGATGACGCAAGAGGAGATGCTTTTGGAAGCGGCTGAAACAGGTTTAGACTACGTTTCCCTTTTACCTTATCCAGAAATACATAGATGGAGTTTGCCAGCATCGGTTGTGTTGTGCCTTTTACATTTATTCGTTTATTGTCTATGTTTCTAGAGATCATGAACATGAGAAATCTAGAACGTGTACTGGCAAGAGAGGAGGAAGTGAAGAAAAAAGCTGTTGTTCATAAGGACACTTATGAGGGTCCTACAGTTCGTTTTTTCTCAAGAGATGGTAACTTCTTTATCGGATTCTCATCACTCATTTGTTTGCATATGAATTCTGAATTTAGAAAATTAGGAGTTCCTTACTTGGTTATCAGTATTGTGCTCAATTAGGGGAATCACGTTTGGAATTCATAAATGGGGCAACATTTGGATCTGAACTTTGTACAACATCATCCCCTTGTAAGTGCCACAGCTTTGTCTGTACTATATTATTTTTTTCTTTGTAGCTAGCAGTTCCTTTAGAATATGTGCGTTCTTAGCAGTTTTGATTCAAATATCTGTACAAGCCTTGGTCTTTTTGTAATACTTCTGTTTATCACAGATCCGGAGAAACCTGTTTGTGTGGTGACAGGACTTCCAGCCAAGTATGTTTTTGTGACCCCTGTTTATGGTATCCCTTCTTTGATCCTTGAATCCACACGAGTCGCCCCCTGTTTTATTGTCTATATATATTTCATATCAGTACAAGTAATAAATTAGACAGATATGCATCCTTCAATGTTTAGTAGCTGGATTATCTTTGAGTATGGTTTTATACGTTCTGGATCACTCAGATCCTACCACTACCAGTGCGTGTATGATCTGTAATAATTTAGAAGATATGCATCCTTCAATGTTTAGTAGCTGGATTATCTTCAGTATGTTTTATACGTTCTGGATCACTCAGATCCTACCACTACCAGTGCGTGTATGATCTGAAAACCTTGAGACATTGTATTAGATATTTTTCCCCTGACCATGGAAACAAGTTCAAGTGAGCTACCTGTCTGTAGTAGGGTGCTCTTCGTTTAGAATTTTGAAATGCTATGGCAGAAGTAAACTTGAGGCAGGACTGCATGTCTACATAACCAATTTAAGTAGTATAAGCAGTTTACACTAGACTCTTGAGGACATTTATGCTTATCTGAGGCTTACTTCCTGTAGATACCGTGATCCGAAGACAGGGCTGCCTTATGCAACTATGGAAGCATTTAAAAAAATCCGGGAGAGGTACAGTTTCTTTCTACTCTTAGATTCCTACTTTGCTCTGGCAGCTAGTTGCAAACCACTTGCCTGCTATGTTTCTTAAGCAAAATACTGCTTCCTATCTGAATGTGCAATCGAAACATGCTAACATCTCTTCAACCGATCCATGCATTCAGTTACCTGAAAGAGGAGGCTGATAGAAAGAGGCCGAACATGTCGAATATGGGAGAGCTTTTTGAATCAATAACTGGTGAACATTTGATGCCTAAGAAGAGAAGGGTTGAGATAAGGCCTCCGAACATATCAGGAGGCTCGAGGCACGGAGGGCGCTTCTGGCGTATACCTGCTCTTGATATGGTGGATGAGGACTAACGAGACAGATCCTGTGACTTCAGATGAGTCTGATAGAAAGAGGCCCAATATGTCAAATATGGGAGAGCTCTCTAAATCAATAGCCGGTGGACATTCGATGCCTAAGAAGAGGAAGAGAACGAGGACGGATCGGATGCTGTATTTAGCGTTACTGCGTTAGATCTGGATATACTGTGCTTGCAGTTATCTTAACGTATTTTGTCAGTTGATAAATTTTCAGAACAATAAATAAACTATTATGAACTTGCTGATCTGGGCTACACCTGGTGGTAACCTATGTGCTGTTGCAATTGTGTATCTTATTCGAGCAATATGAATTACTGTTGGGTAGCTCTTGACATCCATAGTTTTAGGGTGTGTTTGGGAGAGCTGCTCCCTGAGGCCTCTTCTTGAGGCTCCTTCAAAATGGCTCTAGCTCTATTTTTTTAACTAAAAAACAGCTCTAAACAACTCTTACTAAACCGTTTGGTAGGACTTCTCTAGAGAGGCCAGAGAGGAGCCCTATCAAACGGGGTCTTAAATAAGAAGCATGGCTGCTGTTGACATGTGTAAGCGGATAGTTGGGGGCATTGAAACCATGAATTTTGTTTTATTGAGGTTGTAATTGGCTCACTACAGTACTACTTGCATTTGAATTGTTTTTATGTGACATTTCTAGAGTGTATGGTTGATTGGTGGTTGCTGAATGTTGCCGCAGCCGTCTATTGCCGAATGTTGCTACACTCTTTGATTGACTTCTAGCTTGAAGTGGTTGTCGCTGCTGGCGGAAGCAGAAGCATGTATTTGTACATTTTGTTTCAAATCAACATATTATTTCACCATCCAAATCCGATGTCAATCTTTTGTTTTAAATCGTTTCTTCTTCTCGCGCTAAGTTTCTTCCCATCATACATAACATTTTTTATAGGAACTTTATTCAAGGTTAAGAGCAAAGTACATGCAGGAGTTGAAACTAAGTTCCTTCCCCATCATACAATAACATTTTATAATAGAAACTTATATTCAAGTTTAAGAGCAAAGTACATGAAGGAGTTGAAATGGCTCGTGCATCTAGAGTTCTAGAATGCACGCCTCCAACCCTAACGGCTACGTGCCCTCAATTGAGAGTCACGGTTTGGTTTAACCCGTAACAACCGCTAGGCCAAACAAGGACGTCAACTTTTGATCTAAAACCTAAAAAATCTTGGACCCAATATGATAGGTGGGTAAACAAATTACTCACTCCGTTCTTTTACTATGTATCTAGATATAATATATATGTAAGTGCATAGTAAAATCTATGTAAACGTCTTATAATTTAGAGTCTATATATCTAGAAAAGTCAAAACGTCTTATAATATGAAATGGAGCGTGTAACTCAAAAAAAACCCAACATGATAGACAGCGGCAACAAAATTAACTCAACATTATATTCAAATCGAATTCAAGCTTGAACAAATATTGGGGTTTTGTGGTCTATTGACATTTGTGTATTTAGGTCTGAATCCTCTTGAAATACAAAAAATATCCATGTTTTTTCATTTTTTTTTGTAAAAATAAACTATCTTGGGCCTATTTGATACATATGGCTAGTTACGAGTTGATGAGACTAATGTCCAAATTAGTTGTGGTTAGTTGGCTAACAACTTGTTGAAGAAATTTTTTTCCTAAAAAAAGGTTAAAGAAGACTTGGTTAAAAAACTAGTCCATCTATTAATTCTCCTATTTGATTTAATTTTGGCTAATTTTTAGCTAGATTGCAATTAGCCCGCCTTATATGAAACTTATGGTCCGTAACCTGCCTCTTCGACATGCTTTTGTTCTCCGGTTCGCCCATGGCGCGCACAGCGCACTCTCTCTCTCTCTCCCGTGCGGCCGCCGACTGGGCCGCCGCCGCCCTACGCATCCCCATCTTCGGGACCTTGGCCGACGACGAGCACCCACCAGGTACGCCCGCTCCTTTCCGTTCCTGCTGTGCGAATCGGAGCACCCGGACCCAAGCTATCTTTATTCCGATCTGGTCTGATCCAATTACAAGTGCCGTATACATGTATTATGCTTGTTGGGTTCTTAACTGCAGTGCCATTAGTCATTAGGTCAATATAAATGCCAAATATTAAAGACTGGAGGTAGTAATCACTAAAAGCTTGCTATTTTCACACAATTTATGGACCCAGCTTGATAAAAGCAAAGGTGCTTGGCTAGCTGTTAATAAACCACTTCGTGCACCATGTCAACTTCGATTTCACTATTCAATCATCAGAGTATATTTTGGTTCTTGTGTTTTACTTTGTATCTGATTCGTGTTTTCAATGCAGCATACACATTTAGGTAGCAGCTGCCCTATTTGTGTGGATATGGATCAGACCTGAATGGTTTGAATAATAAAAACACAGTTAGGAGTCCCCCACTGATTGCTTTGTAACTACAGTGGAGCAAATTCATTTATGCTTGCTGCATTGAAGTTTCAAGAAGTTTTGGAAAAGAAAATATTTACTTTGATACGTTTCCTGTCCTTATAAGCAAACGATGTCCATGGGGAGGGTGGCTACTTGGACTAGTGTTGTCATAACCTGTAACAGGGTAATCATGAAAGGACCCCAAATTTGACAGAATGTTATTTCGATGTAAGAGTCAAGAAACAATGCTAACCACTCAGTTTGGCATAATGGCTGTTTGAATCTTACATAGTTAACTGCTTTAAAGTGACAAAGATGGCTATTTATTTTTTATGCTTTCTAGCTGGCTGGTCTTTGCTTAATTGAAGATTTATTCACTATATTTTATTTATTCTAAAACTGCCTGATTAGTAGTTTTTTGTCTGTTTCTATCGAACTAAAACCATGCTATATGATCCAAGATAAAAAGGAACATGTTAACTAGATTATTTCTGGATAATTTTGTGTTCTTTTGGTCCTTGTTTGCTCACTAAAAAATGTTGATTTTAACATCTGATTCTGTGCAGTTTATATTTGACTAGAATTTGCAAATTTTGATTGGAACAGCATATTAGGAAACAGAATCAGAGTTGTTTCAAAGGCAAGTGCAGCGGAGGAGGTCTCGAATTGTTATGTTTTTGATCATCACTTTGAAAGGGTTTAACTAAAGCAATTGCTATACACTGGCATATGAAAAACAAATATGTGAAAACAAAGATGTGTAAGAACCTTATTCCATGTGCAAGTAGTATGGCTCCTTCTACTACCTATTTTCTCCATTATCTCAATTCACAGAATTTTTTATGGCCCTTGTTTGTCTTAATGATGGTAATCATCTTATGCATTGCAGGTTTAATTATGATTAATAAACGTAGTGTATTAAAGTACTGGAGGAGCCATGCAATCTAGTGACAAGCAAGTAGCATCATCGGCGAAGAAAACAGCACAACTGAGTTGCCAAAGAAAGGTGAAACATTGTAAATATGTCTCAAGGAACTTCTTTTCTGTCAAAAGATAAAGGACCTACCGCAGAACCTGGAAAGGCTATTGGCTTCAAACGGCTGCAGACCGATACTTCCTCAGGTCCTGCGTATCATAATGTTTATGTACGAAGGAAAGTAGAATCTGAGCATAGTAAAGTGAACCCTTCTCAGGAGTTGAAAGGTAATGGAAGAGACAAAGCAAAAGAGTTGGAGACATGCCAAGGTGTTCAACATGAGGAGGCCAATAAGCCCCAAGTGGCATCTCCTGTTGTTGAATCTGTAGAACTAGTATCTTCCGAATCTCCTGAAAAAAAACAAATGCAGAACTTGTGCCAGAGAAAACTGAGCCACCAGTTGCTTGTAGCACTGGCATTCAAGAGGAGGTGAAACGGTCAAGCATAGAATACTGGAATGAGAGATGTAATCGGTTACAGACATATTTGGAGAACTGTGATCATTCAACCCAGGAGGGTTATTTGCAAAGTAAGAAGTTTGTTGACACCACTGTAATAATTGTAGTTTTTTTTCCCTCCTCATAGAATGCTGATTCCCTCAATTAATTTCAGAGCTTAGGTCCCTTTCTGCTGCTGGGCGAAGCATGCATGTGATTGAGCTAGAGAAAAGGGCAATACTTCTCTTAGTGGAGGAAGGTGATATATGATTGTCGTTCTTGCTTCCTTGACATATTGAAGGTTGTGTTTGTTTCAATTTGGACTGTATTGTCTTGCAGAATATGTATGCTCTGGCATCTCATAGCTTTCCCCTGTACTAACCCTTTGTCCTTTATGTGGTGCCTCTCCCCATTGTATATATACTTCATCAATTGAAGTACATTCTTTACACTGCGCTGTCTAGCCTCCCTCCAATTACCATTTTCCGTTGTCTGTACCTTGAGCCAATCCAGAGTTTAAGCACAAAGGGTTGCATTGTTGCAAACTTCCGATCCCATATGTATCCAAGATTGAATAATGCCTTGTATCCTGTCTAAGCCATTTAAGCATCTCATGAGGGATTCACTGTCTGTGTAGTATCTTGCAACTACAAATGGTACTTGTATCTATAGACTTCCATGTTTACACTGCATCTGTCACCTAAGGAAACAAATAACATCCATGTTTACACTTCATCTGTCACCTAAATAAATAAATAAATAAATAAATTAACAAATAACCATTGTGACTTTGGTTTGATACTTGTGTGATATACTGACAGTTTACTTTAGCACAACCTAGTTCACGTTTTCATTTTCATAACGGTATGCAATTTTGTAGGGAAAGAGCTGCAGCGGATGAAGGCTTTGAATGTTCTGGGGAAGGTTTCCCCAAATGCTTCATCGAAGCTGGCACCTTTGCAGCGATAGTCTCTGTAGTGAGATGACCCTATAACATCAATCAAGAGAGCTGTAATGCTCAAGTACATTGCAGAAAGACATGTTCCGCTTGTGTAGCTCCAGTTTCTCCAGGAGCCTCCATTCCCAGCGATGCAATGCTTTCTTTTCTTCTATTTCCTTTTTCTTATGACCCGCCCTTTTGATGTAATTAGCCGTACAGATAAACCTGCCATGCTTAATCCTAAACCTGACTATTTTCTGTGTGTTCCTTGTCATGTGATTGTGATTTATGTGATGCTGAGTCTCAATGTGGTACAGTTGTCCACAGTTTTGCACGCATTTTGGATAAAAATATATATTTTATACTTGGATACCCAACTTTAGGCCCATCGGAATGAGCCCCCCTTGATGGGCTTTTAACTTGGAAGGTTTTGGTCGAGATTCAGAGTGGTTTTAACTAAAGGCCCATTCAGCTCTAATTCACTCATGCTTATGAAAAAAAACTGGGTTTACATATTTGATTGTTTACAATTGGCAGGGTTTTTAAACACGTATAAACAACAACAACAACATAGCCTTTTGTCCCAAGCAAGTTAGGGTAGGCTAGAGATGAAACCCAAAAGAGCCGATAAACAAGGAGACACATAAAGAGACATAAATAGCACAAGACAGAAAGAGGTCACGGTTCAGGCACGTTAATTGCCAGTCTCCAAGCGTTCCTGTCCATAGCTAAGATATTCCACTCCTTAAGGTCTCTCTTAACGGACTCGTTCTAAGTTAGTTTAGGTCGACCTCTACCGCTCTTTACATTATCGGCCCGCTTTAGAACCCCACTACGCACCGGCGCCTCAGGAGGCCTCCATTGAACATGTCCAAACCATCTCAACGATGTTGAATCAATTTCTCCTCAATTGGTGCCACCCCAACCCTATCCCGAATATCGTCGTTCCAGACTCTATCCCTCCTTGTGTGCCCACAACACCAACGCAACATACGCATCTCTGCTACACTCAATTGCTGGACATGTCGTCTTTTTGTAGGCCAACACTCAGCACCGTATAACATCGCCGGACGAATCGCCGTCCTATAGAACTTACCTTTCAACTTCTGAGGCACTATTTTGTCACAGAGGACGCCAGAAGCTTGACGCCATTTCAACCAGCCGGCTGAAATTCTATGCCTAACATCTTCATCAATGTCGCCATCTTTTTGTAGCATCGATCCTAAATACCGAAAAGTATCCTTCTTGGCCACCACTTGCCCATCGAGGCTAACGTCTCCCTCCTCATGCCTAGTCGCGCTGAAATGGTTTGAAGCACGTATAAAGTGTTTCAATTTTAAAAATCTTTTGAATGGTTTGAAGCTCTTTTGTGAAGAGCTGTGTCCATGAAATGCTTCCCAACTTATATATAATAACTAATAAGAAACATGAATGAAGGCGCTACTATCGGATTCCCTATGGTCATACTCTACCATCATGTGCCACCACACCGCATAAATTTGGTAATATAAATAAGTTCTATTCCTTCTGTTTTAAATTATAAGTCATTCCAATATTTTTGAAGAGTTAAAGCATATTAAGTTTGACCAAATTTATATAATAAAATAAATAATAAAATATAAGATACCAAATAAGTATTATTAGATTCGTAATTAATTATATTTTCATAGTATACCTATTTGATGTCATAAATTTTTTTATAATTCTCTCTATAATTTTGGTTAAACTTGAGATGCTTTGACTTTCCAAGAAAATTTGAATGACTTATAAGAGCATCTCTAAGAGACTCCTTATATCTTTCCTAATTTATAGGAATAAAGATTTTGGTGAAAAAACATCCTCCAACAACCTCATCAATTGGATATCCAAATATATATATATATATCATCTATTCCGGATTTCTTGCTAGCCAAAAATGGAGAACGAGGATGACTCTTTAGACTGTGCACAAGATCTAGAAAATCTGTTGGAGAGTATAAAGATATAGAGAACGATTTTTACTCAAATAACTCTTCAAATAATGATTTAGAGAAAGATTTTAGAAAAGCTCTTGCAGATGCTCTAATTTGGAATGGAGGCCGGGAGTAGCATAGATTTTCCGGCAAGAAAGACCAAAATTTATTTATGGTATTGACCCCACCACTTTCTTTCCACGTACGTGCAATGCTTGGGCAATCAAGTTGCATTTTCCACAACTATGTGCACCAACACCAGTTGGACAACTGCCTGGTTTTCACTGGGATTTGTGCTGGTCAAACGTCGATATCACAGTCTGTGAGCATGAGATGGTAAGGGTTTTCTCGTGAGAAGCAAATCGTGGCCTCACCCATCGGTATTTCCTTCACAGCGCCCTTCGGAAAGCAACTCCACCAGATTTAGAAATACACTCCTCTTTCGCTAAAACCTGTCATTTAGGAGAATGGAGTGAAAAAAATTGCTGCAACAAAAATCCCCTTTCTCATTCTTTTTCCTTGTTTTATCTTAATCCTTCAAAAACATGTCCCATTGCCTTAAAGAAAGGGGACACCTCAAAGTTCCCTTCCCCTTTCCGCGGTCCGTTTCTTCCCCGCACTCACCTTCTGTTCGCTCGTGCCACCACATCGGCATCCGCGCCAATAAGGGGCTCAGCGAGTGAGCCTCACAGTCACTGCCGAGCTGGCCACCGTGCCTAGGGGCACCAAACCCAACGAGCAAGTCATGTGGTCGGGGGGCAAGCGGACGTGTCGGTCGCTACGCCCAGGGGCGCCAAGGCCGACGAGCCCCGCCGTGCCAAGGGGCCAAGCGGGCGAGCCTGCCACGCCTCGGATGGGAGAGAGAATAGGCGTATGAAGTTATTGAAGTCTTGACACAGAGAGGAGGTCGGCTGAGGATAAACGAAGAAAACAAACAATTGATAGGCTGACATTTGGTCCCATATGTCACAAGTAAAGGGAATGTGTTTTTTTTTTTCTCAATTTGGTAAAGCACCTGTCCACTAAAACCATGATGAATTGAGTTTTCTCAGTCCCTATACATCCATGCCCTCCGCTCGCCGTCACCTCTCCGCCGCTGCCACTCCTCTTCCTCCTTCCTTCATCCCTCTCTTCCTGCCTCCATCCCTAATCCAGCATGTCAATCAAGGCCAATTTGATGCTCATTTCTTCGGTCGAAAAACCCACAAATGCCTCCTGGGAAGACCCTCGAGGAGACGCCCAATGGGGTTGTTCTAGAATCGGCAAGGCTACCTAGAGCGCCGGCAAATCTCGTCCAAATACATGCTGAACAACAAAGGGTAGGAAAATCTAGGGTTTGAAGATAAAAAGTAAGGTAGACATGTTTTTGACAATTGGATAGATGACTCTTTCAACCAGCTATGATCCTCTCATATAAATTAAGGGAGTGGTCTTATTCTAGTAGAAAACTTATTCCACGTGAAATCCACATGTTTCCTATGAGATCGGAGGGGTTTCAAAAAAACCACAATTTGAACTCCGGTTGACAACATGGTAGATGGCGGCCTCCTAGGCCGGTTTTGTCTGTTGTGTTGCTGAGAGCCCTAAACCATGGGCTAGTTTTTCATGCTTGTTCACCAATTTGCACCCAAATTCAAACTCTTCTGATCTCTGTTGTTTTGCACGTGATTTCCTTGTTCCATCCTCAACTCTCCGAGCTCATTTTAGCTGTCAACACAAGCTTACACGCAAGAATTAAGAAACTTTGTGAGAGAACTAAGTATGTTATATGTGAGTCAACTGTTATACGAGTTGGTTGTAGTGTTTTATCAAAATTCAAAAGAATGAAAATG
>CM039605.1:1269545-1294211 GCA_022457205.1 Saccharum spontaneum | reverse complement strand
GGAGTGGACATCGAACGTACTGAGCATAACTTCAGGTTCCGACATTGCAGTCTCCTCCGACAAGTGAGTCACCTTCCCGTAGTATGGTGGCTTCTGATTACTGTTCTGCTTCTGAGGAGGTTGCTGGTTGGCCTTCTCAGGACAGTTATAAGACAAGTGACCCTTCTTTCCACAACGGAAGCACTTGGTTGGAGTATTAGGAGCACTAGTCTTCATTGGGGTGTTGTTAGGGGTACTCTGTCGCTGATTCTGGTTCCCATTCTGCTGTTGAGAGCGTTGATTGCCATTCTGCGACTGATAAGAGGACGTTGCAGAAACTGATTACGTGGAGGAAGTTGACCACGATTCCATTGGTTGGGCGGATACCTCTGCTGAAAACCTTGTTGATACCAGTACGTTGACGAGTGTTATTCCCAGATATCTGTCCCTGAAGTCTCTTTCTTTTAGCATCCATCTCCTTGCGCTTATTATCCACCACAATAGCGCGATTCACTAGAGTTTGATAATCTTGGTAAGCATTAGACATTAGCTGCAGTTGAAGACCATCATGTAGACCCTTCAAGAAAAGTCGCTGCTTATCAGCATCATTAGCCACCTCATTTGGCGCATAACGTGACAACTGAGCAAACTTGTCTCTATACTGTGCCACAGGCATAGATCCCTGTGTCAAATTGCGGAATTCTTCTGCCTTCAATGCTATCACCCCCTCTGGTATATGGTAGGACCTAAAACTCTCGGTAAACTCCTGCCAAGTAATAGCGGGGGCATTGGCAGGACGGCCATACTGATATGAATCCCACCAATCTTGAGCTGCTCCTTGAAGTTGTCCCGAAGCAAACAACACCTTCTGCTGATCATTACACTGAGCAATGTTGAGCTGCTTCTCTACTGCACGAAGCCAATCATCAGCTTCCAAAGGATCTGAGGCATGTGTAAACACCGGGGATGACCCTTCAAAAATTCCCCACGCTTATCTCGCGCAGGCGCTCCTCCAACTGGCTGATTTTGCTGATTGTTCACCAGAGCTTCCATTAGCTGTGTCTGTATGGCCAAAAGCTCATGAATAGTAGGTGGTGGTCCAACTCCATGACCACGGCCTCTACCCCGTCCTCTTCCAGACATCTGTTATCCAATATAATATCAAATCTTAGAGATTACCACATAATAGACAATTCTAGAGATAGAGATTAGAATCTAAAATTTTCTGGACACATCCCAATTTCAGCTGTTTGATAAAACAAACCTATCTCGAGTTACAAATATCCAGTAGAGGTGTTCTTTATATGGTTGGAAAGCTTATGAAATTATCTACAACTTTTGTTTAACTCATACTTCCAGATTCTGTCACGAAGTTACCCAAAAACGGAACACAACAGAACTGTTTCTGACTTCCAGACTGCACAGTAACTTCATCTTGTAACGTTTATAACTCATGATCCAAAATAGATAAAAATTTTGATTCCAGAGGCATTGGAAAGGTACGTGAGTCTAGATTCTCTCATAAAAATTTCAGAATTTTTTGCTGATCAGTTAATGGTAAGCATAAAAGGAAAGACAGATCGCTCCAGAAAAGACAGAACAGAGAGAAAAGTTAACCCAACTAAATTATTTATTTATCACACTAAAACTTAATATTATATAATTTGGAACTTTTGTAGACAAGCCCACAAAGCTCCAGCACTCATTACATGGAAAATCCAACTCACACATAAGCACAATAATAACTCAACTAACCACACAAAGTTCACACGACACCACAAACTCAACTTAACTTGACACTACTCGAACTATCGTATTATTACATAAATGGTATTCCAACTCCTAAGGACGGGCTTGATGTTCATGATGATCATAGATCGGTTCCATGCCTTGGTCAATCCTTAAGCCATCTATCACTTCTTGATACCTCTTGACGTCTTTTCCCAAAGCTTTAACCAGGGCTACCAACCGACGATTTGTCACCATCATATCATGACCAAAATCCACCATGACCCGAGGAACTAAATCCAAATTCCTAGGGTCCGTCATTACCCATCCATACTCTGGGTCTCCACGGGGAAAGTAGCGATATTGATCATCTTGCATAATCTCATAACGAAGGTGACAAAGTCCCAAGCAGGCTTCAAAGGCTGCATCTTCTATGCCATCTTCTATAGTGGCACGACGTCCACTATGGGAAAAACACCGGTCCAGCAAAAAGGTGCCCAACTCATTGTTCTTAACGAAGATACGCACACTGCACTTCCAATAAGTAGCTTCCAAAGGGTGCTTATGCTCCCAGCAGATATACTCAATTGCAGGATCCCAATCTGTGAAGTAGGCATTAAGTATGTCACCCAGTCGATGGTGTGACGGAGTGTCATGGCTTGATTTATGATGGATCCTTGTAATCTAGCCCATAGGAAGGGATGGCACACCAATTTCAGCAGAACCACCTTGTGGAGGCGAAGGGGGCTGTCCTCCATTATTAGCAAGCTCAACATCTTCATCGTCACTCAAATAGATAACCTCCTCCTTAGGTTCAATTTCCTCTTGAGGCAAAACTGGTTCTGGCGCCTGTTCTGGTGTTGATGGCGGGGTTGGTGTAGTGTATTCTAATTCCTCCTGAATCTCTTTGGGTTCCTCATGAAGCTCTTTGGGTTCCTCCTGAAGCTCTTCTGGTTCCTCTAAGGAACGGGGTGGATAGTACCCTCCAGTGGTGATACGGGCAGTCTTGCGGGCACGAGGCATCTACAGATTTTAGTCCAAGGGTAAGTTGAAGTTAGAGGCAATATTTTCATAATAGAATGAGGCGAAAGAAGCATAATAATTTAGCAATTATCAAGAGTAGAGTGATAAGCATGAAACAAGTGAAGAAAAGAGAACTAAAACGACCATTACTAACTAGGCTTGCGTCCTACAGTCAACATAGCTCTGATACCAATCTGTCATACCCATTTTTAAGGAACAAATGGAGTGCATGTTCTTATGTGCGCCCAGAGATCAATCACACATAAGATGACAAATATAAATAGTATCATCACAAATGTTTATTACATAACGAATAGAATCACAGAGTCTTCACGTAAATAAGCGGAATCATAGTATAAATATTGTGGTAGCTAGCTCCATAGCACAGGCACGTCAACTGGTTGACCACAAGTCTAGTAATCTTCAGGAAAGTAGTAGTAGTAATCACTATTTGTACTTTCGGAATTCCATCCTGTGGTGGGGGAATGCAAGGGTGAGCACAAAAGTACTCAACAAGTGTAACATGGGGTTCATGTAGCTCAAGTAGGATAGACACTGGTTCAACTGCATGTAGCTTTTAGTTGATCATGTTTTAAGCAATTGAGTAGCATCAAATAGGTAATATTCCCGAAATAAACATATGATCATGTAAAGAGAATAATGAATAGCAAAAACAAGTAAATTAATAATGATCTCTATTCCGTAAGGGTCCAAGGCCGCTCGTGTCCGTGAGCATGGCTGATATACCAGTTTTACACTCTGCAGAGGTTGTACACTTTCACTGTGAGTCGTGATCCCCAAAAGCCCGAGGTCATGACTCCCCATTGGACAATCAAGTTTCACTATGAAGTCTTTCCAAGGTTCGTCTAACAAGTTAGGGCCGCTAGGTTTCTGTGGCCTGCAAATGTAGAGCCCCCTTCCATATGGCACAATGACACGCAGCCTATACTCATAGGGACAGGAGCCGCACTACACCCAACCCGGAACACAACCCCTTTTGCGCCATAAAGGTAACCACTAACAAGCTAGAAAAGGTCCTCTTATATAACTAAAGCCAGAGCCATGTAGCCCTCACAGCTGTACTGTAAGTCCCGGATGTTCGCTTACAGATAAGTCCTTACGGAGAGGAATCTAGAGATAACTCTAGCCCTCTTGTTCCCTGTTGCTAAAAAGCATCTTTTAGAGTTATTGCATATGTCATTAGTCAAATTACAAGATCATTGTTTATGTAAGCACTAGCCACTACCCAATTGCCAATAACCATAGGATTCAAGGAACAAGATCAATACTAAGGCATCCTTAACAAAGAGACACATGCAGCATGAATTAAGTGAATTAAAGTGAGTAGGTAACAAGGATAATCCCATGCTATACTTGCCTTGATCTAGCTGATCCTGTAGATCCGACTCGTAATAATTCTCTTGATCACCAACGAACTGATCACCGTCTATTCTCGATTAGCACATCAACAACAATCATCCAAGGGCAATCATGCAAAGCAAACAAAGCTACAATTAGAACAGTACACCAACAGCAGTAAAATAAGATGAAAAGTTTTTAAAACAAATCTACATCGCTCTAGGATCACAAAGACGCGAAATTCACGCAAATCGGAGCTAAAACGGAAAAGTTATGATTTAAACAAGATTTACTTTATTAAAGTAATAGATTAAATCTAACCTCGAATTTTAAAAGTGTAAAATCTACTATACAGCAGTACTAATAGATAGAATATGAAATTATGAACCTAACGCAACTTGAACGGATCAAATCGGAGTTAAAACGGAGATTTTATGACCTAAATAGATCTAGTGGCAATTCTGTAAATAGCTGAAAGCGTATTTTCATTTAAACCGACGAAAATTACGTTTTCAAAACAACAAAGCGTAAACCAGCAAAGGCGCCATGGATTGCGGGTTTAAAAACGAAGAAACCTAAGGGCTCTTATGCAAAAGAGGCAGCCGAATCGGTATGACTCGATCTGAGCCACCGGATCAAAAGAGAACAATGGAGATTAGAAGATAGGAGGGGGAGAAGAGAACGCCGGCCACCAACAGTGGCCCGACGGCGGCGGTTTGGCCGGCGGCTCGCCGGCATTGATCAATCCAACAAGAAACCGCACTATTCTTCGATCCAAACGCACAGGAAGCAAGAACGGAGGCTCACGAACTTACCTAGATGGGTTAGAGCGACGGAAATCAGCCTAGAGCTTCCCGCGGCTATCAATGGCGGACGGCAAGCTCCTGTACACGGCGGTGACACACAATCAGCTAATCAAGTTGAAAAAAAAGAGGAGGACTCGGAAACGTCCAAGCAGCAACCCGAAACACTATGGAAGCTTTCGGAGATGACCAAACCAACGAACTCGTAGAACCGACTATGGCAATGGCGGAGCTAGGGCTGCGGTGCTACTGTGAGGCCGATTCCACACGATGAGTCACGATTTGGGTTGAGGTGGAGGCAGTGGAACACCCGGCTATTTATGAGAGGCTCAAACGTGAGGAGCAAGTCAAGGAGAAGGATCGGGGCGGCATCGGACTCCACCGGCGACTCCGTATCAGCTACGAGCAAGAAGATGACGATGCTGACGAGTGGGACCGGGTGGCAGTGAGACAAAGAGGGAAGAGGGGCGAGACGGCCTGCGGCCCGGTAAGATGGGTCAGCCCACAACCAGAGAAACAAGCGCCCGCAGGCTTCGGCCCGACAAGGGAAGATGGCGCGGCTGGCCCAAGGAAAAAAAAACGTGGGGAGAAACTGGGCTTTCGGCCCGAACCGAGAAAGAAGTTATTTCTTTTTTTTCCTTTTTCTTTTCCAACACTTCAAATACATTTTCAAATGATTTGTAAAATAATTTTCTTCTAGAAATAAACCAATCAAAACAATTTAAAATATGCAACGGCATGTATGCAAAAACACTCATTTTAACCTTATATTTGATTTTATTTTAAACAAAAATATGATTCCACTAGGTTAAAATGCTCACAAAATTGCGTAAATAAATCAAGTTCTCCTATTTTAAAATAATGCAAATTTTAGGGTGTTACAAATAGGCACAGATATTTAATTACCTAACATGTCGTTATTACACAAATAAAATTTGTTTTCTTTCTTGGCCCTTCTCTTTCTTCGCCCCTCTTTTCTTCGTGCCCTGCTTGCAATGACGACGGCAACTATGGAAGAAAACTGCGTGCGGTTAATTTATACGTTTGGATGTAGACGTGAGACCCCAAGGACACGGAGAAATAATTACACGTATAGGAAGATAAAACAAAAAATAGATGAGGATGAAACTCACATGTAAGAAGAGAGGAGATGCTACAAATTAAAAGAGCGAACTGAGTGTAACCAGTTGGTTGAGTACCTTGTGGTGCGGAACCGATTCATTTATGTTCATGCTTTCGGGCAGTGGCGGACGCAGGAATTGAAAATTGGGTGTACGGACTACATATATGTACATATAGAACCAAACCATTATGACATGTGTAAAGCTAAACATCCATCAATTCAAAGCAAACAGTACTAGAGCAGAGTACATTAGTACAATTAATTAATACATACAATATTTGTGAAGTCTCAACTAATAAAGGAACATTACAAATTTTAGAAGCTCATAGACATACGAGTGTAAGACATGCTTATTTGTTGCAACAAGCAAAACTGAAAGCTCGGCAATACTTTTCATATTGCTAAATCTTTCATCACCACGCATATCAACAATAAAGTTATCAAGCTGATAGGTTAGACGCCTCAAGTCAGTGCTTAGAAAGTCTTTGGGATAAAACTTTGTGAGTTTTACTAAGTTGTCCTTGTCAAGCTGTTTGAACTTTGCGAGTTTTACTAAGTTGTCCTTGTCAAGTTATCAAGTTGTTTGAACTGTTGCCGCTTGCTCCGGTGCGGCGACTACGTATATGTCCCCAAGCCGGTCGTAGCCTCCGCTTCAGCTTCAGGCGCATCCACACCGTCCATGGGTTCTTCTTGGTGCATGTCGCCCTTAGAGCTCAGATCCGCGCAACGATGACCGGCAACCGGCCAGCGCCTGGTGGTGCCATAGACGGCGGCGTAGCTCTCTTTCCCTAGGCGGCGGCGCAGCGTAGGAGAGGAGGGGATTTTTTGTTCGAGTCGAACTAGGAGGCGACGAACGCTAGACACGACCACGGACGGGTGGAGGGCATCTCAGGCTCTGGTTCCCTCCGTGACTTCCCTTCTTGGGCTAGCAGGCCGACTCAGCTAGATGGTGGACGGGAAGAATAAGAAAACATGGCCTTTTAACTCTTACTTGGATCAAATATACATAATTCGGTCTACTTATATATATTATACATGTATATGCATCGTAGCTGTAAATTTTTTTCTCAAAATTATTGGGTGTACATCTGTACACCCATGTCCACATACTGTGTCCGCCAGTGACGGTAAATAAGGGGTCCAAACCTCACAGCTATTTGCATTGGTAACTTAAACATATATAGAATGGATTCTAGCTGCTGGTCTCTTCTAAAGTATCCCTTTTTGTGTGTGAATCACAATACAGACACAAGCACTCATACATGTATGGATACTCACCCCTAGGAACAATACCTCTATGAGCTCCTTCTGCCTAACAAGCCTCAAGATTGATTGAGTCACCACTCACCAAAGATACATCATCAATCACAAATGCCTCACTGTCGACGAGCATATATCAGCTACCTCTAAAAGAACAACGTTGTTAAACCCTGGAATAAATCCGGGAAGATGGAAGCACCTACGTCAAGCCGAAAGCATGAACATAAATGAATTGGTTCCGCACCACAAGGTACTCAACCAACTGGGTTACACTCAGTTCGCTCTTTTAATTTGAAGTATCTCCTCTCTTCTTACATGTGAGTTTCATCCTCATCTATTTTTTGTTTTATCTTCCTATACGTGTAATTATTTCTCCGTGTCCTTGGGGTCTCACGTCTACATCCAAACGTATAAATTAACCGCACGCAGTTTTCTTCCATAGTTGCCGTCATCATTGCAAGCAGGGCACGAAGAAAAGAGGGGCGAAGAAAGAGAAGGGCCAAGAAAGAAAACAAATTTTATTTGTGTAATAACGACATGCTAGGTAATTAAATATCTGTGCCTATTGCAATATATATTGTAAAAATATATATGTGGTGATGAATGGGTTGTTGGATCGTAGAACTTCAAGATTAGTGGGCTGCGTGTGCCGCTGGTAATTCCTAACTCGGTCGTTATCTACACTACACATGTGCGTTCTGCGTTGGTAAACAAGAAGCGGTGTATATACATATGCGTTGCGCAGTGGCAAACATGAAAAGGTGGGTGGGAACGCACATAACAGTGGCGGACGCAGGAATTGAAAATTGGGTGTACGGACTACATATATGTACATATAGAACCAAACAATTATGACATGTGTAAAGCTAAATATTTATCAATTCAAAGCAAACAGTACTAGAGCAGAGTACATTAGTACAATTAATTAATACATACAATATTTGTGAAGTCTCAACTAATAAAGGAACATTACAAATTTATTCGACGAGACGGCTTTTGGAATCGAGAGATGATGTCTTCATCGGCAACACGGAGAAAAATTGCTTCTCAATGAACCGTAACCAGACAATCATTCAAGTATTGATCTCCCATGCTATTTCTTAGCTTGCTCTTTATGAATTTCATCACTGAAAATGCTCTCTCCACACTTGCAGTTGCAACTGGTAGCAATAGGACTAATTTTAGAAGCTCATAGACATACGAGTGTAAGACATGCTTATT
This sequence comes from Saccharum spontaneum, assembly GCA_022457205.1. Classification (NCBI taxonomy): domain Eukaryota; kingdom Viridiplantae; phylum Streptophyta; class Magnoliopsida; order Poales; family Poaceae; genus Saccharum; species Saccharum spontaneum. Next base: position 1,285,715 of record CM039605.1, on the reverse strand, counting down.
TGTTGCAACAAGCAAAACTGAAAGCTCGGTAATACTTTTCATATTGCTAAATCTTTCATCACCACGCATATCAACAATAAAGTTATCAAGCTGATAGGTTAGACGCCTCAAGTCAGTGCTTAGAAAGTCTTTGGGATAAAACTTTGTGAGTTTTACTAAGTTGTCCTTGTCAAGCTGTTTGAACTTTGCGAGTTTTACTAAGTTGTCCTTGTCAAGTTATCAAGTTGTTTGAACTGTTGCCGCTTGCTCCGGTGCGGCGACTACGTATTTGTCCCCAAGCCGGTCGTAGCCTCCGCTTCAGCTTCAGGCGCATCCGCACCGTCCATGGGTTCTTCTAGGTGCATGTCGCCCTTAGAGCTCAGATCCGCGCAATGATGACCGGCAACCGGCCAGCGCCTGGTGGTGCCATAGACGGCGGCGCAGCTCTCTTTCCCTAGGCGGCGGCGCAGCGTAGGAGAGGAGGGGATTTTTTGTTCGAGTCGAACTAGGAGGCGACGAACGCTAGACACGACCATGGACGGGCGGAGGGCATCTCAGGCTCTGGTTCCCTCCGTGACTTCCCTTCTTGGGCTAGCAGGCCGACTCAGCTAGATGGTTGACGGAAAGAATAAGAAAACATGGCCTTTTAACTCTTACTTGGATCAAATATACATAATTTGGTCTACTTATATATATTATACATGTATATGCATCGTAGCTATAAATTTTTTTCTCAAAATTATTGGGTGTACATCTGTACACCCATGTCCACATACTGTGTCCGCCAGTGCCCACCCTCGTCCCGCTCCTCCCCGCTCCGGCGTGCGTTTCCTTCCCCGGCTTGCCCACCGAGATCTCCTCAAACCCTAGCCCTCTCCTCCTCGCGCCGCCTTCCGAGCCTCTCATCCTCCTCGCGCTTCCCCTTCCGCATCTCGCCGCCGTTTCTTGGGTCCGGGACACGCTCTTCTAGCTGCCCGCGTATGGCCTCCGACGGCACCGCCAAAGGCCGCCCTCCCAAGCTCCCCGCTCACGAAGGCCTGGACCCATCCAACGTCCTCACCTACAAGAGACGCCGCCGCGGCACCGGCGCCAACGCCGGCCACAGCGCCGTCACGCCGGGCCCCGACCCCGTCAAGGTACGCATTCCCCCTCCAAACCCTAGCTCCCCCCCTCCCCCAACTCATCGTTCTTTGCTACGACGACGACATGGGTTTTAGTACAGCGAGCGTCTCTCCGGCCTCGCGGTGCCTTCAGTTACTCGTAGATTTCGTTCATATGCCGCCAGATTTCGGTTCCGTCTTGCAAGATTCCCTTTCTACGTCGCAGCGTTTGCTCTCGAGCCTAGGGTTTCCTGTAATGCTGCCACTCGTCTTCTTGGGCGTGCATACGTCTCCTTGGGTGCCGAATTATCGGTCAGTCATGGCTTTTGCTTCTCGAGATTTGTCATTTATTCCCCTGCTTTCTCCCCTGTGCAGAATAAGATGAGTGCGGCGGTGCACACCATCAGTTCCCAGCAAGGTGGGCGCCAAACCCTGGACAGGCGCTGGAGAAGCTGGAGGGACACGCTGGAGGGCGTCCTGCAATCCACTGCCGGGAACCAGGGCTCCGGAGGGATTCAGAGCTGCATCCGAGATGCGCTCAGATATAATGGTTGCCAGCCCACAGAACATGTTAGTAATCCATCCAGTCCTTCAGATTCAACATAACCTGTGCATGCCCACCTCGCGTAATGGTACCTTTTCACTTCACCATAACAAAAGCTTCTATTTTGTTTTCTGGATCTACCAGGGGAACTTAGCTGACGGCCAAGGAGCAGGAAGAGAGGACCCTGTTGGAGCTGTACATTCTGAAGAGAATAGTGGTGCCTGAACAGGGATCCTATCCTACATTTTTGTGCTTTGCTTTGACTCGTAGTTGTGCGGGGTTAACTTTGTTCGGCCGTAGTGTGCCGCTCGCATTCTAGGCCGACCGACGTTTACCTTTGTAACAACAACTCCTTTTCCTTCTTAATGATATACATGCAATGCATGGTCGTGAAAAAATTAGTACATAATTTAGGCCAATCTCAGTGGGAGTTTCATGTGAGTTTTATTTGCATTATATAGGTTGCCACATATGCATATTTGATGATATGACAATGTATTTAAGAAGAGAGAGAAGAATGAAACTAAATGTCTATAAAATTATAGAATGAAACTTGCATTGAAAGTGAGTGAGTGTTTCATCCAAGTTTCGTTTCATTCTATATGACATGAAAACAACACTATAAAAAGTATCCACTAAGACTAGCCTTATAACCATATAATATACATTGAGTCCAATCTGTGCAGAGTGTAGTTCACTATAGCATGGCCATAGACGTGTCCTCAGCAGCAGCAGCAGCTTGCATGGAGTGACCAGAAGTAGCACGAAGTTTGGCAATGGGAACAAGCATGAGCTTCTCCTTTCGACGCACCGTCACTCCAAACACCTCTGTCATGTCAACATCCTTCTCCTCCATGCCGACGGGAAGCTGCCAGTCAAAGCAGTACACGAGGTTTGCTAGCATGATCTCAACAGTAGCCATCCCAAAGTTGATGCCAGGACAGATCCTTCGTCCGGCTCCGAACGGCAGGAACTGGAAGTGGTTCCCTTTGAAGTCGAGGCCCGCAGCGCTGCCATCGTCCAAGAACCTCTCCGGCATGAACTCCTCTGGCTTCTCCCATGACGCCGGGTCTCTGCCAAGAGCCCACGTATTGACGAAGACCCGGGTGCCGGCAGGGACGTAGTAGCCATCGATGACGCAGTCCGCCATGGAGAGGTGAGGGACGAGGAGCGGGGCAGGCGGGTGCAGCCTCAGTGTCTCCTTCACGAGGGCTCTCAGGTAGGGCATGTTAGATAGGTCCTCTTCCTTCACAGTTTCTTGTCCCTCTGGTGTGTGCCTCCGAACTTCGCCTTGTAGCTTGGCCATCTGCTGTGGGTTGCGCATCAGCTCGGCCATGGCGAACTCCAGGACCAAGGATGACGTGTCTGTGCCACCACCGAACATGTCCTGTATGTATGTATGCTTGTTATCATATTTATATAGATTGTGCATATATATATTGGGTGGCAGGCTGGGTTAGTCACTCACAATCAGGATAGCCTTGACATGATCTCTAGTCATACCATACTCTTTCTGGACCGAGAGCAACACATCGGTGAAGTCACCTCCTCCATCATGTTCATGGCGATGCATAGAGGAGTCTCCTCTTTCATGGTCGCTCAGTATGGTTTCAAGCAGCTCGTCCCATCTCTTGTGCATCTCGTGGGCCCTTTTGCACAGAAACCCTCTGCTAAGGAAATCTAACGACCTCGCCAGCCCGGGGAAGTAGTCTTCCAGGTTGAACCCTCCAAATAGAGCAGAGTTGGCCTCCACCAGCTCCCGGAAGAGCTTGTTCCGGCCTTCTGCCCTGAAGAACTTGCCCGATACGGCGCGGCACACGATGTCGTTGGCGAACGTGTTCATGGCAACGCTCATGTCCATGGCCATGCCCGCGGTTGCTGCCTCTCCTATCTTGCCCATCACCAGGCTCAACTGTGCATATATACATATATATGCATGCATGGAATCAAAATATATACACACACAGACGATTTGTATATGTGTTGTACGTACCTCTTCTTTGCGGGCATGCCAGTATGAGTGCACCTTCTTAACAGTGAAGAGGTGCGTGGTGACGAGCTTTCTGATCTGCCGCCAGTGCTCGCCATAGGGAGAGAAGGCGATATCGGAGGACCCGTACAGGAGGTGGTCGCTGACCATGGACGTGGGCCGCGACGCGAACACGTGGTCGTGCGTGCGCAGGATCGCCTCCGCGGCCCGCGGGGATGACACGACGAGGGTGCGAACAGCACCGAGGTAGAGAAGCATCAGGCCCCTGCCACCACCGCGGGCATGCTTTGCGGCGAGGTCACGCAGGGAGACGTGTGGGAGGTCACCGACGAGGTGAAGATGGCCGATGACGGGCATCCCCGGAGGCGAAGGCGGAAGTTGCTGCTTGTCGTCGTCGCTGCAGCTGCTGCCATGACCGCGGCTTGACCGTCGGGAGGCGTAGTAGTGCAGCAGGAGCAGCAGAGGAACGACGAGCAATAGTAGCCATTGCGCTAGAGCTAACGGTGAAGAGGTGAGTAGGTGTGCCACCTCTAGGCGACTCATGGTTGCTACTTGAGGTGGTGTAAGTCTGTGTTTCTGGCTTCCTGCTATGAAAGCTGGCTAGCCCTTTGGCTGCTTTTATACACGAGTTGTCTAGCTGTCATTCCGATGTTTTCTAGGCATGTTGACAGCCAAGGAAACAACAGATGTCAGGCATAACAAGAATCGAGTTTCTCGACAGATTCCAAGGCACAAAATTTGAACCGTCGGGTTTTAATCTGACGTCTCCTTGTCTTTTGTTGTTTGGTTGCTTATGTGGGCCGGCTGCCTAGGTGGAAATGCTGAATTCACAGGTCTCATGAAGCCTTATTGGCCCATCTAAATATGTATTGCATTTGTGCTGTTATTTTTACTGTGCATCAACCCGTGCTCTCGCATAGGCTGGAACTTTAGGAGATATAAATATTAGTTATTATTTAATACATATGACTAATAAAGAATTACTTATATTAAATTATATATTTTCTCTTTGTTTATTTTATTTGACATAATAGATACTCGTGATCTATATCCAGTTATCATAAACTTATTAGTAAGAGACTGATCTATACATTCTTTTCAATAATATCCCCAATTTTGCTTTGTATGGCACCTTTGTATACTTTAAATATGCAATTAGTTTGAAACTTTACCAATAACTATGATGGCTCTTGTTGCATCATATATCCTACGAAGTCATGAGTCAACTTTGATTCAAAATTTATTCTTATTATTGAGTGCTACAAATTCTTTTTATCCTTAAGTTACGGTAAAACTCTTGTGCTTATTATATCTTTTATTAACTCTTTTTTCTAGTTTGTAGAATAAGGATTTTAGGTTGTAGAGTATGTTTTTAGTGATACAGCTTGGTGGAAGATCTTGGATAGGGGTCATAGTAGTGCTAACCTCAGTATTTTAATACTTATGCCTTATAATGATCGAATTTTTACTCTAAAGTAATCTTAAAGGCCTGAAAGATATAGTCACTAGTGATCTCCCACACTTTTCAATGTGATTGATTTTTTCTAGGAATTATATGTGTAGTTATAGTTATACTATCAATATAGACGTGTTAATCATTTTAGTTATAATCTAAAGTAACAACCTATATAAATTATATGCCATAGTTACTAATACGGATTTAAACAATTTGTTAGTATCATTAGTATACAAACTGTTAAGGAAATATTTTTTATATGATGAAACATAACATATATATTTATCGCTCATGTATGCTAACACGACGGTTATGCTTACTTTAATCAAATCTTAATATACTAATATTGATAGAAGTGGGTAATATAGAAACATATGTATATATGCTTATTTAAACAGTTTTTTCATAGAGGATGTTGACAATTTAGATGTTAGATTTAAGGGGATTTTTAATATTTCTAACGATATGAAATTAGGTTACGTAAACTATCTATTTTAATAGGAGGACATAGGCAATTAATGCACATTTTGGTCTACTTTAGATCATATTTCTTAATGGCGTAGGTGGGTAATTTAAAGATAGATTCATTAGTTACCTTACGTTGTTTTACGCAGCAATAAATGTGGGTAATTATTAGAAAATAAAATAATTCGGATAGCTATTTTATATCAATGGTGATTAGATTATACCAAATTGATGGTCAGATGTTTATGATTTTTGTGAGATTATCTAGGGTCGTGTTTGTAAAAATAATAAATATAAAGATCAAAGGTCGAGAGTTGAAAAGTTGAAGAATATAAATGTACTGTATGCAAGTTGGTACCTTTATTTACACCCTACTACTATGTTTTTCCTCCTTGCTCGATTGTCTAGCTTTCTCACTAATGTTCCAAGTTTTTTTGATTGACACTGAGGGATATGTTAATTATGCGGAAAAAGTATTGCTCTTTTGCTTTTGAATTTAGAATGTTGAAATAGATCATAAATTGGAAGGTGTATTAGTTGACACTAATCTAATGTCATAGATCCCTTTTCAGGCCTTGATATATATATATATATATATATATATATATATATATATATATATATATATATATATATATATATATATATATATAGATATATCTGGCGATTTTTAATTTGTTACAACAGCCGGGGCTGGGGTGGGACGGCGGCAGGGAAAATTAGTTGATTTATTTTTTCCTTCTTTCTTGGTACCTAGTATTACATGTATTTTGGTCTCCGGACTAGAAGCCCTGCGGGATTGGACGTGATAAAGAAATTTATCTTTTTCCTTTTTTTCTTGGTATACGTAGTAGTTAAAATAATATATTTATTTTTTTTCCTTCTTTACGTATATAAATAAATGGCAGAGGGGAGTAGTTTTATAGAAAATAAAACAGATCCAATTGTTACAGGTCGCTAGAGTCTTTTGCTTTGATAGCTTGGTGTTTATGATTAACGTGAGAATTTCTTGTGTTTATCTTTTTTTCAAGCGCATCTAGTGAGAATTAATATGAAGACTCCACATAATTAAGTCGTGGTTCTAAACTCCTTGACATATCCCATTATATCTTTGAAATTATTTCTGATCTTTTATTTTGTTAGTGGCCATCATTGACATAACTAAGTCGTTCTTCTCGTTGACATATCGCCATTGCATCTTTGAAATTATTTGATATGTATTTATTGGGCCCTTGAAAAGGAGGTGGTAACATTGTTATTATGTATCCATCCTGATCAGACGTTGTGCCGCTTCTTTGAATCATCTCGTTGGTTGGCAATGGACGCTACAGTAATTGGATTGGTAATCACGTAGTATTTAATGGAAAAGTTGCATGTGGAATTGAAGAAAAAGGAAGAGCGCATTGTCTTAGGTCAGTAAGGCTATTTGGCTTGTTGCGTTGGCAAGCAACCCTTGTTGGCTAGCTTCTCTTGCTCATTTAAATAAGGGAGAAACGTTATTAGAGAGAGGAAGATTCATTATTTGACATATATAGATCTAAGGGCCTTAGGGTTCGTGTACTTTTTATCCATCGTTGAGTTTGGTTAGAAATTCTTGTACTGTCCGTGAGCCTGATAGAGACGATACTTATGCGTACCTTTGTTCACCAACTATGGACATCGGTATAGCTGTATCTGATTTTTTATTAATATAGATTAACTAATTGTTAACATGATGGATGCTGACGATTGGTTGGCTTCATGTGATATTTTAGATATTCTACGAACCAACTGCAAACGTTGGTAGGTACGACCTTTTCCGAATGATGAAAGTTTTCTTTTCTCGTGAATAACAAGATTTTAGCCCATTTTTTATCTATATAATGGCAACGGTGGGTAATTTTCTAGAAAAAAATAGATCCAATGGTGTTATGGATGGTTAGTCTTTTAGATTTGATGGTCTGATGTTTCTGATTAATGTAGGAATTTCTAGTATTTAATTTTTTTTCTAGCGCGTCTAGCGAAAATTAATGTAGAGCTTCCATTGTTCCCTCTAATTAGTAATAGTAAGATAAGATATTAGGAGGCTTCGTATCATTCCCTCTACCAAAAGAATGATATTGATATCCACTAAGACAGTACAATAATTAATGTTACTATCAAGTTTACCAAAACACCAGTCTTGTTGGCTTTGTATACCTGTTATGATCGACCCATCGTTTCGCATGCATGTTAGATGTGGCACACCTGGAGCTTCATTATTTGACCGAGTTAACATGAAGCAGCCGGCCGGCCCACTACAACTGAAATCATTTGTGTCAACTGAACCCATTGCTCCACTCGAGCAAGGCAACTGCAACCACTACCACTCCAAGGAACACAACCCTAGTCCCAACGATGCAGCAGTGCCATCGGACGATAAAGCAGCATGTCAACACACCATGGTTGCCGCCTGCACCATTGTATCGATGATGTCCCATGCCATGCCAGCTGCTGCCATGCAGGGCTAACTGCCGTGATCCTCTACAAGTCATGTAGTCATTGTGCCATTGCCTTCGCTTGCGCTGCCTGCTGACGTTGCCCCATGCCTTCCAATTGTACCTCCCATAAACCAAGCCATCTCATCAAGATAGGAGAAATGCCAACTGGTGTCTATCCAAGCGGCCATCAAACACTGCACAAACCATGGAAAATCACTTTTGCGATCCCTCCTCTCCGCAACTGGCCTCCTCGCTAACTTCGCAGACACCTTTGGTGGACGGCTAGCTAATACCACCACCCAACAACTGCTACATAGAAGCCAAACCCCAATTATTGCACTATGCCCTTGGGCGCTTTTCACCACAAATGACACTTGTACCTCGAGTCCACAGCTAGGCCTCCATCCTCATGACCACTGCCATCACCGAAGCGCCACCACTTCCACATGTAGGACACCAGCACCGTTCCATCACGAAGCTTTTGTGTCACCATGCCACCACGCCACACAAGAGCAACCAATCAACCATCCCATCTCTGGTGGCAACAGAAACCTTGCCTTTGCCTCGCCGTGCACCAAGCAGCTTCCACGCCATTTCCTTCCACAAATGGCACTTGCACGTCCCTGCCACTTCACGAAGCTCCATCTCCACCTCTCGCGGAAAATGCGACACCTAGCCATCGCCTACCACCGCTCCCCAGTTCACTGCCTCCTCGCCTCCACGTCGCTGTGAGCCAACACTGCCACCACGCCGCCACCTCACCGTGCCACCCATGCCCAGCCGCTACACCACCTCACAACTCCACTCACCATGGCCACCGTCACCACTCGCTCCCCAACACCAGCTATATACTGGTGCCGCTAAACACCGGCAACCGGCAAAAGGCTAATTCTCGGTGAAGTCACATTATTCGGCTTTGATCCATCAAGATGTCCCAAACCTAAACAAAATCATATGGAAAACAATGGCCCCACTGAAGATAATGATTTTTATATGGTACCTTTCAAAGGGGAGTTATCTTAACAAAAGACAACTTGGTAAAACATAATTGGCAAGGCAGCGAGAAGTGTTGCTTTTGTCATAAGAATGAGACAATTAAGCAGATTTTCTTCGAATGCAGCTTTGCACGGGTAATTTGTATTTCGAGCCATCATTCGGATTTGCAAATCCAATTACCACCCCTAGTTGTTTATTCCTGATTTTGACGAGGCTTCATCTTACCTGTTTTGTTCATTTGATCCTAATGCCATTACGTGCCTTCATCTCCTTCGCCTCAGGCATCAGCACAAGGCAATAAATGAAGCCGACTAACAAGCCCGCGGTCTGCACCCTGCACCAGCAGTGGAGACTACAAGTCAAGTCGCCTGTCCCCACACCCCACCACAGCTCCGTACCTGGTTTTATTGTTCTCCACCAGCAGCCATGGACCGACGACTGACCTCCATTACTGCTTGTTCTACTGCAGGCCTGAGCCCACCACATTACTACTGCATACGTATCCATCCAAATTCTAGCTACCACTGCCAGCTCATAGCTTCAATCGTTAGTATAATATCACTGTGGGGTGATGGTTTTACCCAGTAAGTGATAGGTACGATCACTGCCGGGTTATTAGCTTCCCACTAATTTTCTAGATCCTCGTCTTACAACCTGGCTGTGATTAGTAGTCATTATCGTCTCAAGCACACTCGACAATGATGCTCCGATAGTGATTGCAAGTTCTGGCGTAGTGCATGTTGTACCAGCCATGGATGAGGTTTCACCTAATTTGGAGCTTCATCAGTGACAATGACAACGACATTGGCCAGCCGGCGGCTACATTATTTGACCGAGTTAACTTGAAGCAGCCGGCCGGCCCACTACTACTGAAATCATTTGTGTCAACACATCATTTTCAATGTTTGCCAATCAGCAGACGGTGAAAATGGTGTTGTCAAAAATATGTGCCAAAGTAACACTTAATTCTAGAAAATGCAATGACTTGAGGCCCATTACTGTGCAAATGCTGGATTCGGCCTACTTACACCCATAGTACGACACTGTGGCCCAGCTAAGAACCCTAAAGCATGAGCCCATGAACTGTGGCCATTGACTATAACAAGGGTGATAGAATCGACTAGAAGGAAAACATCTAATATATAAGCCCGGTCAAAACCCTACTAGCCATAGCTCCCATTTTTTTCTTTCTCACTCACCCTCTCCCCTCGTGCACCGTAGGCATGGCCTCCGACTATCCAGTGGCCCTGGCGCGGCTCCTTGGCCCCTAGGCGGCACACAAACTTTAACTCCGTGCCATTGCAACAGAGCAACGATAACCCGAATGGGTAAAAAACAACAGCAACTGATCAAGACAATTGACTAAACTAACAACTGTAAGCAACTACCAACTCTCGACACCGGCGGCTTAGAGACCTCAACACGGGCTGCACAACACCAATGCACCCATTGCTCCACTCGAGCAAGGCAACTACAACCACTACCACTCCAAGGAACACAACCCTAGTCCCAACGATGTAGCAGTGCCATCGGACGATATAAAGCAGCACGTCAACACACCATGGTTGCCGCCTGCACCATTGTATCGATGATGTTCCATGCCATGCCAGCTGCTGCCATGCAGGGCTAACCGCCGCGATCCTCTACAAGTCAAGTAGTCATTGTGCCATTGCCTTCGCTTGCACCGCCTGCCGACGTTGCCCCATGCGGGACTAATCCTTGCCATGCAAGGCTAGCCGCCACAGTCCGCTACAAGATGCCAAGTCAATACACGAGCAGCTGCCTCTGATGATCGCCTAGAATATCTCCACCTCCAAGAACTATTCCAATTGTACCTCCCATAAACCAAGCCATCTCATCAAGATAGGAGAAATGCCAACTAGTGTCTATCCAAGCGGCCATCAAACACTCTGCAAACCATGGAAAATCACTTTTGCAATCCCTCCTCTCCACAACTGGCCTCCTCGGACACCTTTGGTGGATGACTAGCTAATACCACCACCCAACAACTGCTACATAGAAGCCAAGCCCCAATTGTTGCACTATGCCTTCGGGTGCTTTTCAGCACAAATGACACTTGTACCTCAAGTCCACAACTAGGCCTCCATCCTCATGACCACCGCCATCACCAAAGCGCCACCACTTCCACGTGTAGGACACCACCACCGTTCCATCACGAAGCTTCTGTGTCACCATGCCACCACACCATGCAAGAGCAACCAATCAACCATGCCATCTCTGGTGGCAACAAAAACCTCGCCTTTGCCTCGCCGTGCACCAAGCAGCTTCCATGCCATTGTCCTTCCACTGGCACTTGCACGTCCCCGTCCCCGTCACTTCACGAAGCTCCATCGCCACCTCTCGTGGAAAATGCGACACCTAGCCATCGCCTACCACCGCTCCCCAGTTCACTACCTTCTCGCCTCCATGCCGCTGCAAGCCAACACTGCCACCACGCCACCACCTCACCGTGCCACCCATGCCCGGCTGCTACACCAACTCACAACTCCACTCACCATGGCCACTGTCACCGCTCGCTCCCCGACACCAGCTATTTACTGCTGCCGCTGAACACCAGCAACCAGCAAAAAGCTAATTCTCGGTGAAGTCATATTATTCGGCTTTGATCCATCAAGATGTCCTAAACCTAAACAAAATCATACGGAAAACAATGGCCCCACTGAAGATAAAGATTTTTATGTGATACCTTCCAAATCTTAACAAAAGACAACTTAGTAAAACGTAATTGGCAAGGCAGCGAGAAGTATTGCTTTTGTCATAAGAATGAGACAATTAAGCACCTTTTCTTTGAATGCAGCTTTGCATGGGTAATCTGTATTTCGAGCCATCATTTGGATTTGCAAATCCAATTACCACCCCTAGTTGTTTATTCCAGATTTTGACGAGGCTTCATCTTACCTTCTTTGTTCATTTGATCCTAATGCCATTACGTGCCTTCATCTCCTTCGCCTCAGGCGTCAGCACAAGGCATAAATGAAGCCGACTAACAAGCCCGCGGCCTGCACACTGCACCAGCAGTGGAGACTACTACAAGTCAAGCCGCCTGTCCCCACACCCCACCACAGCTCCGTACCTGGTTTTATTGTTCTCCACCAGCAGCCATGGACCGACGACTGACCTCCATTGCTGCTTGCTCTACTGCAGGCCTGAGCCCACCACATTACTACTGCATACGTATCCATCCAAATTCTAGCTACCACTGCCAGCTCATAGCTTCAATGTTTAGTATTATATCACTGTGGGGTGATGGTTTTACCTGGTAAGTGATAGGTACGATCACTGTCAGTTTATTAGCTTCCCACTAATTTTCTAGATACTCGTCTTACAACCCGGCCGTGATTAGTAGTCATTATCGTCTCAAGCACACTCGACAATGATGCTCCGATAATGATTGCATGTTCTGGCGTAGTGCATGTTGCACCAGCCATGGCTGAGGTTTCTCACCTAATTTGGAGGTCATTTGATTGTATTTTTACTTATTGTCCCAAATCTTTCAAGTTGTTTCTCTGTGCTTATTTTGAAAGTTTTTAAAAGAAGTCCTGACGTTTTGATTTCTCCAAGATAGAGAAACTTTGTCCTAAATGCTTTCAAGGGTTCAGGCCAAAAGTTCCATGTTTTACATAGGAAAAATGGCTGAACTTGACTTAGAAGCCGGGCATGATATGATCTTTGGTGCTTTTGATTGTTCTCTTGTGTTTTGCTTTCATGCGTGTTTTTTCATTTAGTTTCATACCTAGGTTAATTAAGACTACTTGTAACTATGTGATCTTGGTGATTGCTAAAATAGACGCCCCTGGGTCAACTTGGGACATAAGCCTTAATTCTTCTGTGTGAAGAATTTTTGGTTCCCATATTCACCGCTCTAACTATTCTACAACTTTGTTAGTTAATTGTGCGTCACAAATATGACAACAGTTTGATGTATGGCGAAAGGATGCAATGCATGCTTTCTTTATTCAGTATATATATGCGTGCTTGACAATGAGTCCAAAGCCCACAAGTACGATGCAATTATATAATAGGTAGTGCACATTTGAGTCCTTGATCTATTGCATACATAAAGAACTCTATAGACTATAACGCATTAATCTTGTGCAACTATAGGGACAAGGAGGAGTTTCTCTGTACGATGCACTGTCACCCCAAATGATTCAGTCATATCGATGCCTTTTTTCGCTAATTCCACGGGTAGCTCCCAATTGAAGTGGTAGACAAGGTTTGCGAGCATGACTTCGATACTGGAGCTTGCAAAGTTTATACCTGGGCATATCCTTCTTCCTGCCCCAAATGGCAAGTATTGGAAATCGCTTCCCTTATTGTCCATAGCTGCGGCACTACCACCTTCCATGAACCGCTCAGGCATGAACTCGTCCGCTTTCTCCCAATAGTTAGGATCCCTTGCAAGAGCCCAGCTATTAACAATGGCACGTGTTCCTGAAGGTATCGTGTATCCTTCTATGTTGCAATCGGCCATGGAGAGGTGGGGCACAAGGAGTGGTGCCGGCATATGGAGTCTGAGTGTCTCTTTGATGACTGCCTTTAGGTACGCTAAACTGTTAAGCTCGCCTTCGGTAACTATCTCTTTTCCCTTGGCTATAGTGCTCCTCACCTCGGCTTGTAGCTTGTTCATGAGGCGGGGGTTTTGCATGAGCTGAGCCATCGCATATTCCAGCACTATGAATGATGTATCTGTGCCAGCTTCAAACATGACCTACATACATATGCATACATATACATAAGAATCAGCAGCATAAATTTTAATTGTATATAACATATATGTGTAGGTCGTAGTTGTGGGTGAGGTCACGTCATTACATACCACCAGCTGGGCCTTAATATGGTCTTTCGTGAGGTTGTACTCTTGTTGAAGGGAGAGCAAGACATCGATGAAGTCACTCTCCTCCCCGTCATGTTCTGACGCTGGCCTTCTTGCGTGGTCATCGATGAGCGTATTGAGCAAGTCGTCCCACATCTTGTTCACCTTTTGTGCCTTTGCACACACCATCCTCTTGATGATGTCCAGTTTCACTAGCACCGGGAAGTAGTCCTCTAGGTTGAAACCCCCTATAAGTGACGAGTTCGTCTCGACGAGCTCCCGGAAAAGTTTATTCCGGCCTTCCTCCCTGAAGAACTTGCCAGACACAGCATGACACACGATGTCGTTGGCGAAGGCATTGAGCAATTCACTAAGGTCGATAGCGATGCCTGCGGTGGCCGCCTCACGGATCTTAGCCACCACAATCCTCACCTGTGTTGTGAGTTATTTTCAGGCAATCATCTTCGTTCATGGAACAATATATTAGTGATTGCTGAAATTGACGCGCATGGTTATTAATTACCTCATGCTCACGTGCATGGCGGTAGGACCGGACCTTCTTGTTGGTGAGGAGGTGCGTGGTGGCAATCTTCTTGACCTGGCGCCAGTGCTCACAGTACGGGGAGAAGGCGACATCTGTGGAGCCGTAGAAGAGGATGTCGGTGACGGGGGAGTATGCCCGTGACGCGAAGATGTGGTCGTTCGTGCGTAGCACAGCCTGCGCAGCGCTCGGCGAGGAGACGATGAGTGTAGGGACGGCACCGAGGTGGAGGAGCATGAGGCCATCATGGCCATGCTTGGCAGAGAGGTCACGGAGAGAGATGTGCGGTAGGGGGCCGACGAGGTGCAGGTGGCCGATAATGGGGAGCCTGCTTGGAGGCGAAGGCAGCTTGCTCAGCAGCTGTTCTCTGGCTCTTGCGGACGGCGTCGTCGTTCCAAAGCAGCGGCGCACAAGGAGGACGAGAAGAGGGCAGACGAGCAGGACAGAGAGCACTAGGGACACCTGTGGAGGAGACTTCGCTGGCAGCAGCTCCTCATAGTGGCCATGAGCGTGAGCCATAGCTTCCCCTGGCTGGATAGCTTGCTACTGAATTGAATGATGATAGCTGGGTTTGTTTGCCCAGGTGGCCTTTTATATAGCCAGAACCTGGTGATTGCAAGGCATCTTTTTAATCCGTAGTTTATTCAGAAAAGGCTGCAGATAGACATAGAGGGCCACGACCATGAAACGCTACTCCCCTCCGTCTCAAAACAGACTTGGTACCGTCTTCAAAATTATTAGAAATACAAATATGATGAAATTTAATCATTAGAATTATTTTAATACAAATACAATGTAACCACTTTTATGTACATGTGCTCCTGCATTGCCTGTTTTCAACCATGATTGATATTACTATGAACAAGTTCAGGGGGGCAGTGTTAACACCCCTTGCTGCCTCACAAAAATATGTCACTTATGTGATATAAAATCTTAATTATAGGTAAAAATGTTCTGATACAAATATAGGAAATGAAGTTAGTTCTGTACCACTGTTTGTGTCTTATATAAGGAAACTAAATGCAGCTTGTAAATCAAGATGGCTATATAGAATAAGTTATTCTATGGCCAGTTACATATTAGCCTGACTTCTTCTTCTTCTTTTTTTTTTGGCGATATCATATTAGCCTGACTCTATGTATATATGGGAGTATTTGTGATTAGAGGAATGACGACTGTGACAACGCATTGATAGGAGTTCCCAAGTTGATGGTCCCGTGTCAAGTTTGATGTCTGATGAGAAATACCTTTGTTTTTTGGAAAGTGAGAAAGATCGATTAGTAGCTAGCTCCTAGCTAGCCGTAGGACGATGACCCATACGCGCGCAACATTATCACCCCCCAACCTTATATATCCCGTCCAAATTATGAGACGATTTGTACACGTTATGTATATATCTATATTTGGTACTAGCATCAATAATCCTTCGATCCGGCTGGCCGTCCGGCTAACCAGAACCTCAGATGGTACTCGTAGCTGTGACCACGCTACTAGTAGTCTACTAGTTCATCGTTTAGCTGGCTCCATCCAAGTAAAGATGTGACCCGTGGCGCCATCCACTCTCATCGTTGGCAACAGACATCTATACGCGATCGATCGAGATGTATATATGTCTATTATTCAGAAAAGGAATCTTTTTTGTCCACAGTTTATTCTGAAAAAATCGTTTTGCAAGATTTTCTGAGGAGCTTCAGCTCTGATTTCTCTTTCTTCTTGGATGAAGCAATGCCAAATGCATGCTCTTTGCTCATGATACGGCTCTTTGAGAGAAGCTGAAGAGGAGAGAAACTTTTTTTTGTGGTT